>JAJPUD010000040.1:947682-1050715 GCA_023553655.1 Myrmecobius fasciatus | reverse complement strand
GGAAAGGGTGTTGGATTTTATGAAAGGCTTTTTCTGCATCTATTGAGATAATCATATGGTTTTTGTTAATTTGGTTATTAATATAATTAATTATGCTGATAGTTTTCCTAATATTGAACCAGCTCTGCATCCCTGGTATAAATCCTACTTGGTCATAGTGTACTATCCTGGGGATGACTTTCTGTAATCTCATTGCTAATATCTTATTTAAAATTTTTGCATCAATATTCATTAGGGAAATTGGTCTATAGTTTTCTTTCTCTGTTTTCACCCTACCTGGTTTAGCTATCAGCACCATATCGGTCTCATAGAAGGAATTTGGCAATGTACCTTCTGTCCCTATTTTCTCAAATAGTTTGTGTAGTATTGGAATTAATTGTTCTTTGAATGTTTGGTATAATTCACATGTAAATCCATCTGGCCCTGGAGATTTTTTCTTAGGGAGTTGGTTAATAGCTTGTTCTATTTCTTTTTCTGATATGGGGCTATTTAAATAATTTATATCCTCTTCTGTTAACCTGGGCAATCTATATTTTTGTAGATATTCCTCCATTTCATTTAGATTATCAAACTTACTGACATAAAGTTGGGCAAAGTAACTCCTAATTATTGCTCTAATTTCCTCTTCATTGGAGGAAAGTTCTCCCTTATCATTCTTGAGACTAACAATTTGATTTTCCTCTTTCCTTTTTCTTATCAAATTAACTAAAGGCTTATCTATTTTGTTGGTTTTTTTGTAGAACCAACTCTTAGTTTTATTTATTAACTCAATAGTTTTCTTATTTTCAATTTTATTAATTTCTCCTTTTACTTTTAGAATTTCCAATTTGGTATTTAATTGAGGGTTTTTAATTTGTTCTTTTTCTAGTTTTTTTAATAATAAGCCCAATTCGTTGATCTTTTCTTTCTCTATTTTATGCAAGTAAGCATCTAGAGATATAAAATTGCCCCTTATAACCGCTTTGGCCGTATCCCACAAATTTTGGTATGTTGTCTCCTTATTGTCATTCTCCTGGATGAAATTATTGATTGTGTCTACGATTTGCTCTTTCACCCATTCATTCTTCAGGATTAGATTATTTAATTTCCAATTAACTTTTGGTTTATTTTCTCCTGGCCTTATATTGCATGTGATTTTTATTGCATCATCATCTGAAAAGGATGCATTTACTATTTCTGCCTTTCTGCATTTGATTTTGAGGTTTTTATGCCCTAACACATGGTCAATTTTTATATAGGTTCCATGGACTGCTGAGAAAAAAGTAAACTCCCTACTGTCTCCATTCAACTTTCTCCATAGATCTATCATACCTAACTTTTCTAACAATTGGTTTATCTCCCTAGTTTCTTTCTTGTTTATTTTGTGGTTTGATTTATCTAATTCTGAGAGAGCAAGGTTGAGATCCCCCACTAGTATCGTTTGTCTGTCTATTTCTTCTTGCATCTCTCTTAATTTTTCCCCTAGGAATTTGTGTGCTATTGCACTTGGTACATATATATTTAGTATAGATATTGCTACATTATCTATGGTACCCTTTAATAAAATATAGTTTCCTTCCTTATCTCTTTTGATTAGATCTATCTTGGCTTTTACTTGATCTGAGATAAGGATTGCTACCCCTGCTTTTTTTTGTTCACCTGAAGCATAATATTTTCTGCTCCAGCCGTTTACCTTCATCCCATATGCGTCACTATGTTTTAGAAGTGTTTCTTGTAGACAACATATTGTGGGATTCTGGTTTTTAATCCAGTCTGATATCCATTTCCGCTTTATGGGAGAGTTCATCCCATTCACATTCACAGTTAGAATAACTAATTCTTTATTTCCTGCCATCTTATTTACCCAAGTTATGTTTTCCCCTTTCTTTTCCCCTTTCTCCCTTCCCCCCTCCTCAGTACTTTGCTTTTGATGACCCCCTCCCCCAAACAATACTCCACCCTTTAGATCCCCTCCCCCTGTTTTTACTCCTTTCCCCTGATTCTTCTATTTTCCCTTCTATTAATTTGTCCCTTACTTTTCCTCCTTTCCCTCCCACTTCCCTCTAGCAACATACAAGTTTCTATGTGAAATCAAATGTCTGATATACACTTTTAGAGCTCAACCTGATGAGAGTAAGATTTATACAATGCTCATCTCCCTCCCCTCTTTCTCTCAATTATAATAGGTTTTCTTTGCCTCTTCAGGTGATTTTACCTTGTTTTCCCTCCTTTTTTTTTTAGATCTTATTTTACCACTTTTTCCCTCTTTTCCCCAGTATGACAACCTTTTCCCCTCTAGTTCTCTTTTTCATATTATCAAAGTAATATCTAGTTAATTATACCCCCAAACTTTAAGTATCCCCCTAGTAAAAACAAAGTTCTCAAGAGTCCTTTCCTTTTTACCTTTTTATGCTTCTCTTGAGTTCTGTGTTTGGGTGTCGAATTTTTTGTTCAGATCTGGTCTTTTCATTAGAAATAGGTGAAATTCACGTATATCATTGAATGACCATCTTCTTCCCTGGAGGATGATGCTCATTCTAGCTGGGTAGGTTATTCTTGGCTGTAATCCAAGTTCCTTTGCCCTTCGGCATATCTGGTTCCAGGCCCTTCGATCCTTCAGTGTGGAGGCTGACAGATCCTATGTGATTCTAATTATTGATCCTCGGTATTTGAATTGTTTCTTTCTAGCTGCTAGCAGAATCTGTTCCTTGGTGCTATAGTCCTGAAATTTAGCCACGATATTCCTTGGGGTCTTAATTTTGGGGTCTCTTTCAGGAGGTGATCGGTGAATTCTTTCAATGGTGATTTTGCCCTTTGATTCTACAATCTCAGGGCAGTTTACTTTCAGGATTTCCTGGAAGATAGTGTTTAGATTCTTTTTTTCATCATGGCTTTCAGGAAGTCCAATAATCCTTAGCTTGTCTCTCCTAGATCTATTTTCCAAGTCAGTTGTTTTTCCTAGGAGATATTTCATATTTTCTTCTAATTTTTCATTTTTTTGTTTTTGTTTGACTGATTCTTGAAGTCTTATTGAGTCATTTACTTGCATTTGTTCGATTCTTATTTTTAAAGTGTTGTTTTCTTCAGTTACCTTTTTAAGCTCCTTTTGTAACTGGCCAATTTGTTCATTGCATTCTTTTTCCACTTCACTAATTTTATTTTTCAATAAATTGGTGTCTTTTTCATATCTCTTTTGCAGGGCATCATATCCTTCTTGCAAGATATTGTATCCTTCTTGCACTGATTTCAGTTTATTTTCCCATTTATCCTCCAGCTCTCTTTTGAGGTTCTTTATGCAATCTTCCAGAAAGGCCTTTTGAAAAAGTGACCAGTGATGGTCTTTAATACCTTCATCTGGTATTTTATCTAAAGGAACCTCAGCATCTGGGGTCAACGCTTCTTTGCCTTGATAAAAGCTGTCTATGGTGAGAGCTCTCTTTTGCTTCTTCATTTTTTTTAGACAGGGTGGATATCTCTTTAAGGTAGGGGAAAAAAAACAGCGGCTGAAAAGCTTTGCCCTGGGGCACTTCGGCGAGTTAACTTAAGGTGCTGGGCCAGTGGGGGCTAGGACTAAGTCCGAATTACTCCTTAAACAAGGCAAGTCTGCCAGAACACCTGCCCCCAATCAGGGCAGAGTGTCCTGAGTGCCTCAGATAAACTCCAGGTGTTTGGAATTTGGAGTTTGGAGTTTGGAATTTCTGCCACGATGAGCTGAGCTGAGTCCCACCCTCACTTCCGGCCTGCACGGGGGTCATCTATTTATCTCTCTGTCCGAGTCAGACTAACCTGATATGAAGTTCTCCAGAAAGCAGTGCCCAAATATTTCTGAGTTCATTGACTTGAAGATCAGTTCAGAGGCTTATTTTATTGTTGATTTGAGAGAAGATCGGAGGAGAGACAGAAAGTCACCTTTTCACTCCATTATCTTGGCTCCGCCCCCTTCTTCACTCATTTTACAGACACTTAGTGTCTAAGGTCACATTTGAATTTAGGAAGATGCTACCAAGCTGCCAGAATAGCCTAGACTTCTCCCTAAAAAAGGAAATATAGATACTGAGGGAAATTCCAGAGTGAGACTGCAGCTAAGGCATAATTTCGAAGTATAATCAATAAGCATTTGGTAAAAATCTATTTTGTGATGGGCCCTGTGCCAGGGGCTAGAGATACAAATATAAAAAAGTAAGATAGTACCTGCCCTCAAAGAGCTTACATTCCACTAATCATTTTACAGATGACAACTTAGGGAGTCTTTTTTGAACTCATGTATTGGAGTACACCATGTCTGAAACCTAAATATATTCCACAATTCACTGTTACTGAATTCCCCGTGAGGCAGCTCCCACTTCTACTTATAGAGATTGCTGTTCTTCCTTCTCGAGGAAGACCAGGACAATAGGGAGGTGATATCATGATAGGCAAGTAAATTGGATTTAAGTGAGGGAGGGTTGTGCAGAGTTACTAGTCTCATTCTCTACTCTGGAGCCATCTGGGTTCAATGGCAAGACATAGGTCAGTACAACTGGAGAAGGCCCTGAATACAGTGTGAGACCTTGGCCTTTTTAAATTAGTCTTTAACAAGTCTCAGTTTGATTGAGGCTATACCCTCAAAAGAATGGCTTCTTTTACCAAGTCAAAAAAAAATATGTCTAGGAGGGGAAGACTCTCAGCATTTCTGGTCAAAGTGAATTTTAGTCTTTTTGCAAGCGAACTAGCACTTGACTTAGAGTTGGGAAAACTTCATTGAAGTTCAAATCTCCAGCAGATAAAGCAATGTGCTTGGAATAGGGAAGACTCTTGATTTCCAGGCCGATCTCAGACACTTACTACCTGTGTGACCCCATCTGCAAAGTGATCTAGAGAAGTAAATGGCAAACTCCTCCAGCATCTTTACTAAAAAGAGCAGTTGTTAAACTAAGATAATAATAACTATTTCACTTATCTTATATGATAATAACTCTAATAAGGCAATGAATAAAGAGTGCTTTGGCATAGAAGTGAGAACAACTTATAAAAATAACAATATCGTAAAGACAAACAACTTGCAAAGACTAAGAACTCTGATCAACCCAATGATCAACCAAGATTCCAGAATTAGGCTGCCTTCTTCCTAACAAAAAACTGATGGATTCAGAGGGCACATTGAGACTTTTTTTTTTGACAAGGTTAATGCAGGAATCTGTTTTGCTTGACGATACATGTTTGTAACAGGGATTTTGTTTTTCTTGCTTTCTCAAGGTAGGGTAGGGGAAAGGAAAGAACCAAGTAGATGTTCATTTGAAAAAATTTGTAAAATTTGTAATTAAATTTTTTATTTTAATTTAACTATCTTGGAACTCGGAAAGCCCTAGTTAATCATGGCTGGAACACTATGTTCTAGATGTCACTTTTTCAAAAGACTTTGATAAACTAGGGCATGAGGAATATAAGTGGGAGGGTGAAATAACACCATTAATTGGAGATCCTATGGACACAAAGCTAAGAGAATAGACTATTTGCTATGGACATGACTGGGTCACAAATCTGAGGAACAGACTGAGAGAAGTCTTTTCTTTCCCAAATGCACTAGGATTTTATCTTCTGCCCAATCTACCTGTCAACATATCCCCTATTTTTTTCCCATTCCTCACTGCAAGACAGACATGATTGATCACTGCATTTAGATGATTGGAACATTCCAATCATCTCCAATATTATGGAGGATTGCCAATGAATGAACTAGGTAGATCACCACACATAGATGAAGAGGTAATTGGCCAACTCCAACTTGTTGGAAGACTCCTAGTGTAATATGAAATCCTTACAACCAAATAGCATGGGACCCAGGCAATCCTACACAGACCTATTGCGGTTGTACAAGGATTCTCAGGCTCCTTTGGGCAATCTTGTGTAGTCTCTGTACCCTATCTCAGAATAATGTTTTTACAGGCATAAAATAAAATGTCAATCATACTTATCAAAAAGTTTTTTTTAAATAAGTTAATAAATTCCAAGTTAATAGGCAGCTAAGTGATGGAGTGAATAGAGTATATAGCCTTAGAGGCAGGAAAACTTGATTGAATTCAAATCCAGCCCCAGGTACTTATTAGCTATGTGATCCTGAATAAGTCACTTAACCCAGTTTGCCCAAAGTGAGCTGGAGAAGGAAATGGCAAACTATTCTATTTTCTTTTGTCAAGAAAAATCCAGATAGGGTCAAAGAGTCAATTACAACTGAAATGACTGAATAACAACAGCAAAATCGACCCAAGTTAATAAGTGCTATATCAAGAGGCCTACTGGGATGGGAAGAAGTCTTTCAATTTAGGTGAAAAAAAAGCATAAAGGACCAAAAGTGAGATTTGGGAGAGTGGGCCTGGATGGAATGATCTGTGATTTCTTTGTCTTGGCTTAACGGTCTGCAGGTGAGATTAAGAGAGCCTGGTATGAAAGCATCATTCCCTTACTGTTGGTATAAATTATATGTTGTTATTACTGAATGTGTAATGTATATATGACACTATAACATTTTAAGGGGCTTTGGAGGGATATTTCCTTAAAGGCAAATGACTCATGAACTTGAAAGCAAGGAAATGGGTGGAGGGGACAGCTGGGTTGGTATAGATGTAAAAACTGTTTAATTGGACACAGCTGATGTCAGATTTTCCCAGCATACACATGTGCTTCTACTGGGAAGCATCCTGAACCTAGAAATGAGTGTGAAGTATGAGAACTCTGAAGCTGTGAGGAATGAGAACTGGGTTGAAGCATTGAGCAAAGATAGTCATATGTGGATAAGTAGCCACACAGAGAGATCAAGTCCTAGATAGGAAGAGCAGGCCATTTAGCTTCATTCATTAAACTGACTATGGACAGATTAGAAACATTTTAAGATAAAATTCCAATGCTCTATAAATTTTTGTTTCTCTAAGAAGTTTTGGTTGTTATTTCCTCTTAGTTACTAGGTATAATGAGACATTCCTCTCCTGCCCTTTTCATCCTCTCATCCTCCCCCAAACACATTTAGTTTCCATTTTCCTGGAGCATAGTAAGCTATTATCTGACTGTTCTAAGTGGACCATGTGCAAACTGAGGGTCAGAGAGAAAGAGGGAAGAAGACAATATGTTAATTTATCCCTAAAAATTTCCTGATTGGCTTAAGAACTGAACACTGGGTTATTGTTGCTTTGTCCTTCTTGCTCAAAGAATACCATGACCTCAGGGAGGGGATGCCATGACATACAAGTGAGTTGGATTTAAGTGAGAAAGGGCTAAGCAAAGTTACCTGCCTCACTTTCCCTTCCAGAGCCATCTGGGTCCAGTGGAAGGATATAGATCAAGATGACTAGAGATGGCCTTGGATGAACTGAAGACATTGGCTTTTTTAAGGTAAGATTTAAGGACCTTTTAAATGAGGAAATCATTTCCTGCTAACCCTTTTCTAGGGTGTGGCTGTCCAGGCAACAGGATATGACACCAGGGAGGATAAAAAATAGAGTCGTTTCTCTACCCTAGTGTAATGGTCATCCTGCATACACCATGGCCTGTGGTCTGAGGATGTGGGTTTAGATCCCATATCTGATACTTAAATGACTGTGTGATTTCTGAACATACCATCATCTTCCTGGGCTTTGGTATCTATGTCTATAAAATGAAGGGGTTGAATTGGAAGGTTTCAAAAATCCCCTGCAACGCTATGTCTATATTTCTATGGTCTCATAGCATCAAAATGGGGTTCAGACACTACATTTCCAATTTGTTCTTAAAGTTTCCCAGGATTATTGCTCTTGGATTAAAGGGCAATAATATTCAACAAAGCTCCAACTTGAATATAAATCTATGACACTTGGGACACCTAAGTGGTACAGAGGATTGAGTTCTGGGGTTGGAGTCAGTAAGAATTCTCTTCCCGAGTTCAAATCTGGCCTCAGACACTTCCTAGCTGTGTGATCCTGGACAAGTCACCTTATCCTGTTTGCCTGACTTTCTTCATATGTAAAGCAAATTGGAGAAGCAAATGGCAAACTGTTCCAGTGTCTTTGCTAAGAAAAATCCAAATGGGGTCACAAAGAATTGGACATTACTGAAAACGAATGGCAACATCAGCAACAACAAAATAACATAATATGAATGGAAGGTGGTGGAACTTTTCAGACACATATTAACTAAACCACTGAAAGGCTTTAATCATTATTATCATCATTAAAATGCCTTCTTACACTTGAATGGAATTTTCTAGTTCACAAAGCAGTTTTTGCATACATTTCAATTACATTTGATCTCTTCAAAATATTTGTGATAGAAGTAAAATTAAGTCCTTTAAGCTTCATTTTACATTTGAGAAAACTAAGGCTTGAAGAGCCTGACTTTCCAAAATCAGTGATTTTTCTAGTTACACACGTAGTAAGTGACAGATTAAAGTCTAGAATCCATGTCTTTTGTTTCCTAGCATCTTCTTTCTTCTTTTAGATGCTGCATTTTGCAAAGCACTATGCTGGGTACTATGCAAGTTACTTTGGATAAAGCAAGTGCTTTGGATCTTCAAGGTGTTGACAGCCTTATAGAAGAGGCAAGATGACCTATGGCACTTAAATAACAGTTCAAGGTCAGCTGTGATGAAATGACTGATCATCTGAGTGGTATAAACCAGTGTCTCTCCAAGTATAGTCCAGAGAATACTGGGAATCTCTGAAACCCATTCAGAAAGTACACAAATTCAAAATTAGCTTTTGTTTCTAATATGATATCTATAAATATAACCCATATGAACAACAATTCTTTGGACCAATCCTCAATAATTTTAGATTTTTTTTTAGAATTTTTTTTAATTTTTTATTTTTTTTGTAAGGCGATTGGAGTTAAATGATTTGTCCAGGGACACACAGCTAGGAAGTGTTAAGCGTCCGAGACCAGATTTGAACTCCAGCTCTAGTACTCTATCTACTAGATGATAAATAAGCTCTTCAGAGAGTTTATGTCAAAAGTCCATTTGAGCAACCACACTGTCCTGCTGACAAGAGAATTTTCCCTATAGAGATGAGGCTAGACAAATATTACACTTCATTCCAGTGCCATCTAACTGACCCCAATAATTTTTAATAGTATAATGATACTGAGGACAAAAAGCAAAGAACCACTGGATAGACAATAAGTGCTACAAAAGCTAGAATTCAAATCTAGATCCTTTGAAAGTAAATGACAAATTTTCCACTATACCATGATGTTGCTTCAAGAAGAAAAATGTCACCCAAACATACAACTCTAAATATAGCTCAGCATGGTGGTTTATATATTTAATCTCTTCTACTATAGAGAATGAAGCTGGCAATTCTCTTGAAATTAGCAGTTCTGACCTGTGGAGATGGAATAAATTTATGTCCAAAGAAGACCTGGAACTCCTAATTGAACACCAGATGGATAATTTTGATTATATTAAGTTAAAAAGTTTCTGTACAAATAAAACAAATGCAGACAAGATTAGGAGGGAAGCATCAAATTGGGAAACCATCTTTACATGTAATGGTTCTGATAAAGGCCTCATTTCTAAAATATATAGAGAATTGTCTCATATATATAAGAATTCAAGCCACTCTTCAATAGATAAGTGGTCAAGGGATATGAACAGTTTTCAATGATGAAATTAAAACCATCTCTAGTCATATGAAAAGTTGCTCCAAATCACTATTGATCAGAGAAATGCAAATTAAGACAACTCTGAGGTACCACTACACACCTGTCAGATTGGCTAAAATGACAGGAAAAGATAATGATGAATGTTGGAGGGGATGTGGGAAAACTGGGACACTAATACATTGTTGGTGGAACTGTGAACGGATCCAACCATTCTGGAGAGCAATTTGGAGCTATGCTCAAAAAGTTGTCAAATTGTGCATACTCTTTGACCCAGCAGTGTTTCTACTGGGCCTATATCCCAAAGAGATCTTAGAGGAGGGAAAGGGACCCACATGTGCAAGAATGTTTGTGGCAGCCCTTTTTGTAGTGGCTAGAAACTGGAAACTGAAGGGATGCCCATCAATTGGAGAGTGGCTGAATAAATTATGGTACATGAATGTTATGGAATATTATTGTTCTGTAAGAAATGACCAGCAGGATGATTTCAGAGAGGCCTGGAGGGACTTGCATGAACTGATGCTGAGTGAAACGAGCAGAACCTGGAGATCATCATACACAGCAATAACAGTATTACATGATGATCAGTTCTGATGGACATGGCTCTTCTGCAACAAAGAATTGTCTCAAACCAGTTCCAATTGTTCACTGAAGAAAATCATATACACCCTGAGAGAGGGATATGAAATATGGACCACAACGTAACATTTTCATGATCTCTATTGATATTTGCTTGCATTGTGTTGCCTTTCTCTGATTTTCTTTTTTTCTTGTAGATAGGATTTTTCTCGCATAACTTGTCAAGCATTTCAACATTATTAACATGTAGTGGACTTCCTGCCATCTAGGGGAGGGGAGGGGACTTGGGGTAAAATTTGTAATGGAAAGCTTTGTAAAGATCAATGCTGGGGAACTACCCATACATATGTTATACAAATAAAAAGCTTTAATAAAAAAAAAAAGATATTAGCAGTTCTGAGCTGAAGTGATCTATGCCAGTCAGGAGTCTGAGCTAAATTTGACATTGATATGGTAAATTCCAGACTGCTGAGGGTGGAGTAAACAAAGTAAGAAACAGAGAAGATCAAAGTGAGATTAGGCCATAGGTAGCTCCCAACAATAGTCTATGCTTTTTTTTTAATAGTCTGTGCTTAATTAATTAATGATGTGATGCATTCTTGGTGACTTATCAAATTAAATAATCATTGCCATCCAATTATGAAGCAATTAAGTTCTTAATTTCTTCAATAAATAATATCTCAAAACTTTTATTATTATTCTAGATAGATGATAGATAAATAGATATATTTAGAGCAATGATAAATATATAGAAAGATTACTTAGACATGTTCCTTGACCTCTGATAAAAGTGAACATATAGCAAATAGGGAATAAAGAGAACAAATTTACAATAAGCAGTTAAGATTAAGTATTTACATTATATAAAGATCATAGGTTATCAGTTCTTAAATGACTGCTGGGGAGACAAATATAGTCAAGTTCTTGGTAGTTTTTCATGCTTGTACAAAAAATGACAAAAACTGCCTAAAGGCATTTATCTACAGGGCAAGTCAAATTGAAAAGAAACTTCAGCTTTCTAGACTTTCCACTCTTTCCCCATGTTTGATACTTGAAATCCTCACTGATATCAGAAGCTCATTGGAGTACGGGAAGTTTATTCCAGGACATAGAAGCTTTTGTTTCAAGAATGCCCATGTGAAAGAAGATAAAGAATTTTCCACGTATCCTGATGCGTCTCCATTTACTGATTCATCCACAAGTCTGCTTCTTTCAAGTCGGCTCCAAAACAAGATAAAACCCAGGAAGATATAAAGCAAGTGGACAAGTAGCCTTCCCCCTTGAACCTTTATGGCCTTGCATGTTATGACCAGGTCTCAGTCCATAAAAATCAGGCTGAGCAGAGGCTCAAGCAGGTACCAAGGAGTGGCTAGAATAAATAACCAGAATAAATAGGCCTGGAGTTTCTGATCTTCATTCTCTTCCTCATTTGGGAATCATTCCTTTAGAGAGCCATTAAACTTTTTTGTTGTGTGTCTGTTTAGTTTTTGCTATTTTCTTAATTCTTTAAGTTAGACTCCCGGAATCTGCAAGGTTAGGCTAGCCCAGTAATAGCTCTAACAGAAGTGGTACAAAGTTTTCTACAAGTCTTTAATGCCCTTACCTCCATAGGTAGAGTATTGTGGGAGAAATGTCCTAATCCTTTCCCCCTTGCAAATTAGGCTAGTATTTCCTTGACAAGAGACAAAATTGGCCCTGAGACCTGATAAATCCGGGGAGCTAAGGCTCAAATGATACTTCTCTTGAAATAGCTTCCTGGTAGCCTCTGATTATATTGATATAATTTCCTAATTACCAAGGTTATAAAAGGTCCACTTGGGTGGTCAGCTTTTCATTCAGTCTGTGTCACAAGTCCATTTGAGTTGCCTTTCTGGCAAGAGAAGTTTTCCTGTGGAGATGAGGCTGGGCAAGTGTTTCACTTCTTTTCAAGATCAAACTTTAACATTGTATCTGACTGAGTCAGGCCTGGCCCTAATAATTGAATATTCATTAAATTTACCAAAGGCCTTAAGATTTTAATTGGAGGACTACAGTGCAAATCCTTCCTCTGGACATTAACTACCTGAGTGATCTTGAGAAAATAATTTAACTTCCCAGTGAATGGGACGTATTGGATGAAGTATTTCTCAGTAATGAGAGGGCCACATGATCCCTATATCCAGAGTGGGAAGATAAAATCTTGGGCCTCAGGTTTCAGGATGTCACATGATCCCTATTCCCATCTTGAACCTTGGGTTGCAGGGGTCATGTGATCTCAAGAAGTGCCATGACCCCACAGGAAGTGACGTGACCCATAGAAAGCAGACAACATTGGTGACCATTGGTTAAAGATGGTTATGCCCTTTTAGTCTATCCAATGAAAAGGCTTGGGTCTTTTCCTATTTAACCAGGTTCCAGGTTCCAGGAGCACATGGCAGGAGTTGGGATGGTTCCCAGGTGTGTCTGGGCTTCTCCCTACAGGGATTAAATAAATGCTTTCTCTTTGTACCTGAAGATGTCTCTGATCAGTTAATTTGAGAAAGAGGTGGTCTAGCACCCGTCCCACACACCAGGAACTCACTCTTCCTATCTGCAGAAAGAAAGACATGAACTAGGTGGTCTCCAAGGATCTTTACTACTCTCCATTTATGATCCTATGAGCTGGTGATGGAAGAAACTAAAATGTGAATAAACCTTGGAAAACTAGAAAAATTTATATGAAACTAGACCCATAGTACCAGACTGAGAGTATGAAGGAATCTCTGAGATCATTTTATCCAATATCTCAAATAAATTAGTGGAGAGGGGAGATACAATGTTCAGATTTGATACATATCTTGCTGTCAATGTATTACCTAAAAAGGGAGGGAAAAGCTTATGTGAAGGTGGGGGGGGGGAGTGGGGAGGATGGAGGATCTGGGCATATCGTGGGCTGTCCTAGCTCTTTAAATTATAGCAATCTCTTAACAATTTCACTTTTTTTTTTTTTTTGCTGAGGCAATTAGGGTTGTGACTTGCCCAGAGTCACACAGCTAGGAAGTGTTGTGTCTGAGACCAGATTTGAACTCAGGTCTTCCTGATTTCAGGGCTGGTGCTCTATTCACTGTACTATCTAGCTGCCCCTTAACAATTTCTTTTAATTGTGGTGTTTTCCTCTCCCAGAATGCTCCAAGCACTTAACACTGAGCAATCAGTGGACACCTAACCAGGAACTCCCAATTTCTCAAACTCACCAAATAATAGCTGGTCAGGATAAAAATATCAGCTCTCAGGAAAAACATAAAGTTAAAGAGGAAGCCAGGGATGTGGTCACTTTCAGGCTCACACTGTCTCAGCCATCATGCTTGTGGAGGAGGAGCAAGGACCCTCCCTCCCTGCTGCAAGTCCAGACTTGAGGCTGCCTGCGTCACAAGTGGCAAGCCCACAAAAGAAGAAGAGGTAGTGAAGCTTTTCTCTTTAGTTCCTCTTAAATCCTACAAATGGGTAGTTTCTCTGGGCTAAGTCAGAAATTCTAGTTTGAGACACAGTTAGGGAAACCAAAGGACAAATTGACAGCTATGACACAAGGGAAAATGATTCTTGCTGACACTCCATCTCCCAAATCTGTCTCTGTATTGGCTGTCTTCCTCATGTCTGAAATATACTCTCCTCTACTTCACCTCAGCTTCCTGGCTTCCTTCAAGACTCAATTTTAAATGCTACCTGCTTCTGAAACTAGTCTACCCTGCCTTCCCCATTTCCCTTATGGGAGAATAAGTGATTTGTTTCATTGAATGGAACAAATGTCCATTCCAACTCACACCTTCTTTCAATCAATAAACATTTGTTATGCTCCTATTATCAACCAGGCACTCTGCTAAAAAGAGCAAAAGTTGGTCTCTACTGTCAAAGAGCTTACAATCTAATGAGGTAGACAACATAGAAACAAATATATACAAAACAAATATATATAAATAGGAAAATAGGAAAAAAGGATCATTCTAGCACTCTATAACAAGACTGACTCTCCAGGATAGAGTTCAGAAGTCTAGACAAAATGCTAGGAGAAATCTGAAAAGCGATAAATCATCTTTACCTAGGAATTCTCAACATGGAATTTGTGTACTTGGGTTTATTTTTGTCTGTTTAATATTCTGGTAGCTATTTTTTTTTAATTTTTAAAGCTTTTTATTTTCAAAAAATATGCAGTTTTCAAATTTCACCTTTGCAAAATCTTATGTTCTAATTTTTTTCTCCCTCCTTTTCCCTCCATTTTCTCCCTTTGATGGCAAGTAATCCAATATATGTTAAACATCTGCAATTTTCTATACAGATTTCCACAATTATCATGCTGTACAAGAAAAATCAGATCAAAAAGAAAAAAATGCAAAAGAAAACAAAATGCAAACAACAACAAAAAAAGTGAAAATGCTATGTTGTCATCCATATTCAGTCCCTACAGTCTTCTCTCTGGGTATACATGGCTTTCTCCATCATAAGACCATGGAAACTGCCCTGAATTCTGATAGCTATTTCAATATGATTGGCTTTTCTTTGTTGTCTTGTGCATTTTAATGCATTTAAAAACATTCTGAGAAGTGAAATCCATACACTTCAGCATTGTGTGTGTGTGTGTGTGTGTGTGTGTGTGTGTGAGAGAGAGAGAGAGAGAGAGAGAGAGAGAGAGAGAGAGAGAGAGAGACCCACACAAAAGGTTAGGAAACCCTGACTGAGATCCTTCAGGAAAGGTTGCAATGCAAGACCAGGGACAAAATCAGGCAATGGATTTGGCTTCAAATGACATGTTTGAGTCAATGTGTAATGAGTCACTAGAACCTGTAGTACCTCCTATTAAATATATATATATATGTGATATATAAAATATATATATATTTAACTTCCAGTTATATAGCACTTTAAGTTCTTGTTTGTTTGTGTTTTTTGGTGAGGCAATCAGGTTAAATTTTCTTGCTCCAACTCATACAGCTAGTAAGCAATAAGTGTCTGAGACTGAATTTGAACTCAGGTCCTCTGGACTTCAAGGCTAGTGCTCTATCACCACACCACCAAGTTGCCCCAAATGAATATAATTGTAAATTATATAATAGAAGTGTCTCACTGAAAAACAAAAACAAAAACAAATTAAACAAACAAAAAAAACCCAAAGAAAGTGCTTTGTAAGCCTCCAGAGCCAGAGAAATGTGAGCTATTATAATTCATGGAAAGGATGGTGCCTTTCAAAGTAAAAATCCTTTCTGGACTGCTCTAATTGATTTCCAACTAGTTTTGTTTATGCTAAACTGAAATTGAGGAGGACACTGCGGGATATTAGATATCCTGCTGGCCTGGACTTCTCTCCCTCTTCTGTCTTCCTTTTCACTTTGTTTAGAGGCAAGATGATATTAAAGTATTTTGATTGAATATTAATATCAAGGACTTTTGCTATATTTCTCTATTAACACTAACCTAGATAGGTTTCCCTCCTGGACTCTCAAGTGAGGCGGCTATCCTAGCTCTTCCACCAACCCACCTCTGATCTTACTTTGCCATGGACTGGGGTTGGAAGTCTTATCAATTGTCTATCCCTGGTCATCACTGAAATCTATAGAGACCATATTACTATTCCCATGCTAACTTGTGGTTTCTCTTACTTACCTTACTTCCTACAAATTTTTCTTTAAAAAAAGATTCTGGGGACCTCCAGAAAGAAGACTCTAAGGAGTTGAAAATATATATACTTGTAGAACAGATAAAAGATCTAGGATCTTTTAGCCTGGGCTAAGAATGACCCAAAGTGGAACTTAATTACAGTTTTCAAGACTATGAAGTCATTTTAACTATCTGAACAAACAAAAAATTCACCCACCTCCAAACCTTGGTAAAGTTTATTTAAAAGTCTCTGCCTTGGAGCAAACTTGAATTTTTAACAAAAGGTGGTTTGTAATCCTGTTGTAGAATTGCTGATGAAGAAGGTATCATTTTAAGTAAATTTAAAGTACCATGATAAGAAGTTATTACAAATAGTATAAGGAGCAAAGAGAGAAATGTTCCTTTCTTCCTTTTTTAAATAAATTTTTATTGACATATTTTTTTACATCACCAAAAATTCCCCAGTGTCCCTCACCTTCCGCCTCCCCATCCCTAGAGAGCCATTCCAAATGACAAATAATTTTTTTTTTTTTTTTTTGCTTTTTGCTGAGGCAATTGAGGTTAAGTGACTTGCCCAGGGTCACACAGCTAGGGAATGTTAAGTGTCTGAGATCAGATTTGAACTCAGGTCTTCCTGACTTCAGGGCTGGTGCTCTATCCACTGCGCCACCTAGCTGCCCCCGACAAATAATTTTTTAAAGACAAAAGGAAGAAAAAAAGATCAACAAAACTGATCAATCAATAAACATTTATTAAATGTCTATTGCCTGGAGATTACAAAGTCAAAAGATAGTTTCTACTCATGTATCAACAAAAATCTGAAAATATGTGCAATGTATCATTCTCATGTATGTCTCATATCTGCAAAAAGGTATGGTGGGTAGAAGGAAGAAGTATCTTTTCATCTCTTTTCTTTGGAGCTATGCTTGTTTTTTGCAATTTTGCATTTACTTTTGATTGTCTTGTGATTCTTCTTTCCATTTACATTATTGTAGTCATGCCATTGAATGTTTTCTTGGCTCTACTGATTTGATGTTTCATGTTTCTCTGCTTATCATGCATGTATTTGTTGTTGCTTACATCTATTACCTTCCTGTAACCTTTCATAGGAAACCTAAATTCTTACCTTCATTACATTCTATCACCATTTGTTTATCCATTATCCCAATCATTGAGCACTGTTTGCTTCAGTTCTGTAAAATGAGCTGGAGATGCAAATGGAAAACCATTCTTATAACTTTGCCAAGAAAATCCTAAATGGAATCAGAGTTCAGACATGACTGAAAATGGCTGGACAAAAACAACAATATAAATGTAAGTTATTATTGTTATCTGCTGTCTCTCCTTTTTATTTAGCCAACTTATTCTCTTCCTGATCAATTCTTAATCTTAATATCAAATCATTTCTTAAATGATTTTCTTTTCACATTGGAAGACAATATGGTGGGAAAGATTGAAAGCTCACTTTGAAGCCAGACAGAATTAGTTTTAAGTCTTGCACTGACCCAGGCTGCTATGTGACCCAAATTTTTTATTAAAGCTTTTTATTTTCAAAACATTTGTATAGATAATTTTTCAACATTAGCCCTTGCAAAACCTGGTGTTCCAATTTTCCCTCTCCTTCCTCCATCCCCTCCCCTAGATGACAAGTAATCCAATATATATTAAACATGGTAGAAATATATGCTAAATCCAATATATGCATACATATTTATACAATTATCTTGCTGTACAACAAAAATCAGATCAAACAGGAAAAAATGAGAAAGAAAATAAAATGCAAGCAAACAACAACAAAAAGAGTGAAAATGCTAAGTTGTGAACCTATGTGACCCAATTGCAATTCATTTAACTTCTCAGTGTTACAAAAATGATAATTCTTTATGAATAGTAAGTTCCTGAGTCTTATTTTGCTCTCATCTAAATAACTCTTGTAATTCCTGAAGTCAGCTCATGTCCAAAGCATTCATGGCCATATCTGTTAGCAAACCAACAAGACTTAAGTTTAAATTTGACCTTATATACTTTACTAGCATCATGACCCTGAATAAATCATTGTACTATGCCTCAGTTTCCTCAACTGCAAAATGAGGATAATAATAGCAAGTACTTTCCAGGACTGTTATGAAATAATATTTGTAAAGCACAGTTCCAGTGCCTGGAACATAGCTGACCTTAATAAACACTTGGTCCTTTCCTCTTTATCACTAAATACACATGGCACACTAAGTCTCAGACTTAACTGCAAACTTTTTTAAAAATTTCAGTTCTGTAGATGTTTCCATTTTTACATCTTGCTGCTATGAGTCAGTATTGCCCATATTCTTCACTATCATCCTCTAATTGTTTTTCAAATGAGTTTTATACTCTAATCCAAATTGCCTTTGATTTCTGTGCATCTCTTTTTAGCAAGGATATTGTGTTTGCTGACTAATGGCCCTACTTTACAGTGGTTAATCTTTTATAGGAAATGATGATAATAAAGACAAACGTATTTTCCTTTTTTTTTCTATTTCCCCATTTTTAGCATTGCTGGCTCATTTGAACAAATCAAATGCACACTGGTGCAATGTTTTTAAAATTGTCTTCTAATTTTTATTTCATTTCTAATCTGGTGACTATTTCTAGAACTCCTTTCTTTTGCACAATTAGCTAGACTTAGGAATCCATAAGGAGTCTTTATGATTACAAACTTGGTGTTTCCTTTTGCTCCCAATCTGACAACTCTTAGAACTTCTAAAATTGCAGTGTCCAGAACAGTCATGGCCATATCTGCTAGCAAATCAAGTCCAATTATTAAATTTAGAAACATTCATTCAGGACAGAAATGAACTTGTGTTTAAGTGTTCACTTCAGGGATGTATTGGGGAACAGGTGTAGCAAATGCTACACAATGGAGCTAAATTTATTTTTTTTGTTGATTGTCCAGACTAAAGAAAGTGATGAAGAAAATGCTAATAATGAATTAAACTAAAAAATATGAGTCAGTTGTTAAGAAATTACCCACATACCACTGAATGTAATATTCCTTGTAAGACAGAAGTTCCAGGATACATAGCCACAGATGCTTGGGGAAAACTTCAGAGGTTCAAGTCTGTATATATTGTGAGAGGAATTGATTCATGGAGAATTCTGAGAAGATAAGAGAGAGATGAGTAAGAAAGAGGGACATGGAGCTCAAACAACAGAAAGAATTTCATCTTTAGGAGAGACATGTAAATCAATTCAGTATCCCTGGCATATCCCTCTAATGCTTCATTCCAGAGAGATTGAGAGCTGATGACCACAGTGATACTAGTGTTAGTATGAATGTGGAATGGCAAACTAGATCCAGATGGATGAGCACCTCTCACAGGTGTTATTCCTTTCCCTCTCCTCCTTCACCAAGGGAAAATACTGATGAACTGTCCCTTTATAGCAGGGCTTCTTAAATTTTTTCCACATATGACCACTTTTCACCCAAGAAATTTTTACGGGCCTCTGGGGACATAGGTATGTAAAGCATATAGATGAACAAAACATTTACTACTAATAAATCATAATAAAATTAATTTTAAAACAATTCTTTGATATATAGACTTTACCACTTATTAAAGATGAAAGTAAATTTACATACTTAGGAGATGGATGTGCTTGCTTATTTTTACATAAAGAATTAAATCTTGTCAGAATATTTGATACCTTTTACTACTGCCAAATTTTTATGACCACCACATTCAATTAAGTGACCTCATATGGGGTTGCAACCTACAATTTAAGAAATTTTGCTTAGTACCTAAAGAGGAAGCTCTTCCTTTTACTTTCAGTCAGAAAAATCACTGGCTGTTGGTCTTTCTTTCTCAGTAACTTAACCACTGAGTGTTCGGTTCCCATCCCTCTTCCACCCTCTCCTCCCCATACTTTTATATTCTAATTCATCCTTTTTGATGCATACAACTATTCCAGTATGCTAGGCTTAGCTATGTGATCCCTGGGGAACTCTAGAAGGGGTAGAATTAGTCAGAAACAAATTTAATAGATTTACCCAAGATTTGATTTGGGAAACAGCCTCTGGGGCTACTAGAAAAACATTGAGCTATAACATTGAGCTTATACCCCAGGTAATAAACTTGCTCAGTAAATAAAACTAAAGAAAGTTATACTCAGATCTGAATTCACTCTTAGACTGAACATAGGCCCAATATGACAAAGTCCAATTGTGAGAACAGAAAAAAAAATAAAGGAGAGGAACTGTACTATATAAGCTGCTTCTTCTTTTTTTATTTTTCATTTTTATACTTTCAGTTTTGTTGATGTTTTGCTTTTACACTATAAAAATTTTAAAATTTCTCCATTTCATATGATGTCATTTTTTACAAAACAAAACAGTTAAGTAAAACTCAGTAATAGTGACCTATTACATCACCCTCCTTCCATCACCACTTCTCTATTCTTTCTAAATGAATAGAAATTAATTTTTTTTATCCCTCTCACAACCCAGTCCCAATGGAAAGAAAAAACAAATCAAATTTCTTGTAACAAATACTCAAGCAAAGCAAATTCAGTGGTTATATACAAACACATATGCACATATATTTATATGAATATACATATATATATACACATACAAACATTCATAAACATGTCTTATTCCAAACCCTAAGTCTCTTACCACTCTGCAATGGATAGTATATTTCATTATCAACCATCTGGAATCATGAATGGTCATTATATTACTCATCAAGGTCAATCTTATTTGCTAAAAGTGAACTGCCAAAGCCATCACATATAGACCACTTAAGTTTTACTTTCATTAATAAAGCAACAGAAAGTAACAATCCACATTATTCTTTCCCCCTCCTTTGGTGGCTTTTTTTTTGTTTGTTTTCTCATCTCTAAGCATTGCTTACCTGTGGGTCATTAGTCATTCTGGAAAAGTGAACCCTTAATTTTGCCCAAGCAATGCTCATATCTTGAGCCTAGAGTTTCAGATGGCAGATCACTTCCTCCCACACTCATCAGACTCCATAGATGAACAACCACTTTCTTCTTATGCCCCTATGGAAAAGGACAAGTATACATTAAATATAGTGATACCTGTTCTTATGCCCCTATGAAAAAGGACAGGTATAGATTAAATATATTGATACCTGTTCTTTATTTTTTCTAAGGAGACAAAATGAGAGCTGTAACATTAAAGATGTAAGTTTCTGAAAGGGTATAGTTTAATATTGGAATGGTCGATTTAATTTAATTCTGCAAACATCTATTAAGTGTCTCTAATGAAGACTGCCCCATTGCTTCTTTCCACTGACTCAGATAAATGAGTTGATACTAGCTCATGAAGTAAGGTAGATTTAAAGGAAAAGTTTGTAGGGTAGAAGAAACTGAGAAGAATCTGCTTTATGCTCAGAAGAATTGGGACATCTGTGTGGGTGTTGGGGTATGTGTGTTTAATTACCACACACATATAATTTCTGTGCCATAATAGATCCTGGATTTAATAATGATAGAAGATAAAATATTTCAACAACCATCATTGGTCTAAGAAAAGCAAATACTACTGATATTAGCCTCTGCCAAGTGTTGAACAATTCCATCAACATTATAAGTGAAGGCTATAAAAACAGGTCAGTGAGTATATAATAGGTAGCAACAATTAAATAATAGCAACAATTAAAAGAGGAGCTGTTGAACAAATTGCTACCTGTAGAATCAGCAATATTCTATCATCTGCCAAAAACTCTGTTTTGACCCTAGGCATGTTCTTTCCAAAGAAAATCAGAGGGACAAAAGTCTGCTAGCAGTGGTTGGAATGCAGTCTTTAAAAATATATGTCATAATAATAGCTAGCAGTTATGTAATAAACATGTATTTAGCTAACATAGTAGATAGAGTGCCAGACCTGGAATCATGAAGGCCTGAATTTAAATACAGTTTCAGACATTTACTTGTTATGTAAACTGGGGTAAATCACTTAATCCTATTTGTCTCAGTTTTCTCATCTGTAAAATGGGCTGGAGAAGGAAATGGCAAACTACTACAGTATCTTTGCCAAGAAAATCCCAAATGGGCTCATGAAGATTCAGATACAGCAAATGAGTAAATAAAAATATAATATTTTAAGTTTGCAAAGAACTTTGCAAATATACCACTTAACCCTCATAACAATTTTGTAAATTGGTATTAATATCATCTCCATTTTACAGCTATGAAAACTAAGGTTAAAAGAAATTAAATGATTTGTCCAAATAAGTAGTCATATTGAACTCGGGTTTTTCTGATTCTGGGTTTAATGTTCTTTCTCCTTTGCCATCTAGCTACCTATTTTGATTTATAGTCAAAAAACCTTAATTCAAATCATGAAACTGGTACTGAATGCCTCTATATAACCATAGGATGCTCTTTAACCTTTCTCAGTCTCGGTGTTCTCATCTGAAGAGATGTAGTAGGGATAGGGCTATTAAAAGGTATACATTTGTGTAAAAGTAAAGATGTAGTCAACTATAGAATATTGTTTAGGAAAACTTGCTTGTTGTTTACCCAACTGCTCATCAGAAATATCTTAAGTATGTTGATAGGTTATTCTTAAGATTTATAAAGGATTGGGAAGTCAATCTGTTAAGTTATTGATATTTTATAATTATTTATATTTTCTTGACCACCTTTTTTATAATAAGATATGCACTCCTTTCCCCCGTCCTAATCTTTTGGGAAACATTTTCCTTTCAGGTAGCTTGAAAAAAAAAAAACCCTCAACTTTTTTTTTTTTTGCTGAGGCAATTGGGGTTAAGTGACTTGCCCAGGGTCATATAGCTGGGAAGTATTAAGTGTTGGAAGTCAGATTTGAACTCAGGTCCTCCTTACTTCAAGGCTGGTGCTCTATCCACTGAGCCACCTGACTGCCCCAACATTTTCAACACTATGTTCTCTAACATGAATTTCTATGTATGCTGGATCTAGCCCATTTTCTTGTCTTTGCTTACTTGAGTGTTAAATCAACTGCCTTGTTGGTAGTGAACAAATGCTTTGTTACTGAAAAAAAATTTTGTTACAGAAATACTGACATCTCTTTTCTATGTAAAGAGGAACTGTTTCCCATTGGCCATAAGTCCCCCTGTTATTTGCATTTCTCAACTATTTGTTGTCTGTTGTTGTTTAGTCATATCTGACTCTCTGTGATCCTGTTTGAAGTTTTCTTGGCAAAGATACTGAAATGATTTGCCATTTCCTTCTTCAGCTCATTTTCTAGAAGAGAAAACTGAGGGTCATCCAGCTTACTGTTATCTGAGGCAAGATTGGAACTCAGATCCTCCTGACTCCAGGCCCAGAGCTCTAATCCACTTTGCTGTCCAACTACTCTCTTTGTGATCTACCTTAAGTTTTCATCTTTAAATGCTGCTAGTATTGAGTCTCATGCCAAGTTTTCTGTAAATTTACCTTTTGCCCCTACTGTTTTTCAGTTATGTATGAGTCATATTAATGATATGCTGGAACTATCTCAAATTGGCTCCTGAGAACCAATTGTTACATTTTTATTGTGAACATTTATATCTCAGAAATCAGCACATCAGGGATTGATTAATTATTTTGTCAATTGGCTAATCTTAAGAAAGTAGTATAATATAGATTAAACTTTAAATTATATCAAGCCAAACAAGAGTCAGTTGTTAAGCATCCACAATTTATACTTATTCCTGGGTACTGCTTATAATCTTTCATCATTCTTTAATATAATATTATAGCAGTATAACTCATAAAATAGTGAAAAGCAATAGTTTAAAAAAAAGCAAGTTTATAGAAAGCTTTGAATGAAATTTAGGAAATAGTGATAGTCTGTGCCCTTGTCTGTTTTTTTGTCCATTTCCTATTCTTTCCTTCTTTTTTTAGCTATTTATTTAAATTATTCTTTTTTAGCAAAGCTTTTTATTTTCAAAACATATGTGATAATTTTCAACATTCATCCTTGCAAAACCTTGTGTTCCAAACTTTTTCCTCCTTTCCACCACCCTCTCCCCTAGATAGCAATTAATCCAACATATGTTAAACATGTGCAATTCTTCTATACATATTTCCACAATTATCATGCTATACAAGAAAAATCAGATCAAAAAGGAAAAAAATGAGGCTTTCCTCCTTTTTTCTTTCTTGTTTTGTTCTTGCTGCTGCTGCAACAATAGCTTATTTAAGTAGCTCAGGCTATAGTTGTCTTTCTTGTTGTTCAGTTATTTTCAGTCATGTCCAACTTTTCATGACTCCATTCAGGGTACTTTTAGCAAAGATACTGGAATGGTATGCCATTTACTTTTCTAGCTCATTTAACAAATGATAAACTGAAGCAAACAGAGCTAAGTGACTTGCCCAGAGTCATATAGCTAGTAAATGTCTGGGGCTGGATTTGAACTGGGATATTCCAGACCCCAGACTGGTATTTTAACTATTGTGCCATCTAACTACCTCTTAGGTAGTTTCTTTGGTACCTGCTATATTTTCTTATTTTTATCTACAAATTTAATGCTGATTTTGATGTGTGCTCTAAGGAGTCAGCAGTCTGTATACAGACATCTGGCTCAGAAATGCTTCACACATTTGTATCCAATCTTTCATAACTGTTAGAATTTAACCAATTTCATTTTTGGATGTTATTTGGTATATGCCATGTTCAATATTTTTGATACTCATCTTGAAAACTGTATACACAAACTAGGAACTCAATAAATATTTGTTAGTTGAACAAATAAAGAATGAAGTCAAATAAAATCTTCCAAGTTTCTTTCCATATAAACTGATATTGATCTGTGTTTTCTTCATCCTCTATGCAGCTGACTTCTTGAATGATATATACAGGATTATATGACTAGAGATATAGGTACCTAAAGGATCATCTATTCCAACCTTCTAATTTAACATTTGGGGAAACTGAGACCTAAGTCACTTAACTTGCCCAAGTACATTGTATTTAACCCTGTTGCTAACAACATATTTCCTCTCTTCTACAAAACCTGTCTTAATAAACTTACCATGATTAACTCCATCGTTTCTTAAGCCTGCCCAAAAATAATTCCTCTACTATTTTTATTCAAAACAGTTATGTCATTGTTTCTACCGAGTGCATTTTTATTGGCACTATCTCCTTTATTAATTTATTAATTCTTTGAAAGTAATATTTTCAAAGGCTATTTTAAAATATGCAATTCTATATACTATATACCCCTATAAAAATCTAATCATGTTATATCTATCTAATCATGTACCTCTCTAAAGGTACTCCCCCAGCTTGTATTGTCCATTTGTATCCCCAAAGGAATGCTGCCAATTTCTCTTCTCAGTATTCTAAAGATAACTCTGAGAAACTGGATTTTTTTTTCTTTCTTTTTTATATAATATTTTATTTTTCCCAAATATTTTGTAAAGAAAAATTTTTATCATTCATTTAAAAAAATTAAGTCCCCAGCAACAACAGTATTACATGATGATCAATTCTAATGGACATGGCTCTCTGCAACAAAGAATTGTCTCAAACTAGTTCCAATTGTTCACTGAAGAAAACCATATACACCCAGAGAGAGGGAAATGAAATATGGACCACAACATAACATTTTCATGATCTCTATTGACATTTGCTTGCATTGTGTTGCCTTTCTCTGATTCTTTTTTTTTTCTTGTAGATAGGATTTTTCTTGCATAACTTGTCAAGCATTTCAACATTATTAACATGTAGTGGACTTCCTGCCATCTAGGGGAGGGGAGGAGACTGGGGGTAAAATTTGTAATGGAAAGCTTTGTAAAGATCAATGTTGGGGAACTACCCATATATATGTTATACAAATAAAAAGCTTTAATAAAAAAAATTAAGTCCCAAATTTTCTCCCTCCCTCTTTCCCTCATCCCCCAATCCCTAAGATGGTAAACAATTTATAAAGGTTATATATGTGCAAAAAAAAAAAGGCTAGACATGCAAAACACATTTCCATATTAGTCATGTTTGTCAGATTAAATGGGAAAAACATAAAAAATAAAGTGAAAAATAGTATGCTTTGATCTGCATTCAGACTCTTAACAGTTCGGTCTTTGGAGGCAGATAGCATTTTCATCATTTGGAATTGCCTTGGTTGATGGTATTGCTGAGAATAACTAAGTAGTTCACCATTGGTCATCATACAATATTGATGTTATTGTGTATAGTATTCTGATTTTGGTCAATTCACTTTGCATTAATTCATGTAAGTCTTTCCATGTTTTTTTTTTTTCAGCCTGGGGCTGAATTTTTCTAGAAATCACTCTCAAGCTCTCATCTGCTAGGTTTCTCTAATACCAATTAAGCAGATATCAGTCAGCTTTTACAAAGGGATATGCTCAGCAGGTGTGACAAGAACAGAAATTACAAAAAGCTTTCTCCCAAACTGTGAATGCATTCTCTTCTTGCCTACACAATATCCCTTGGTAGAAAGCTTAGAGAGAACATGTGGCAAAAAGGTAAATCAAAATTTGTGACTACTGAAAATTGTTTTATCCTTTTTTGGAGTCCTCATAAAACTTCCTTTAGATATAGCTTTCTGCTAAGCTCGGAGGGTTAGTGCTCTTAAGAGACCTGAACTGCCTTTCCTCAATAGCCTCATCTGGTTCTCACTGTGTTTCTCTGCTCTAATGGCAATGCTGTGCAATGATACTGGTACCAACATCAATGGGAAGACCAAATCTGCTTAACTTACAAAATCCACAAAATCATTCTCTCAGGGAGACTTGGGAAAAGGAAGAGACAGAGAAAATTCAATCTTCTCCAAGGTCTTACCCAAGTCAGTTCCCTCAATGACCATTGGGTTGGCTTATTGCTTGAATATTTAATTCCAAATTAACTTTCTATAATATGGATAGACCTAGAGATAGGTTTGATTTTTTAAAACCAATCTCAATATATTTGCTGTAAAGCAGAGATGTCACACTTTAGGCAGGTAGGTGTCAAGCAGCCCAAAACTCCCAGAACATAGACCAGAATAAAATGTAATTGGAAAGTGTTTAAGAAAAATAAATAGCAATATAATATTACATAGATAATATTAATTTGTAATAAGTCAGCTTGCTAGAGCAATGATTCTATTTGAGTGTGACACCAGTGATGTTTGTCCTTCCTTTCAAAGAAGACCAATGACATCATGGGGTGATGTCTTGATTTGTTCATGAATTGGATTTAAGAAAGGTAGAGTCATACAAAGTCATCAGTCTTTCTCTCTCTAAGTCATCAAAGTCCAGTGGCAAGAGAGAAATCAGGACAACTGGTGATGGCCTGGGATGCAGTGGATGACCTTGGTGTCTTTAGAGCCTTGTCCAAGCTCTCATTTCCTTGGCTATTGGAACAAATTGTTCTCTTCTGCCCCATTCTGTTAGGGAGATTCTTGATATGCTTGTCAAGAATGTAAACATCCCCCTAACTTATTGAAGGGTTTAAGGGTTATTGCTTACTCTCAACCTGGTTTAGCTCATCTGCTGAGATCTTCTGACCTTACAAAATTCACACAAAAAAAAATCATACTACTAGGGTGTAGCTGTTGCACATACTACAGCTTCTTGGAGCCATAGGTGAGAGCTGAGTGAAGGTGGATACCAAAGATGAAGGAGCCCTACAAAGCACCAGAGATGCTAGTTCTCCTTGAACATCCCTGACCATCCTGAACAATGCATCACATTGTTTGATCAAGGTACTCCCCTCCTGCCAAAGTGATTGAGAACTTGCTCAACTTAGTTTGTATTTTTGATTGATTAATCAACCAAATCAAGAAGTCTGGACTCTCTGTATTGGGCTAAAGCGGGATAGACCCTCAGTCTTCAATGGCATGAAGGTAACCCCAGGTCCTTGAAAAAAATGCCATTCCAATACCAATTTTTCAGGCCCCTCCATGTTGAAAAGGCTTTGAGTATGAGGACAATGATAAATGATATGTTTCATCTGAGGACCAGATGAAACTAAGTTCAGAAAGACTCATCATCATCTTGACCACAGGGTAATGACTTTTTTGGTCCCAGCAATTTAGAAACATCTTCTATAATAAAGTGATTGTGGTCTATGTTGGTGGAGAGAATAACCACAATGATGAAATCATAGATCCTTAAAATATTCCAGAGCAGTTTGTATACTGCTCAACATTAGATTCTACATAGAATTCTCTGTTCAAGATATGGGTAAATATGAAGGGTTAAGATTATCTTATTTGACTTGGGTCCCCATATTAATATGAGGCTAGGAACTTTAAAAATCAAATGGGACATCAGATCTGTACATACAGTTTGCTAATAGACTAGATAGGAAATATATACTGAAATAGCAAAAGATTAATTAGGACAGAATTGAAAAGTGAGACATATAGAAAATGTCTCAGCACTTATTCTTGAATAAATAAACTTTCAACTTTGATCCAACCACATTAGCTTCCCCAAAAAATGTAACTATGGCAATGAAAGCATAGATTCAGTCTTTGTAGCTGGAAGATACTTCCAGATAATAATAAATGCTGATGTTTATATATCTCCTATCATCAGCCAGGCACTGTATTAAGTGTATTACAATTTTTATCTTATTTGATTTTCACAATCACTCTGCAAGATAGGTACTAATATTATCCCCATTTTGCAGATTTGGAAACTGAGGTATACAGTAGTTAAGTAATTTGTTCAGCTATTAAGTGTCAGAGATTCTATATGTTTACTCTATCCATGTGCTACCTAGCTGCCCCTGAAGAACACGGCATTGGAGTGTAGAATCTACATTTCAAATCTGTTTCCAATTTCAATACATTTGCTGTAGAGCAGAGGTATCAAATCTCTTTTCTGGTCCATAGCCTGCCATTCTCCACATGGTTTCTGGCTCTCTGTACAAAGGTCCAAGCAGCTGCTGTCTCTATTACTCTTCCATTACACAGTGGGAAAAAATTGCCACTCCATCATTTTGCTTTGAGAACAGTCAGAGAAAAATATCTTCTCAGTCGCTAATGGGAAAAGCTGCTGGTGGTAGAAACTGCCTCAAATGCTCCTGCAGGGTAAAAGAGGATTCTTCTCCTCTTCCTCCCCTTACCATTCAGAAGCATAAGAACCTTATGTGTTGCTGAGCATCATCAAGTTCTTGTTCAGTTGTGTTTTTTCTTCATGACCCTGAATGGGGCTTTCTTGGCAGAAATACTGGAGCAGTTTGCCATTTCCTTCTCCAGCAGATTAAGGCAAATAGGGATTAAATGAATAGCCCAGGGTCACAGAGATAGGGAGCATAGAAGGCTGGATTTGAACTCAGGTTTTCCTGACTCCAGAACCAGAACTCTATCCACTGAGCAATCTAGGTGCCTCAAGCACCAGAAAGTCACCAAAAAAATAATTCTTGACTGATAAAATTCTTAGTAAGCATCTGAACCTTCAAATGAAAATAGACCACTTGCCTTTAGTTGCCATGGAAACTAAACTAGATCCTAACAACATAAAAAAAAAAAAGAACAATGAATCCCATTCAATTTTGGCATTATTTGAACTTGCATTATTTGAAGTTATAATCATATGTAAACTATGGTGATTGGTTCTAATCCAATAGGAGTACTCAGTGAAGCAACTACTTCACAGGATTCATTATTCTCATTAATCAGGATATAACTATAGATTTTAAGCTTTCTTAAAGTACATACTATGTCCTATTCCATAAAATATTCTATAGACCAGTAGAGTGACTGTCATTAAGTAGTCACTTAATGTGCAGCTTTTAATTGAAGTGTACTGAGTTATAAGCACACAAAGTGTGCTTTGCTTTTTACACACTCATATATGCATACGAATAAACATGTCTATATATATTTATATACAAATTTATATAACATATATATGACAAGTTCATATAAATCAACTTTTGTTAATAGACATACATCTTAAATGTAATTTTCATTTTCAAAGAAATCCTAAGGGAAATTCTTTTATGAAATGAATGTTGTTTTGTAAAATTCAATTTTCATATGTAATCATAGACTCATTCTTCTTTCCTTCATTCTTTCTGGCAAGTTGGGTCTCCAGAACACGGCTTCCCTTTCTCCCCTCAAAATTTTAGGCATAATCATAATCCTTAAGGGCTTCTATCTAGGGTGTTCCCCTGTAATATCAATTACCAGTTAATATTTCCTCAATATTATCTGACCAATTAACATTCACTATCTTTTTTGCAAAGGAATATTTACTGACAACAGATCAAAGTACAATAGCCTCCCCAAAGGAAAACACAACCTTCACTCTCCACACCTGGTTCTTTGGAGAAATTTAAAGTAGCTGCAACAAAACATTGTCCCCAGTTTCACTTTTTCATATTGTATAACTGATGTTTATCTTATTTTCATGACAGGGTGTTTCAGTTTCTAGGATAATTAAACTGATGAAGTGGGTTAAACAGGTTGTTCCTCAGGGAAGAAGGCTCCTCAGAAGCATTGGTGGCTGTGGCTATGGGCAAACTTTGCTGCCAGTTTTAGCTGCTGGCTCTCTCATGGCTCTTCTAACTTTTAATGCTCACAAAGTCATTGTCTTAATTAACATATTATTGTCTTAATAACTCAAGATTAAGAAAGAGTAAATCCAAAAAGGCAAAAGAAACTAGGGTGTCCTGCATTCACGATCACATGGTAGCTAAGAGAGAAAGCCTGAGGTTCACAGAAGCTCACTGCTGCTCCTGCTTAAATCATCATTTCTCTCTGTCTCTCTAAGAGAAAGAGACAGAAACAAAAAGACAGAGAGAGACAGAGAGAAATTTAGAAACAGAAACTGAGACAAAGATAGTGACAGAGACAGACAGTTCTTGTGTTTGAGCCTTTTGTATGCATATATAGTTCTGTCTCAGAAGCCAATTAAAAGATTTTTCATTGACACACAGTAAGCCTACCAAAAAAAAAAAGTTAGAAACAATTTTCATGCTATGAAGAGAGCTCCTCCACCACTTATTTCCAGAAGCCTAGTCACCACTAACCTTCCACAAGAAAAGAATACTGAGTATATTCTAAGGACTAGGATTTCACTGGTCACCAATCTCATTATACAGACATAGTTTTATTTTGCAAATTAAATTTCATTTTTAATTTATTATTTACAATTAATGAAAATCAATTTTCTCATCAATTTTTAAAACAAATATACAGAACAAAATCTAATTAGATTTAATTATTATACTTGCCTCCCTGTAATCTAGTTCTATAGATAAGTAGTTGGCTGTGATTGACTATACTTGGAAAAGCTATTCAGAGCAACTTTAAGTCAAAATAGTCTTCCTACAATAGAAACATTCAATCTTTGCTATAAATATTTAAAGAATCAATCACTCTCTCTTTCTAAGCATATTATCTTCAAGAAAATTGTGAATAGGTGACCTTTTCCCCATGTTGAGTCCAAGGTGGATGGGAAAAAGAAAAGTTGTTTATAATACCTTTTCTATACAATTCTCTAGGGAGAGCAACTTTGCCCATATAAAAAAGGGGGCTTTAGAACCTGGTGATAGTCAACACATTCACAGCTCTTGGTTTAAAGTTATGGTATTTTTTTCCTTTCTATCACTGGAAAGTCCGTCTTAGGCTGCTGGATCCTCTGCAGTTTTGGTATCCTAAAACTACATGAACTCTTTTGGTGATGGCTTCTGAGTATCTCTGTAGGACTGGATACTGAAATCTGAGTCAATCTAATGGGTTGTTGGTCCAAAAAGGCTTGATTTTTCAAATTAGGTTTCACTCCTATCTCTACTTCCAGAATCCATAGCGCAATCATCTGGGCCAAATTAGGAAGTAGAAGTAAACTAGTCTCTGAGCTTTTGCATAAGAGAAATTCAGAATATGCTACTTGAAGCAATCTATTTCCTTTTGCCATCACTCCATTTTGTAACTTTAAGGATAGTCTCTGCCAGACAATGGCACTTGGCTCCTTCTGTGATGAAGTTTTTATGGGGTGTATATTAGGCAATTTTTAGCCTTCTCTGGCTGTTGCTCAAACTGCTGGATATTCTCATGTCTGGTCTGTAATTAAAGAATACCTGATGACATGTGTAGCTTTAGCCTTCACCACTGAAGCCTTGTTCATATGATTACTAGAAATTGAGAGGGTTATGATAGGAAAATACAAACTAGTTTCTCCTTTTTTAAAATTTTATTTTATTTTTTGCTGAGGCAATTGGGGTTAAGTGACTTTCCCAGGGTCACACAGCTAGGGAATGTTGTGTCTGAGACAAGATTTGAACTCAGGTCCTCCTGACTTCAGGGCTGGTACTCTATCCACTGTACCAGCTGGTTGCCCCAGCTTCTCCTTTTTCTTAGAAAGTTGTTGTACCTCCAATCTAGCATAACCAGCTTTTTCCATAGGACTTTACTGCAAAATCAGTATAATATCCTCCAAAGCATAATCAAACTGGATGCCCAATAGCATGTTCCAATTGTCAGCAACATCTTACCTAGAAGTCTACGTGGCCTGTCCTGCAGCAGGCACATCTGGCTGTCTGAAAGTCAAGAAACACTGTGATCTGGGTATTTCTCTCAATTGAAATGTGGAGCTCTGATTTCCATAGTGAAATGCAGATAGAATAAAGATATCAAAAGGGAACACTCTACAGACGGTGATGAACTAACAAAGGGACCTAAGCAGATCTCATGCAGAGACTCTGCTTTCAGCTGGAGCTCCATAGGGAGAAGGGAGAATAGAGATTGTCCACAGCTTGCACCTGTAGATGGAAAGAGAGCTGAGACAAACGTTAGTCCCTGTCACTTCCTAAGCACCAAAGCTCAGGGCCAGTGGAAGTCATGAACCAAGCAGACTTCTTGGGAAATAGAGTCAAGACTCATACAGTTTTCTTAACACAAAATACAACAACTTACTTTCTTTTGATTTTTATGTAATGGTCAAATTCTTTTTTTTTTCCCCGCTGTTCTCCCTGGACCAAGTAGTTTTATCTTGACTATAGTCATTTTCCACCTTGTTCTACATCCCCACCCATCTATCTTCCTCTTCTACAGCACTCCTATTACCTTAAAAACTATAATCAAACTAACACTACCATTGCCTCTTAGAAAGGCTGTGTCAGATAACTGTCCTATTGTTCCATCCACCATCTTTGTACTAATTCCCTTCTCTGGTCACTCTCCCTGACAGTATGTTGTCTTCCTATTAGAATATAAGTGCCTTCCTACATACAAAAGGATGTGTGACAATTCTTTTTGTATTGATAAAGAATAGGACACTAAAAAAGTTTCTAGTCTTCATTAATAGGAGAACGGATGAACAAATTACGGTGCATTAATTGAGTGAAATAATTTGTTGTTCAGTCATTTTTCAGTTATGTCTGACTCTCTGAGAGACTAGCTTTTTTTTTGGCAAAGGTATTGGAATAGTTTGCCATTTCCTTCTCTAACTCTTTTTACAGATGAGGAAACTAAGACAAACCGGGTTAAGATCACACAGCTAAGGAGTGTCTGTGACCAGATTTGAACTTGGGATGATGAGTGTTCCTAATTCCAGGCCTAGCACTCTATCTGCTGTGCCAGTAGCTGCCCAATAAAATAATACTGAGCTATAAAAAATGATTAAAGGGATAGTTTCAGAAAAGGATGTTAGGTGGCACAGTGGAGCAAACTCTGGGCCTAGAGCCAGGAAGACTTGAATTCGAGTCCAGTCTCAAACACGTAAAGCTGTGTGACCCTAGGCAAGTCATTTTACTGTTTGCCTCCATTTTCTGAACTGTAAAATGAGAATAATAATAATAACAATACTTGTCTTGCAGAGTTGTTGTAGGAATCAAATGAAGTAATATTTATATGTGCCTGGCACATATAAATACCATATAAATGTCATCATCATCATCATCAAACTGATGCAGAATGAAATAAACAGAACCAAGAGAACAATCTATACATTAAACAACACTGAAAAAACAAACAACTTTTAGAATAAAGAAATCTATTCAAGACAATGACCAAAATTTCCAGAGGACCAAAAATGAAGCCTTTTTATAGAAAGGTGAAGGGTTTGGTATGCAGAATCAAAAATACATATTCTTTGGACACAGCCAATGTGAGAATTTGTTCGGCTTGACTATACATGTTTGTTTCTAAAGGTTTTTTTTTTTTTCATAATTACTCCAAGATCCTGAAGATGCATGGAACTATTAGATATGTACCTGCAGAAATGCAACACCCCAGTTTCCCAACCTTCTACTTGAGTGTAGTAATCATGGTGGTATTTATGAAGTCCTGAAACATGTCCTTGGCAGTCTGTATGCTGAGGTAAAGTCTAAACAGAATTTCCCCTCCCTGCTGGAAGCCCTCCCTACTTCCACAAACACTATCTCTCATATATTAATGAAGGATGCGCCTATTCACTTCAAAGGGAGATTTGTTGGCAATGGAGGTATCAGGAGATGTGAGTCAGGTCTGGAACAAGGAGAATATTTTTGGATCCTTGCTTAAAACAATTGTTAAAATCCCAAGAATTCTCAGGCATAACAACTCCTACTGAGTTCTTAGGAGGAAAAGAATGAGTGAAAATTAACTTTTTTCCCATGGAAAGCCAATGGAAACATTTCAGATTTTTTGTTAACTCAATTATATCCAAGGAATCTTTTGTCTTACAATACAGCTATTTTAGCATATAAAGAATGAGATTTAGAATTGGAAGGGACCTTAACAGTGATCAGATCTAAACTCTAAATTTTACACTTAAGGAAAGGGAGACAGAGAGATATTAAGTGAATGTCTAAAGGGAAACAGTTTTTTGTTTTGTTGTTTATTTGTTAGTTTGTTTGGAGGGTCGTTGTCAAGGCAATTGGAGTGATGATTTGCCCAAAGTCATGGTAGCTAAGTATTAAGTATCTGAGGTCAGATTTCAGGTCTTCCTGACTATAGGACCTGTGTTCTATCCATTGTGCCATCTAGCTGCCCCCAACAAACAGCTTTTTATTTATTTTTAATGATTTTTTTACTGATAGCTTTTGTTTTTTCATCTTCATTTCCTAATATATCCTTTCCCCTTCCTAGTAAATCAAGAAATCCCTTGAAATAACTTTTTAAAAACAAAAGACAAAAGTTCATGAAAACTAAGTGATGTACCAACTGAATTTGTATATGTAACAGTTGCATAGTACCCTACCTCTGCAAATAAGGGAAGGAGGTACATTTTCTCAGCTCTTCTCTAGGGCTAAGCATGGTCATTATAATTATGTGATAATGAGGTTGTATATGTGTGTGTTGTTTCCATTTACACTGGTGAAATCATTTATAACTTCTCCTTTGAGTTAGTAAACATTTATTGAGCAACTACTACGTGCCAGTCACTGTGCTAAGCTAAAGATCAAATGAAATGAGATCTGTGCCTGGTTCCCTTCTCTTTCAGCCCTTCCCCCTAAGTGGAGGGGATACAAAGAAAGCTAAAAGAGAATTTCCACTCTCAAGAGGCTCAGTCCAATGGGGAGAAAATAAACAAACAACAGCACATTGTGCAAATCCATTTTTGTGAACAGCAAAGTAAATGGCAGCCTAATAGGAATCTGATTTTCTTGTTCATTGGCATTCAATATTTCCTCCTTGCCTTGTTTACTACAGATTTTGCTCTTGTAGAGGGTAGGCTGCATTTAAAATTTTTTTAAAATAATATTTTACTTTCCAAATGTATGTAAAAATAGTTTTCCAAATTCATTTTTGTAAGACTTTGTGTTCCAAATTTTCCTCCTTCTTTCCCTTTTATCCTCCTTCCTGAAAATGGCAAGTAATATGATATTGGTTAAATATGTGCAATTCTTTTAAACATATTTCCATATTTCATGTTGGATAAGAAAAATCAGATCAAAATGGGAAAAAATCATGAGAAGGAAAAAAACCAAACAAAAAGTGAAAATACTACGCTTTAATTCATATTCAGTATCTATAGTTTTCTGATGTGGATGGCATTTTCCATCCCAAGACCATTGGAATTGCCTTGAATTCCGGCATTGTTGAAAAGAGTCTAAGTCATTAGTTGATCATCACATAATCTTGTTGTTACTGTTACAATGTTCTCTTGGTTCTTCTCACTTCACTCAGCATCAGTTCATGTAAGTCTCTCCAGGCTTTTCTGAAATCAGCCTGCTCATCATTTCCTATAGAACAGTAATATTCCATTACATTCATATACCATAACTTATTCAGCCATTCCCCAACTGATGGACATCTGCTCAATTTTCAGTTCCTCGCCACTACAAAAAGGGCTGCTACAAACATTTTTTGTACATGTGGATCCTTTCTTCTCTTTTATGATCTCTTTGGATAGCAATGCATTTTAATGGTTATTTTCAGGTCTTTTACTGCAACTGAAATTAAGACTTTGTGTAGCTAACTGAAGAGAATGGGAAGCATATAATTGGACTTGTTAAGTCATTTTTCAATCATCTCTGACTGAGACCCCATTTGGGCTTTTCTTGGCAGAGATACTAAAGCGATTTTCCATTTCCTTCTCCAGCTCATTTTACAGATAAGGAAACGAAGACAAACAGCAAAAAAGTGACTTGCCCAGGGTCACACAGCTAATAAGTATCTGAGGCCAAATTTGAACTCAAAAATGAGTCTTCCAGACTCTAGGTCTGGAACTCCATCCAGTGTACTATGATCCCTAAAATTCTTTCCAATCCTATATACTATGATCTTAGAGATTTTTTTTAACCTTCAAAATAATTAAAGGGCTAGAAAGATTCATTCATATCACTCAATTCATGCCCCTAGATTTGAAATGTAAATGAATTAGCCTAAAGATACACAGCAGACCTAGGAACTAGGACTCTCAGCATAATCCTGAATAAACAGAACATGGCGCTTTGTGAATTCATCACCAAAACTTTTGTAAGGATAAGAGTGGAATATTTGTATTTTGCTAAAATGAGAATTTAAAGACTTTTATGGTTTCTAATCAGTGAAAGAACTGTAAGGGCAAAGCATTATTCCAAAAAGTGAGGTTGGATTCTAGGGATCACTTTAGGTCGTGGGGTTGCAGATATTTCAGTCATCTTAGATCCACACTGTCCAAACAACTCACAAGTTCAGATTTTTAATTAGTCAGTATAACTTTTTTTTATTCCCTCAACAACAGGATGGTCCTGTTAGTGGTCATCTTTTCTCTCTGAAAATCATGGTGTTAAGGAAATATTGCTTCTTCTAGTCAGCTGATGCTCAAAAGCCAAATGCGGGTATCTCAACCTACAAGGTAACAATGTTCATTTCTCAAAATCTTCCGTGATTGTTGCCAGTTTAAAAAAAAAAATTATCCTACTCAATTTAAAAAGTAATTATCTTAGGAACACCTTTTTTCTTCCCCCGAGGCTATTGGGGTTAAGTGACTTGCCCAGGGTCACACAGCTAGGCCATGTTAAGTGTCTGAGATAAAATTTGAGCTCAGGTCCTCCGGACTTCAGGGCTGGTGCTCTATCCACTGCACCACCTGGCTGCCCTGATAAGAACACTTCTTGATTGACTCAATTAGAACTGAGTGTGAACAGGGTCTAAACATATCAGTGAATCATGTCCCAGGGTCATATTCAAAATTCAGAACCAAATGTAGATTCCAAGGGGCTAGAAGCAGGGAAGAAGTAGTTAATCAGAGGTTTAGCCAAAAAGAACCAGCAGCCTAGGAAAAAACAGGAAAAGAGAAAAAAAGGAAGTTAAATTAAAGGCAAAAACCCAAACCTCTACCTCAAAATGTTGGTAATTTTTCCGGATTGGGTAGTTTCAAAATTGGGAATGTGTGTTCTTCATTTTTTACCTAGACTCCCTAAAACAGAAAGAACTTTAATTTCCTTCACTTAAAATGAGCTAATTATTATAATGGTGTTAGAACAGAAAACCAAAAGGTGGGGGGAAGGGAGGAAGCAGCCAGTGCCTTAAGGTCCATCTCAGTCTAATTAAGCAAGTCTCCTACAACCATATGCTTGTGCTTTACACTTTTTGAAGCTTGTGAAAGATAGGGGAGAGAAATCTCCTATTCTTTACAAGAAGCTCAAAGGGAGAAAATACTAGAAAAGAATCATAAGAAAAAGATCCAGAAATGAGAAGAATGAAATCATTTCTAAAGCTCTAACAGACCATAGAGAAGATAGCCCTCCTGAAAAGAGTACATTCCCAGGTTACTTGTGTCACCAATCAGCTTTTGGGCAACTCTTATCATCAGGAGTCAATCAGGAGTTCCTTGTGGCACTGCAGTATAAGAGGGAAATGGTTCCCTTCACTGTATGTAGGTATGGTGAGTATAATGAGATATAAGTTAATGAGCTCTGGCCTTTAGAGCTTGTGTAAGATGTTTAGCTTATGCAATTCCCATATGGAATTTGGGGCATGTGTTTATTCAGTAACCAGTTCTACTCTATTAATCTCTTGGTGAATATGAACTTCTTTGGTTGGCTGTGTAGCCAGAAATGGCTGGGAAGCATCCAAAAGACATTAGAGATTTAAAGTTTACCCTTTCTCTTTTTTTGGACCCTGAGTTTCCCTACTTTGCCATTTCTACCTTTCTTATCTCAGTGCTTATATTTTTAAAAGAACCTTGTATTTAGACAGATGCATGTCAGATACTTCTTTGTACGAAAGTCTTTAAAATGGCATTTAGTGCTACCAAATCAAATGTTTTTGCATGTTACCCTGTATTGGGACCAATTCTTGAAGTTGAGAGAGAGATTTCAGAGTACAGGGATGCATTTGTAATATTTGGAGCAGGGGGAGAACAAAGAAAGTTTGTTTTGCTTTAACACAGTAAGAATATATAACAAAGATATAGTGACATTTAGTTTCTCTGGATGTGATCTCCCTGTCTCCATCTGGAAAAGCATCAGGTCAGTAAGTCACCAGGGTGTGATGATGAGTTCTCATGGTTCTAGGAACCCACCAAACACAAGAAGCCCAGACTCCATGTGGCTGGGTCTTTTTATTCTTCTAGACAACCAAAAACTGTGGTCAAAGAAGCCAGAACCAATAAGCTTTCCCCTAAGTGTACCACATGTGACTACATCTATAATAAACAAATACAATGGAATTTTGTATTCTATAGTCTTTCAATTAATTGTATGATGGTAAAGATGTCTACTGTGGAATGATGTTTGCAAAAGTCTGCATGTTCTTTTCTAGGATCTTCCTCAATGATACCCACAGTGCATGTACAGATTATTCTCATAAAATGTTGTAGAGAAGGACATTCTCTTAGTCATTTTATTTTGAGTAATAATAAAATTCAAGATCTTCCCACACCTTTGGTATCTCCTCCTCCTTCAGATATCATGAAAATTGATCCTTGATTTGAGCTCCTTAAAATTGTGTCATGGATAGCCTGTTGTACACTTGATTTGATCTAGGGGCTTTTTCAATCTTTGTTTTTGGGAACACCATTTCCACTTCCTCCATAAACTAACCTGGGACTACAATGTTAATTAAAAATGTAGGAGCTCCACTGTCCTTGATAGTGAGAAGTTTGCTTTATATAATTTTTTTCTTTCATTTTTCATTTATTAGTTGCCTTGAAATTTCATACTTAAATAGTCTCAGGACGCCTTTGTTTAGTTGTGTCTCTCATCAAGTTTTCTTTAACCTTGTTTTTCCTCCACTTTTTTGGGTTTGCTTTTTTTCTGCAGGGTAAGAGAATACACAATACTCAAAACCTTCCACTCTCCTCCATCTTACAAATGAGTTTATATTCTTAATGGGGCTCCAATTTCTTTCCACATGGCAAGTAAATCAAGTATGTATTGTCTAAGACAGTCTTTAGGCTCTTTTGTTCTTGTTTTGATAACTGATTTGCATCAATTAAACTTTTGTATGAAAATGCTGTAATTTTCTTTCTTCCTTTTCCTATTTTTCAGCATCAGTTAACTTTTTAAATAGGCCAGGTTGGAGCTATTTTCATTACACACCATATTTTTCTCATTTTTATTCTTTCTTTGAGCTTTATATGAATTTAATTTATATGAATTTAATCTTTGTTCTAATAAGTCCATTGTTTGACTGTACACAGAGAGCTAGATCAGGAATAAATTGTTTTTTGAAAAGAGCACACTTTCATTTTTTGTGATATTATTTGGTGCTTGCCATGTCCATTACCTCATTCTTTTCTTGAAGAATTTTATTCAGAATATATTATCTTAATATTTTTGCGTAGTCTACAAGATTTTGACTTCTCTCATTCCTTAGTACTATACCAAACTTTTCCAATTTCATCATCTATCTACATCTATTTATTGAAGTGACCAAATATCATTGTATATGTTTAATTTAGAGGGTCATTTCAAATTTTCCATAGGATTTCTCTATCCCATCCTCTGCTGCAGATATTGATGCACAATGTTGCAATTATTTTCTTAGGGAGGAATTTTACAAATATTTGCTGTTGTTCAATCATTTCAGTCATGTCCAATTCTTTGTGATCCTTTTTGGAGTTTTCTTAGCAAAGATACTAGAATAGTTTGCCATTTCTCTCTCCAGCTCATTTTATACATGAGGAAACTGAGACAAACTTGGTTAAGTGTCTTACCCAGGGTCACACAGCTAGTAAATGTATGAGACCAGATTTAAACTTAGGTCCTCCTCATTCTAAGTGTGATGCTCTATCCTCCACTACCAGCTACTCCTAAAATATTTATTATAAGCACAGTAATATGAAATGACCAATTCAGTAGCTCGTACTACCTCTTTGTATGTATTTCTTTCTATATGTGTGTGTCTGTATATATGTACATATGTATGCACATATACACATATAATGTATATAGATAGATACACATATAATATTTGTCATAAAGGAAGGAGAAAAATATCCACACACATATTTAATTTTCATGCACACACACATTGATATGCATATATTTTTTACTTTAATTCATGTCTGGAGAATTATGACCAACTTAAGGCACAACATTTTATGAAGGACATCCAGGTGAAAAGCATTAAGGTCACCCCAAATGAAGATTTATTTAAAGAACCAGAGTGTTGGTTAGCCTGGAGAAGAGAAGACTCCAGGAGCGAAGATAAGTATCAAGTAGAGGAAAGATTAGACTTTTTTTCTTTAGCCCCAGAGGGCAGAGCCAGATAGAAGTTTCAAAAAAAGAAAATTTAGACTAATGTAAGAAAAAACTTCCAACATGTTAAAGCTGTTTATAATTGGAATATGTTGCTTCAGAAGGTGGTGGATGTTTTCAAGCAAAGGCTAGATGACCATTTGTGAGGAATTGTAGAAGGGACTTAGGTTGAGCTAGATAACCATAAATACCTATTCCACCTCTGAAATTCTGAAATCCTGTTATTATATTGACCTTTTGTAATTACTCATGTTGTCAGAGTTCACCGTTTTTTCTTTCCCTCTTATTATTGTTATTGATTGTCTTTCATTTTCAAAGAGGGCCAATGACCAATGATGACTTATGTGTGGATTGGATTTAAGTGAAACAGAATCACAAAAAGTTGTCACCCTCACTCTCTCTTTCAGTCATCAAGCTCCACTGGAAACACAAAGGTCAAAATAACTACTGGGAGCCTGGGATACAGTGGATGACCTTGGCATTTTTCATGTCTGATCACTCTCTCAGCTGGTCACAGCATCTGCTTCTGCTGCTTTCATTGCTGTTGGAACAAATCATTCTCATCTGCCCATTCTGCTGGGGGAAGTTTTCACATGCTTTGGTAAATTTACATCCCCCTAATTTACTGAAGGGTTTGAAGCCTGTCAGTTACCCTCAACCTGGTCTAGCATATTTATTTAGATGGTTTACTGAGGTGTGGTTACTGTACATGCTACATCTTTTATTGTCTCATAACTGGACTTTCTTCCAGGTATTACTTTAGGACATAATAATAATCATAATAATATTTCATGATAATAGCAATAATAGATATGTTTATATAGTCCTTTATTATTACAAAACATGTGATATAGCTCACCTCATTTGCTCCTCCTCATAATGTGAAGTAATATAAAATTATTTCCAATTTATAGATTAGTAGCCTAAGGCTCAAAAGCTGGTTTGCCCAAACCCATACACTTAATAAATGGAATTGAACTTATATTTTCTGATTCCAAGATCAGTGCTCCATCCATTGTAACATACTGATTCTGGGCAAATCTCTTTCCCATGCTCTCTGCCTCCCTGATTCTCCACTAGACACATTTCATTCTAATCTCATCAATATTTTATATTCTCTTGTCCTTCTGTATGTCCTTTAACCATGTTTGAGTTTTTCCCTTTTTTTTTACTTGTACAATTCTTACTTGTCTATGCTGTAAGATACTAGAGAAAATCTTTCAATTTCACTGACTCCATGTATTGATTCTGTCCCTCTCATAAACTTATTTTGCGTATTACACACAGATGGTGTAAACTATACTCTCCACATGACATTTTGAGAGTCATTTCACAGTAAGGAAAAGAACATTTGACTTGGAGCCAGAAGGCCTGAAGGCAGCTAAATGACGTAGTGAATAGAGTGCTGGACCTATAATTAGGAAGACCTGAATTCAAATCCAGCCTCAGATACTTACTAGCTATGTGATCCTGGTCAAATCATCAAATACTGTTTGCCTCGGTTTCTTCATCTGCAAAATGAACCAGAGAAGGAAATGACAAACCACTCCAATATCTTTGCCAAGAGTACCCCAAGTGAGGTCATGAAGGGTTGGACATGACTAAAAACAATTGAGCAATAACAAGAAGATAACTACAGCTTGAGCTACTTAAATAAACTATGGCTGCAACCAAAAAAAAATCATAAATGTAGACATGATTGAAATGACTAAACAATAATAGCAGAAGATTTAGGTTCAAAGCATTAAGGGAAAAGGCATCATGGTGATATGACTGTCTGGGAGTCTCCCTCTCTCTCCATATATATATATGTACATATAAATGCAAACATATAATGTATATGTATATATGTGCATGCATATATAATATATACATAATACATAAAAGTTAGAAAGTCTGGGTTTAAAATACTGGCTCTACTACTTCCTGTCATCTTATCTTAGACAATTCAATTCACCACTATAAGCTCCAAGTATTTCATCGACAAAATGGGAAGAAAATATGGGAATTACCTATGTCATCCTGGGACAGGCATTGCAGATGGACAATGAGTTCATCCCACAATTGAATAGAAGCCAGAAAAGAAATGAACTGAATATCATTTAGGAAGTCATGGAGTGCTTTAAAAATAGCAAGTTGTTCTCCAAGGTATATTTTTAACACAAATATTCTTCTGGGGGTGCTTTAGAGCTGACAATCTTGGAACATTTCTAAAGAATGAAAGTTATAATTGACTCAGGGAGCAACAGAGAAACACAGGTAAGAGTAAGCAGTTTGTAACTTATTTTCAATAAAGATCTTTGCTCAAGAAGTTGCATAAAAGATGTCAGTAAAGAAACGTATGTTCAGAAAAGGAAGTGGGTTGATCAGGTGGTATGAGTGAGTGATCAGCAAGAAGACCTTTATAGCACATTGAGTATCTCTTCTGTGGAGGACCTATTAAAGAACATGGAACTTCTAGCTCTAAATATATGATCCTATAATTCTGTGAATAAAAATTATATTGGCTGAGAAGGCATGGATGGGTTGCAATTTGCATCAATGGAGGGAGTGACCATATTGGTGAGAATGTCAAATCTGTTGAAGTAGTAAGGTATACTGAGCAAATAGAAAGATATTGAGAACCTTAAGAGCCACTTAATAAATATTTGTTAACTGAATTGACTGGAGGTCAGTCAGTATGTGCCAGTCACTTACTAAGCACTTAGTTTAAAAAGAAAGGCAAAAGACAGTCGCTGATCTATAGGAGTTTACAATTTAATGGGAGAAGGAACAGGCAAACACCCTCCTGGGAGAACATTTGTGTTAAAAATATACCTTGGAGAACAACTTTCTTTCAGGCTGAAACCCTTTCTTTGAGGAAAATGTGTAAAAAGGAAAGTTTAGGTTCAGGAAAATGGATAATGGGTGAAAATACCTCTAAACTAGTGAAGATCATTGTTCTTTCCTCACTTCCTGAAGTGGTTAAAGACCCATCTAAAAGCAAAGGTTTCAATTCTCTGTTCCTAAAAGGATCAAGATAGGGATCAATGGGAGTAGGTCCCTTTACTTCTAGTAATCAGTGATCAGCAGATTGGAGGGTTCTCCCTCAGTCCTTAAGGGAGTGGTCAGAGGGGTGTATCTGAAAGATTAAATGACTATTATTTTATTTGATGAAACAAAATGTTTACCTTTAGCTGTGTGATTAGGTTTTATAATTGTGGAATTTTGCTAGATTTTCACCAAGCATTTATTAATACTATATGCTAGGCACTATTACAAAGAAACTTGTGAAGTTGATGTTTTAAAAAAAATCAAGCATAAGGTTTTATTTGTACTTATACCTGTTCAGTTTCATTTTACTAAAACTGGCCAGTAATTGAGCCCAGATGGTCAAAAACCACTGGCCTAAAAGCCTCTATAATCTTTTTATGGCCCTATAGCCAGTGAGTTAAGAATAGCTATTACTTTTTAAAATAGTATTTTGTTTTATAATGAATAATTATACAATGGCTGAAAATTGAGGTATATGAATGTGATGAAATACTATTGTGCTATAAGAAATGATGAGCAAACAGATTTCAGAAAAATCTGAAACGACTTACAAAAACTGATGCTAAGTGAAATGAGCAGAAGCAGGAAAATATTGTACATAGTAATAGCAAGATTATGTGATGATCAACTATGATAGACTCTCCTCAGCAATACAATGATCTAAGATAATTCCATGATAGAAAATGCTATCCATGTCCAAAGAAAGAACTATGGAGTCTGAATGCTAATCAAAGGATACTGTTTTCACTAATATATATTTTTTTCTTTTTAGTGATTTTCCCCTTTTTTTCTTATTCTTCTTTCACATACCTATATTATAACTGTACCTATATAACCTATATCAGATTGATTGCCACCTTGGGGAGGGAGAAGGGGAAGAAAAAGAAAATTTGAAATTCAAAATCTTATAGAAATGAATGCTGAAAACTATCTTTACTTGTAATTGGAAAAAATAAAATACTAATAAGTGGGGGGGGGGAGGATTAAAAGTCATTCCTAACTTGTAGGAGCCTGGCCAATTTGGCCACCTTCTCTAGTTTGCTGGTAGTAGTTTTTCCTGGTGTAGGCTATCATATGTAATACCCATTCCTAACTGGAGGGCTGCAGTACAGAACCAGGCAGTAGGCTGTATTTAGTTTGCAGGCTGTAGTTTGCTCATCCCTTGTCTAATCTGTCTAGATCTTTGCGGATCCTCTCTCTTGTTATCCAGTGTGTTAGTTATTCCACCCAAATTCAGGCTATCTGAGAATCTATATCATTGATAAATGTGAAATAGGGCCAGACACAGAATTCTGAGGTGTACCACTAGAAATAAGGATGCTTTCAAACTGACACCAAACTACAAATTGGGGGCCATGTCACATCTCTCTGCTTTTCCACAAGAACAGCATGACAAAGTCTTATCAAAAGTTTGCCAAAATCTCAAAAGATGAGAGACTGTCTGGTACAGAGTAAAGACAATCAGAATCAAGAGGACCAAGATTCAAATGCTGTTTGGACACCAGGCATATTTTTCACTTAATTTTTTTAACCTCATTTTCACCAAATATACTATGGGCACAATAATTACCCCTACTTCACAGTTTGTCTTAAGGATCAAATTAAGGTCATGTGTGTAAAGCACTTTATAAATTGGAAAAACAAAACTACAGTAATGTTGGTTCTTATTATAAAACATGAAATTAACTCTTTTTTTTTTCCAAAAGGGATATTTATTTTAGAAAAGAGGGTTACAGACCAAATGAAGAGGTAAAACAGGCACCAGAAGTGATAAATATGAAATAGATTTGGGAGAGCAATAGGGTTTCTTTGTATTCCTGCCTTCCTTCCTTCACACAGTCTCTATGTGGAAGAAATATGACTAAAGTGCCCTGCTCTCTGATCTGTAACAGGCACCAGGTAGTTGGCAGATGCCATTCCCACATGGACTCTGGAGCATGAATATACATTCTATAATTGGCTCTGGTCCACTAACCACATGGAAGAAAAGAACATACTATTGGTCAGGGAATTAGAACTGGGGACCATTTAAAGACAGCCAGACCTTACTTTTGTACTGGCTTTCTTCAGGTGAGTAGGGAAATCTTTCTCTAAACTAGTGGTTCTTAAACTTCTTGGCCTTAAAAACCCTTTAAAATTAAATTAAATTAATTGTGTGCTCTTAAAAATTAATAATGAAATCCTTCAAGAAAATTTTAAATATATGTTATATCAATATTTATAATTAAAAGTAAAAATGCCTTATTATTATTGTGAAAAATAGTTTTGACCTAATGAACATCTTGAAGGGATCTCGGAAACCCACAGGGATCCCCAGACCACTCTTTAAAAATTAAGTATTTCTATAATCCTATCAGCTTGGGTTCCCTTACCCCTCTTCTGCTACCCTCAATTAGGATGCATTTCCCCCTACTATTAATTGCCAGTGATTTGTATCTCAGTTATTTTTATTAATTAGCATCAATTTGCTATTAAAAGGAATAGTTACTTTGAAGATAGTCAATAGTCAATAAATATTTATTGTGTCAAACATTGTGCCAAGCATGAGGAGATATAAATATATATATATATATTTATATATATATTTAAATCATCCCTACCCTCAAGGAGCTTGCAATCTAAGGGAGAAGAAAACATGCAAAGGGGAATAGGAACCAGGGAAGATACCGAAGGCAGGGTTAGTGTCAAAAAGTCAGAAAAATTACAGAGTACTGCAGCCAGGTGAGAAATAAAATATTTTGAAATAAGCTCCTTCTTTAAATAGAGATTTTAAAGTTCATAGCTCTATCTTCCAATCAGAGGGATAGGTTTTCTAATAATGAGCTTCCTGGGACATGGTGAAAAAAATCAGCCAAGTTCCAAAAAGAATGGCCAAGTAAGAAATGAGATATAGGAAAAGCAAAGACATAGGCATTCCCCTAACTCTCTGCCCCACAACTGAGAAGGCACACTATTCCTTCACCCAAACCACCTTGGTCCCTAGAAGGCTCAAAATGCATTATAATTTCTACATCGTGTTTAACCTAATAAATTCAGTTCCAAATGTGGTACTGATGATCACCACCTCTCTGATATTGCAGGGACCAGAAGGGTACTTATGAAATCACTTATGCTAATGTCCCCCAGTTACAGAGTAAAATTCTTGCAAGGATTGAGCTTCCAACCTTGCACGAGGAAACATCCTTCTGTATGGTTTCCATTGTGTCCTCACACTGAAAGCAAAAGGAACATAAGGAGAGATTCAGTCCCAGGCTTTTTTTTTTTTTTTTTTTTTTTTTAAATTTTATTTATTTATTTATTTTTATTAAAGCTTTTTATTTGTATAACATATGTATGGGTAGTTCCTCAACAATGATCTTTACAAAGCTTTCCATTACAAATTATCCCCCCAGTCCTCTCCCCTCCCCTCCCCTAGATGGCAGGAAATCCACTACATATTAATAATGATAAAATATTTGACAAATCTAATATATGTATACATATTTCCATACTTATCTTGTTGTGCAAGAAAAATCGTGTCTACAAGAAAAAAAATCAGAAAAAGGAAATACAATGCAAGCAAACATCAATCGAAAGCATGAAAATGTTATGTTGTGGTCCACATTTCATATCCCTCTCTCTGGGTGTATATGGCTTTCTTCACTGAACAATTGGAATTGGTTTGAAGCATTTCATTGTTGAAGAGAGTCATGTCCCTTAGAACTGATCCTTTTGTAGTATTGTTATTGCCATGTATAATGATCTCCTGGTTCTGCTCATCTCACTCAGCATCAGTTCATGCAAGTCTCTCCAGGCCTCTCTGAAATTGTCCTGCTGTTCGTTTCTTACAGAGCAATAATACTCCATAACATTCCTATACCATAATTTATTCAGCCACTCTCCAATTGATGGGCATCCATTCAGTTTCCAGTTTCTAGCCACTACAAAAAGGGCTGCCACAAACATTCTTGCACATGTGGGTCCCTTTCCTTCCTTTTTAGATCTCTTTGAGATACAAGCCCAATAGAAACACTGCTGGGTCAAAGGGTATGCACAGTTTGATAACTTTTTGAGCATAGTTACAAATTGCTCTCCAGAATGGTTGAATCCGTTCACAGTTCCACCAACAATGCATCAGTGTCCCAGCTTTCCCACATCCCCTCCAACATTCATCATTATCTTTTCCTGTCATTTTAGCCAATCTGACAGGAGTCACAGGCTTTTATAAGAAATAATATTAAATGGTGGAAACTATTTTTGTATATATTTTAAAAAATAAAAAAGCTATCATTGGAAAGAAAGAAAGAAACAGAAAGAGAGGAAGGAAGGAGGGAAGAAGGGAGGAAGGAAGGAAGGAAGAAAAGAAAGAGGAAAGGAAGGAAAGAAGGAAGGGAGAAAGAAAGAAAGAAAAAAGGAGGAAGAAAGAAAGAAAGAAGAGGAAGAAGAAGGAAGGAAGGAAGAGAGAAAGAAAGAGAAAAAAGGAAGGAGGGAAGGAAGAAAAAAGAGAAAGAAAGAAAACAGTGAAAGAAATAAAGAAAAAAGAAAGGAAGGGAGGGAGGGAGAAAGAGAAAGAAAGAAGTTAAGAAACTAAGAAAAAAGTAAAAGAAAGAAAGAAAGGGAGGAAGGGAGGGTAGGAAAGAGGGAAGAAGAAAGAAAGAAAGAATAATCAATTTGGAAAAATTCATTCTTTAACCAAAAACATTTTAAAGACACAATCAAGCAAGAAGTGATGGCAGGGCAGGGCAGGGTAGGGACTGATTATTTATTCTTCTGGGCTGACCTGTTCCTCTTCAATTCCTACTACTGGCATGAGTGCCTATGATAAACATGCAGTCACACACCCAGCCTGTCCATTTAGAAATCATCTCTTAGGGTCTAAAAAGGAGGATTGTGCATGTGGTAGACACCAGCTGCTGCCACAATTGAGTGGTTGCCATGGAACTTTTTATGTGCCGTCACTTTTTCCCTTCCTCCTTCTCCTTGAGAGTTCCCAAACTCCCACAGCCAGTTGCCAAGGCCTGATCTCAGTGCTAGTTTCCTCTCTTCACAAACTGGGAAGAACTATAAATCCCTGGGGTTCTTGTGGCCAACCACCCCTTGCCAAGGGTTGTTATTAATTAGTTACCTCAGCAAGACTTTGTGGCTTGCTCTCCTGACCTTTCAACACTCATGGCCATCTCACATCTTTCCTTAAAATAGGAAAGAATAAATGAAAAGAAGCAAGGAAAAAAGGCCCGAATTCACCAAGCATTTGACAGCCTCTCTCCTTAAAGCCTCCTCCCCTGTGGTCACTTCCTTCCAAAGTTCCCATCATTTGTACCACTGCACCCAGTTCCCGTTTGGGCTGAAAATCTATCCAGAGCAGAATTTCCTCTTTTCTTGGTGTCTTCTCTATTGATTTCCTTCCCAATATCTCCGAATGCTGGGCTTTGAAGGCTGCTGTCACCTCAAATTCAACAACACATCTCCAAACTTAATTTACCATCTTCCCACCAAAATTAGCCTCCTCTCTCCTGGCTGTTCTACCTTGTCAGTGGAAGCCAGCCAATCAGGATGGATGTCTCAGAATCACCTTTGACTTCTTTCTCTTTCACCAACTTCAGGTATTTTGTAACGGAAAGTTACCTAAACTTAGAACTAGGAGACAGGTTCAAATCCTGATTCTCCCACATACTAGCATGGGAACAAGGTATGCTGTTCATTCACCTCACTGTTCTGCCTTTTAGTTAACTCATGTGTAAAATGGAGTTAATCTCTGCATGCCATTCTCACAAGATTGAAAGTGTTTCAAAAAGCTTAAAGTATTTATTATTTTTTATTCTGACCAGAATAGTTCTAGTAGCCTCCTAACTGTTCTTCCTGTTTTGATTCATCCTAGGTACAAATGATAGATTAATTGTCCTAAAAAACCTTCTTTTATCATTTCCTCTGTTTAAATAAATGCCTGTTTCCTGTAATCTTTCATTCAAACTCCTTAACCTGGTATTCACTGTCTAGCCCTAATCTTCCAAGTAATGTTAGAAAACTCTATCTCCTAGCTTTTTGCAATCTCCCTTTAGACTATCACTATCACACGAGGAACATGGAATCCACACCAGCTCACTGGGTTCCAGTAGATGAACTGTTTGCTTTATCTTGCTGGGGCTCAGACCTCTCATGTCACTAAGTCCCATAGTTTCTGGTTTCCTAGCAACGCTCTTTTTGAGGGTACTATCCTTTCTCTCCATCTCTGCTTCCCAGGGTCTTCCCTCAATAGAATGTCACAGCATGGCTACATTAGAATGTAAGTTTTATCAGGGAAGGGGCTATCATGATTGTTTTTATTTGTATACCCAGTGTTTAGCATAGTGCTTGGCCCACTTAATAAAGGCTCAATTTGTGTCTGTACTTAAGCATGCACACAGGTATACATCACTTTACTACACCAGCTCTCCACTTATACCGGGTTTACCCCTAATGCCCAAGCTTACATCATTCATTCCAGAGCTAATACGTATCTGAAGGCAAGGTTTGAACTCAGGTCTTGACATCAAGTCCATTACTCAAACACTACATCACACTACCTCTAGACTGGACCACTCATTTAAGGGGACAGACCATTATACTTGCCTTGCATTGCTAGTTGTCTTCACATATATTTATGTAGTAGCCTAACCCAACTGGGACAGACACTGTACAACTTTATAGAACCCTAGCCCCAAGGCTGAAATAAAACACTTTATTCTGTATATCCAGGGCACATTTTGCTCTCACTGGACTTGCTATGTTTGGCGTAGCTGCTGTTCTGTACCTCATTGATCTAACTCGTCTTACTGGTCTCCTTTACTTCTTTTGGTCCCACACATCTTAGCTGAGAGATGCTCTCCCTCTGTGACTCCTTGTTACTACCTTCAGGGGTTATCTTCTCAAGGACAATCCCTCAAATCTGTTTTTAGTCATTTAGAGGTGGCTAGGTGGGCCAGTGGAAAGAGTACCAGACATGGGCTTGGGCAAATTCTGACACTGACTAGCTGTGTCATCCACAGCAAGTTACTCTGGCTGACTCAGTTTCCCCTTCTGCAACACAGGGATAATAATAGCAGCTACCTCTTGTGATTATTGTAAGTACAAAAGGAGACAATATTAGAAAAGCACTTTGCAAACCTTAAACATTATATAAGTGCTAATTATTATTAGTCTGGCTGACTGATTAGGATTGGTAGACATATCTTTAGTCATAGCTACCACACCCAAGTAACAAAAAAAAAAAATGAGGCACTGTACACCTAGTTTAAAATGAGGTCTTTTGAACCTCTAGGGTCTGGACAGAGATCAAAGTTCTCTGTTATAGATGACTATATAATTTTGAAAATGAACAGATGGTAACCTAAGGGATGAAAGTCCTTGTTCTCTATTCTGTATCTTTGCTTTTATCATGCTTTTCTGTTAGCAGCAAAAAGTTTCTCCTACTATTTGGGCATTTCTCTTTATCCACACTTCTCCCTTAGATGGAATATTTTGTTGTGGTTGTTGTTTTTGATAGTATTTTTATTTTTCCAATCACATGTAAAAATAATTTTCAACATTCGTTTTTGTAAGGTTTTGAGCTCCAAATGTTTTTTCCCTCCCTTAATCTTCTTGCTCCCCAAAAAGCAAGCAATCTGATATAGGTTTAGGTGTATGGTCCCAGACCCAGTATGGTATGTAGCAAAAAGAAGTCTTGAAGGCAGAAGACCTGAATCCAGTCCCAGCTTGACACTGACTCAGAGCAAATCACTTGGATTCTCTGTGCTTCCTTTATAAGCAGAAATAATACTATTTGCATCTATTACCAATCTCACCAGGGTAGTTGTAAGGAAAGATTGTTGTGCCTGTCTCAGTTTCCCTCAGTTACTGTCTCAGTTTCCCTCAGTTGCAGTATCAGTCTCCCTTAATTTCTCTGTCCCAGAATGGCAATCCCTACTTCCTGACCTTCAGAAATAATTGGACTCACATTCCAAAGTAATCATGAAACCTCCAGATGACCAGCCTGGACCTCCCCCTTATCTATGTGACCTAGACAAAGTAGTCTGCTTTGGCAAGGCTCCTTACTCCCTACCTGTCAGAACTGAATTTATGGTTTCCTTGGACACCAGATGTGCTCAGCTGTTCCCATGAGTTCTTTGTCTCCCTGAGCTATATAATGTTTGAAGTTCCTTGATGGAGCTGCTGTGTACTTTGTATTCAGTCAGCTAACATGGCTGTGGCTGTGTTGGTCTCCGGGGTGGACTTCGTGCTTTGAGACAAGAGTCCCACCAGTCCTGATCCATAGCTATGGATTCTGAACTCTCAATTAACATCAATAAAGCATTACCTAATTTCCATGTGTGATACTGCCTCAGTTTCTCCCTGAGCATTACAAGATCTTTGTAAACCTGTCATAGCTGTCATGTAAACCACAGTTTTGCCCATGGTAGATATCTACTAATAACATTAACTTTCCCTAATGTTGAACAGAAGCCTCTTGATCTTAACAAAACTGCTTGGAGAAAAATATCACCAGAAAAAGTTGTCCTCAATAGCTGATCCTGATTGTCCAAAAATGTTACATGACCCTCTGGTCCTAGTAAATGCTTGTTGGATTTCTGTTTAGTTATACTTCACAATCTGACAATTTTCTCATCTGTATGGAGATTGGACTAGATTAATTTTAAGGCTCCTTCCAGGTCTTGAATATATGAGGGACCTTGAGGTGTCTCCAGCACCCAGCCCCAACTCTTTCACATAATAGATATTACATTGGGTGAATTAAGCTGAAAATCATGGGCACACTTTGACAGCTACAAAAGAACCCATTTAAAAATTAGATTAGCTTCAAAGAAAGAAACACAAAATAGCCTCTACCAGTCCCTCTGCCAGCCTCCTCCTTTGAGGTAACTAGATAAGAACAAAAGGAGAGGAACATTTTTATTTTCAAGTGGCTGAGCCTTTTATTGCATCTTGAAAATCTACATAAAGTAAATATCCTCCAGGGGTGGTTTCATAATTGGTTCCTCTTACCAAGATAACTGGCTCCAACCAGTTCTTAAGAAACTTGCTTACAGACAGGGATTGCCCAACTGATTCTGATAGACAAGAAAGTACATTGGGTAAAAAAAGTTCATGCCAGTGAATGTACAGTTTGTCCACATCTTTATGTACCAAGCATGTGCTAACCCACAAAACAACATAAAATATTTTCCTTTGGTTCTTGGGATTATAGAACACCTTTGCTCTAAAGAGCTCAAAGCACCTGGTAGAACTTTGAAAGAAACAATGTTTTTCAAAAGATTCTCTTCCTATTGTTAAGTCAAAAAGGAAGATATTTTCACAGACAGAGCCTTGCCCAGTTCCTCCTCAAATCTCACTGTGTAGGGAGCTGTGGGCCTAGACATTTTTGCAGATAATTCAAATACCCTGCCTGCTAAAAAACAGTTTTATCTTTGATTTAACATCTCAGTTTCCCCAAATAGCAATCAAAATTACTAAAAGCATAGACAACAAAGTAGAAGTTTTATCTTATGGAGTCTATATGAAAGGACAAATAGAGAGGGGAGGAAACTTTGAGCCCAATACATTTCTTTTTTTTTTTTCTTTTTGCTGAGGCAATTGGGGTTAAGTGACTTGCCCAGGGTCACACAGTTAGGGAATGTTAAGTGTCTGAGACCAGATTTGAATTCAGGTCTTCCTGACTTCAGGGCTGGTGCTCTATCCACTGTGCCACCTAGCTGCCCCCCAATACATTTCTATAAACACCTTTCAACCTATGTACTTGTGTGGGATGGGTACTAGACCCCCTTTCCCAAATTGACTAGTTAGAGACATCTTCAGGTGCAAAGAGAAAGCATTTATTTAGTCCCTGCAGGAAGAGGCCCAGACACACCTGGGAGCCATTCCTGCTCCCGCCAAGTGCTCCTGGAACCTGGCCAGCTTCTGGCTTGTCAAGGTTTAAATAAGAAAAGACCCAAGTCTTTTCATTGGATAGACTAAAAGGATGTAACTATCCTTGGCCAATGGTCACCAATGTTTTCTGCTTTCCACAAGTCACATCACTTTCTGTAACTTCCTATAACTTAGGGTCTAACTTTTTAAAATTATGTGATTTCCCAGGATCCTTCTTGGACCCAGGGTCTGATTTCCTGGCTCTTCCAATAGAGATCATGTGACTTAGGCCTAGTTTCATAAACTGGGAAAACTTCATCCAAATGCTGCCATTTATACTCATTGTCAAGTGTACTCATTAAGTGCTCACTCTGTGCCAGGCAGAGTAGCTAAAGTGCCCAGCCTAAAATCAGAAAAATTCATCTTCCTAAGTTCAAATCTGGCTTCAGACACTCACTAGCTGTATGATATTGAGCAAGTCACTTAATTAACCCTTTTTGCCTCATTTGTAAAATGAATTGTAAAAGGAATTGTCAAACCACTCCAGTAATTTTTGCCAAGAAAACTCCAAATGGCATCACAAAGAGTCATCCCTGACTGAAAGGAATGAAAACTAGAACCTGTGCTGAACACTGGCAGAAACAAAGAAAGGTGAAAAACAATTCCTGCCCTCTAGGAACTCACATTCCAGTGGGGGAAACCATAACTAAACAACCATGTACAAACAAAATACATACAGGATAAATTGGAGGTAATCTCAGAGGTAATTCAGGCTGAGAAAGGCTTCTTCCAGAAGGTGGGATTTGATTAACAGGGACTAGTTCATTTGATTAATGAACAATGAACAATGAGAACACAAGGCTTTGAAAGAATGGCACAGAGGTCAACATTGAACTCTATCCAAATAATAATGGATATGCACTAGATCTGATTTGTGTTCAAATCTTCTCTTTAAATATTCACTAAATGTTCAACTGTGAGCAAGTAACCTAGCCACGTTGAGTTCTCAGTTTCCTTTTTTTGTAAAATTATCCAATGTTCTACTGGTTTGAAGATTTCTTTCATAATACCCAGCCACTCCCATTTCAGCACTGGCAACACCTTTGTCTCCAGGTCCATACTCCAGATCCCTTCAAGTTTAGTAGTAGAACCTGCCACGATTTATCTTGTGGTATGGCATAGATTTCAAGACCACAAGTTCCCTTCAAGGCCAAGACGAGGCCCTAGAGCAGGACTTTATTGGAAAATTTGCAAAATGAGGATTAGAATGCTTGCATTATAACTATGTATGGAGGAAAACAAGCCAGGGTAGTACTTTCAGTGTAGAAGGCTTAGTGTTATAATAAAATGTAATAATAATAAATAATAAAAATAATAATAGAATAGAATGCCCTAATAATGTACTGGCTCAGAATTCAAGCCTAAATTCAAGTCTTGACTTAGTCACTTATAAATTCTATAATATTGGTCACTACATTTCACTTATTTGAGACTTAGTTACTTTATCTGAAAGTGAGGAATATGATACTTGTCATGTAAGATTATCACAAGTATTGAATATGATTGAAAATTGTAAGAGGGTACCCTTAGGGCATTATTTTAAGGGTGTTGGCTGTCTGGCAAAAGTGGAGCACTGGGAGACAAAATTTTGCCTTATTTACAATTTTATTTAGGAAAGTCCTAAAGAAAACTGGGAAATCTCCATGATGCTTTCCAGTAACTCCCAATAAAATAGAAGAGCCAACTGGAAAATAATTATGTACAAACAAGTTATATTGAAGAGAAACTTGAGATGATCATCAGAGAGAAGGTATTATAGGGGATTTATTATATTTTATATTTATAGGGGAAAGTATTATAGGGGAATGGAAAGGTTCTTTGCACAAGTGGGAGTTTAGCTGTGACTTAAAGGAAGCCAGGAAAACCATAAGGTGCAGAAAAGGAGGGAAAGAATGCCAGTCATGGGAACAGGTGGTGATAAAGCATGGAGTCAGAAGCTGGAGTGTCATGTGTGAGGAACAGTAAGGAAGCCAAACTTGGGTGAGGAAGTCACCAGATGTGAGAAGACTGGAAAGATAGAGGGGGGCAGGGTTAGGAAGGCCTTTGGGGACTAAATGGAGGATTTTATATATGATACCAGAAGGGAGAGAAAGCTTCAGGAACACAATGAATAAAGGGTGCCATAGTCAGATCTGCACTTTAGGAAGATCAATTTGACAATTCAGTGAAAGATAAACTGGGGAGACTTGCAGCAATCTATGCATAAAATGCATCAGAGTGATAGCAGGGTTAGGGGAAAGGAGAGACCACAAGCCAGAGATGTTTCAAAGGGAAAATCTCCAGGCCATGGCAATAGATCGGGTATGGAAAAGGAAGAAGCTGAAAATTACAGCTAGGTTGGGAGCTAGGTTGGGAGGATGGTGGGGCCCTCCACAGTAATAGGAGAGTTAGAAAAAGGGATTTAAGAGGGAAGATAATGAGTTCCATTTTGTACATGCTGAGTTTAAGATGTCTGTGAGAATTCTGGTTCAAGATGAAAATGTAAGACTGGAAGAAGGGGAAGAGGTTAGAACCAGAAAAGTAGATCTGAACATAATCAGAAATGACAATTGAATTGATGGGAGCTAATGGCAGCAAAATAGATCACCAAGCAAAATAGTGCTGAGGGAGAAGAAAAAAAAGCCAGGAACAGAGCTTTGGGTGACTAGCCTAGTTAGCAGAAATGATTTAGGTGAAAATTCAGCAAAGAAAATTGAGGAATGGTCAATTTGATTATTCATGAATATGTAAGAAAATTGTATCAAAGAGAAGATGTAGATAGAGCATTTATTATGCACTTATTATGTACCCCTGCTGAGTGCTGCTGGGGTTTCAAATACAAACAAAAAGTTTGCATTCTAATGGAAGCAAGGTAACACATAAAAGGGGAAAAAAAAGAAAAGAAAAAAACAACACATAATAGAGATCTGAAAGGTGGTTGAAGGGGGCTAGGATAAATCTGATGGAGGAAGGTATCTGCTCTGGGACAAGATGGAGAGATGATCTACGAGATATATATATATACACACACACACACACACACACACATATATATATACATATATACACATACATGTATGTATGTATACACATGTACATATAATATAAATATTGTATAATAAATTAATGTATCAATGCTATATAATAAAATAAATACATAATATACACATAAATTATATAAATAATAATAATAATGTAATATAATATGACACATAATAGCTGACTTGCATGCAGTGGTAAAAGAATACAAGAGAGTTAAGAGGGAAATGCAGGCAATTAAGTGGCTCAATAGATAGAGTGCTGGGCCTGCAGTCAGAAAGACCTGAATTCAAATTTTATCTCAGATATTTATTAGATGTGTGATCTTAGAAAAATTACTTACACTACTTGTCAAAATCTATCGGAGAAGAAAATGGCAAACCACCCTAGTATCTCTGCCAAGAAAACATCATGGTCAGTATTAATATACTACATTCTACAAGGTTACCAGACAATATTGAACAATCAATAACAGAGGGAAACGGAAGGTATAGAAAGAAAAGAAGCAGTCTTCCTGATAGAAGATAGCCCCCATAAAATGGATGAAAAGATATTTTATCCAACATTCAATAACTTGCTTTATAAGGGAGGAATGCTACAACTTTGACTAAATGTTTCTTTCCTGAGGATTTATGGCCATATCTACAAGTGCTTTGGAAGCAGGTAGAGCAAAATAGATTTGGTTCTTAAAACTACAGTACTTTTCATCTATCCAACACATTAATATCTTTTCAGAAATGCTATGGGAACTCTGTGTTCACTATGATGATACTAATATCCTTTAACATATTTGCTTGCTATTTGCCAACTTAGAGGAAATTGTTTTTAAAAATATTTAATATTTATATTGAAACATTACCTGTTTGAAACCCTTCTTACCTTCATATAGAATAAGTAGTATGTATCTAATGCAACAATCAAGAACAATAACAGTATTTTCCTCAAAGCTCGAGGAAGAATTATTTTAATAGAAGAATAAAATATTATGTATCAATACAAGAGGAAAAATACTAGAAGCTGTTTGCTTAAGCAGCTCATTTTCTTGCTAAGTAAGCCATAAGGTATTCCTATTTTCCCCTTGGCCCAACCTCTCAGAACATGAGTGCAGGTAAGTTTACAAATCAAATTGTTCATTATAGTTACACTCTGAACTAAGAGAAGCACTTTGAGTGGAGAATGGGGAGAAAGTGCTGTACTTAGAATCTGTATTTCTAGATTTCAAGTCCTCATTGTCATTTATTAGCTATAGATTCTCGGCAAATCATTCTGATGCTCATTTCCTCATTTTTTAAAAGGGGGCGAATCTAAGTCTCTATCATAAGGTTGTTGTAAGAATCAGAGGTAACATATAGGTGATAACCACTTAAGTCTGTTCTAAGTATAAGCTTTGGCTGATGTGACAAGGGACAAGGGGTAAGAAGGGCCCCAAAACAAGGTCTCTGAAATTATATCACCACTCCATATTTGCCAAAGCTGCTCCACTACTTTAGATATGTGACTTAAGGGCGGGGATAAGTTGCAAAATATTTGAAATGCTTTCATGATTCATTATCACGGGATGAAGGAAATGAAGGTTCTGCCTCAAAAACTTGTATTTTTCCTAGCATATTTTGAGATCTTCCACTAGAATTCTATTCCACTGTTTCCTGGTTGTTTGGAAGTGACCCCATGTTCTTATAAGACCATGCCAATGAAGAGCAAACTCTAGCTGCTTTTAACAAGTTGGAAAGATTTTAGGTCCCAGCCTGCAATAGATCAGAGCCAAAGATCAGAGCCACGCATAAGATATTAGGTAGAGTTCTGTTTTGTTGAGGGGAAATACCTATAAACAGAAAAGTATTTTGAAATCAGGAATTCCAATTTTGTTGGAATTGATTGTTGTCCCAATAATAAAGCACCAATCATTTTTCTTGTTTTGATTTTTTAATTGGCATATCAACCAAAAAGCATTTATTAAGAGTCTATGTGGAGAAAGATAACTGTAAAAATATGTATTCACATATTCGATTTGTCAAATATTTTAACATAATCAAAATGTAGTAGACTTCCTGCCATCTAGGGGAGGGGTGGAGGCTAGGGAAGAAAAATTTGTAACAGAAAGCTTTGCAAGAGTCAATGTTGAAAAATTACCCATACATATATTTTGCAAATAAAAAGCTTTAATAAAATGAAAAAAAAATTAAAAAGAGTCTATATGGAATAATCATCATAAAATAAAAATATGTAGAAATCTGTAAAATGGGGATAATAATAGCATTTATTTCACAGGATTGTTAAGAGGATCAAATGAGAAAATCCACATAAAGTGCCTTGCAAACATACATAAATGCTAGCTATTATTATTGTTGTTGATAAAGTACATTATATATTAATATGTTAAAATATACTTAGAATGATAAAACTTTGTCCAGAATCCTATGAATCCCAAGAATATTCAGTTGATTAGAAGTATTGTCAAAAGCAAATGCAATATCCAGAAGGTTGTAACAGACAGATAATATGCCAAAAGAAGTCTGAAATGTTTTTGGTTTTTTTTGTTTTTTTAAATTGGGAGTTAAGAGGTCCAGGTTCAGATCATACCTCTACTATGGCTCTAAGGACTTAGAATGAATGTATATAGTAATTGTTTTCTGTTCTACCCAGAAACTTTGAGGGGCTCTTCTTTTAGACTGATTTTTTTTTTTTTTTTGCCTTGGAAAATTAGGTCATCTTTGGTTTCAATTCTTACTTAGACCTTAGTCATTGAATGGGTGATGCTTCAGACTATCAGTCCTGGGAAAGACCTTCATTTAAAATGCCAAGGTCATTGACTGCATATGTCTTGCCCCCAGACTTCAATGACTCTGGAGAAAGAGTGAGGATCATGACGTTGTTAAGTTCTGCCTCACTTAAATCCAATTCTTGAGCAAGTCAAGACATCTCCATGTGATATCATTGGTCTCCCTTGAGAACAAAGGACCATGACCATCACCACCACCAATCATAGCCCTACTACTCACTATCAATGTAACCTCAGACAAGTCACTTACCTTTATTTGAAGCCCCAGTTTATTAAACAGCCCCTTCTGGTTCTGAATCTATGACCCAATTTTCTTTGCCTCTTTTTATTTTATTAAAGCTTTTTTATTCTCAAAACACATGCATGGATAATTTTTCAACATTAACCCTTGCAAAACCTTGGTTCCAATTTTCCCCTCTTCCCCTACCCCCTCCCCAGATGGCAAGTAGTCCAATATATGTTAAACATGGTAGAAATATATGTTAAATCCAATATATGCATACATATTTATACAATTATCTGTTGCACAAGAAAAATCAGATCAAAAAGGAAGAAAAAATGAGAAAGAAAATGAAATGCAAGCAAACAACAAAAAGAGTGAAAATATGTTGTGATCCACACTCAGTTCTCACAGTCCTCTCTCTGGGCATAGATGGCTCTCTTCATCACAAAATCATTGCTATTGGTCCGAATCATTTTCTAAGGGAGACCTTCCCTGAGTCCTCCATCTGTTGATGTCTCCCATTCAGGTTATCTACCCTCTCATCTACTCAAGATATATCTTGTATGTTCCCAATTATTTACATACTGGTTCCCTATTAGAATATAAGCTAGTTAAGAGCAGGAGCTGTTTTGCTTTTCTTTGAATGCCCCACACTGAGCATCTACAGTAAGCACTTAATAAATACTTGCTGACTGCATAATTGATTCCATAAATATTCTGCATTGGTTGGGCTCGTTATAAAGGAAATATTGGAAAAAACTATAGCCATTCAAATGAGGATGAAGAATACCTTGTCACTTGAAGAGTACTTCAACAAATTTCACATTATGGTACAGTGGAAAGAAAATTGCTACTGGAGTCACAGGACTTGAATTCAAATCCATAGACGACTTACTACCTGATAACCTCCTCCATGAAGCATAATTTCTTCCTGGGCAAAACAAAGAAGTTTGACTTAATGGTCTCCAAAATTCCTTTCAGTGTTGAGTCTAATTGTTACTTCGCTATTGGGGACTTTCTATGAAAGCTGTGGCTTGGGAGAAATATGATGTCTCCTTCACTAAGAGATAAAGAAATTCTCCTGGGAGTCTGTGATCAGTCATCCAGGTTTGGGAGGAGGCTGAGACAAAGCCACTGAGAGGAAAAGTAATGATGCAACGACAGGCATTGGACAAGTAGGGGAGAGAGAAAGAAAGAGACAGAGACAGACAGACAGAAAGACAGACAGACTCTTCTAACAGAAAACCAGCAGACTCCCTTCCTGAACTTCACTGAGTTCAGTAACTAGATAGAGTCTGGGTGTTGCAGACATGATTGGCTCCAGACCAACCCCTGCCCATCAGGAGGAAAAAAAAAACTCTCTGATGGGAGTTGCTGGAACTGAAGCTGCTGGCTATTGTCACTCCTTTTGAGATAAGGGAAAGGGATTATGAAAGTTAAAACTCCTCTCCTCCCTTCCCAAAAGAAGTTCCCATTTGATTCTCATTAGATTTTCTCTTTGTTTAAACTATCTCTAGTTTTGATTGGTTTCCCATAAAATAATGACCACTAATAACTTCTTTGTAATGCATATTGTGTACATGAATTGCCCATAGGGAGAAATGCAAAGGAGGAAGCCAATGAATAGCTTTGTGATACCTAGATAATTAAACAGCTGAAGGCCTGTTGGGGTCTGACCTTTGGGGTAGCAGGAAAAGGAATTATTTGCATCCTCCTCCACCGAAGTCTAGCAAAATGAAAGAGAATGACTTTTACAAACTCCTAGAGGACACATATAAATAGACCACGTGACTCAGGACCATTGCTCCTCCCCCCCCATTACAAAGTCATACATAAGCAAGATTTAGGTGGCTTGAGGGGACTAGCCTTTCAGTGAAGCTTGGGTCCTGCTGAGTGAGAGGCAGAGTAAAGACATTCTCTTCCAAACCCCTCCCACCTCTTCCAGCTACCTGGTGAGAGGAAAGCTAAGGGTTCTGGGAAAGCACTGGGAATCCGCCCTCTCCCCAATATTCTTATCTCCAAACTATAAATAGTGTAACTAGCAGATTGTTCTGTAAGGCAGGGTCTGCTTATAGCTAAGGGAAAAGCTGTGGCATTTTGGAATTGGTGGAGAGGGCATAAAAACTAGCTTTAAATACCTGAAAGGTTCAAATGATGGAAAAGGTAATAGCCTCTGTTATTGCTGAGACTAGAACTAGATCAAATAGATGGAAAATAACAGGGATGTGAATTTTAACTCCATATAAATAAAAGCATCAGAGCAACTAGTTTCAAATATTACTCTGCTGCTTACTAGCTATGTAACCTTAGACAATTTACCTGGAAGGGTCAGCCCCTGACAGGCCTTCATCTAGTTATCAAGGTACCACACAGTTATTCACTAGCTTCCTTGCTTTCCAATTCTCCCTACGGGCAATTCATGTACAGATATGCATCACTGAGAAATTATGGATGATCATGATTTTATATAAAACCAATCAAAGCTGAAAAGAGTTTAAACAAATAGAAAAAAACCATGTGGATATGCCTACTTCATTTGGGAAGGGAGGAAGGGAATTTAACTTTCACAGTTTCCCTTAACATCTCTAATAAGATTTAGTAGGGTCCCTTGTGAACTAATACATATCTTAATTTTTTTTTCTTTCTATGTCTGTAATTTTATCCATGCAGGGAAGAATAAGGAAATTCCCTCTATCTGCAGATCAAAAACCATTCTGCAATTTACAGCATAGAATTTCCTGGGAGAGCTGAGAAATTAAGTGGTGTGCCAGAATCACAGAGGCAATTTGAGTCAAGAAAAGGCTTAATTTAAGCAATGTTGTCCTAAGTCTGCAGTCAAGTCTCTATTCACTATAGCACACTGCCTCTTTCCTTGTACAAAAGAGGAACTTGATAAAAAAAAAAATGTTTGTCAAACTGAATTGAATTACAAGAAAAACTGTGTGACTATGTCAAGAATACTCTAGAAAATGTTTCTGTATTCAGAGAGCTATTGGACTAGATTAAGGTCTCTTATTTCTAAGATTTTATCAAGACCACTACTTATCAAATAAGTATTTCTCTAATTATACCAATTTATGTAGGAATAGAAGATATTGCTAGAAAAAATTGAGATTGTAACTAGTGACTTTTAAATTCTGCCTAAGAGAATCTAGGATGTGGGGACACAGGTGATGTTCTGTCCTCTTCTAGTAAAAGACTGTAACTTTAGAAGAAGAATATAGGAACTGAAGAATGGTTATGTAGGCAGTGTCAAAGATGAAAACTTTTTTTCTGCATTGTGTAAATGTATTTTGATATAAGATGCACAATGTCTTGGGGGATTGGGAAAAAGTCATCTTTGGCAATAGTCACAAAAAACTGATTAAAAGATTTTAAAAATAAATGAATTTCCTGGAACAGGGGGAAAATCCAGGTAAAAAAAGTGAAGGAAGGAACACAATAGGTACTTAAACAGTAGATAAAAGAAAGACAAAGAATAGTAGTGATGTAAATTGTGTCCTTGATTGTGTGTCCTCTGATCTTGGGGGGGAGGACTGGAGAGACTCCAAATTTCAAAAACCCTCCTGTTGAGATAGCCCCTCAGTCCTCCTCCCCACAATCAGGGGACACACAATCAAGGACACAATTACATCAGTAAAAATGTTTCTTTTTTTTTTCTTTTTGTTTATTAAAGCTTTTTATTTGCAAAACATATGTATGGATAATTCTTCAACATTGACCCTTACAAAGTTTTCTGTTACACATTTTTTCCCTCTAGTCCCCACCCCTCCCCTAGATGGCAGGAAATCCACATGTTAATTATGTTAAAATACTTGTCAAATTGAATATATGTATACATATTTCCTGTTCTCCCAGCTCTGCGAATAGAGATCATGTGACTTAGGCCTAGTTTCATAAACTGGGAAAACTTCATCCAAACAGTCCCATTTATACTCATTAAGTCAACGAGCTCCTACTATGTGCCAGGCAGGGTAGCTAAAGTGCCCAGCCTAAAATCAGAAAAATTCATCTTCTTAAATTCAAATCTGGCTTCAGATACTCACTAGCTGTATGATATATATATATATATATATATATATATATAAAACTTTTTATTTGCATAACACATGTATGGGTAGTTTTCAACACTGATTCTTACAAAGCTTTCCTTTACAAATTTTCCCCCTAGTCTCCTCCCCTCCCCTAGATGGCAGAAAGTCCACTACATGTTAATTATATTAAAATACTTGACAAGTCGAATATATGTATACATATTTCCATACTTATCTTGCTGTGCAAGAAAAATCGTATCTACATGAACAAAAAAAATCAGAAAAAGGAAACACAATGCAAGCAAACATCAATAGAGAGCATGAAAATGTTGTGATCCACATTTCACATCCTTCTCTCTGGGTGTATATGGCTTTCTTCACTGAACAATTGGAACTGGTTTGAAACATTTCATTGTTGAAGAGAGCCACGTCCATCAGAATTGATCATCATATAGTATTGTTGTTGCAGTGTATAATGATCTCCTGGTTCTGCTGATTTCACTCAGTATCAGTTCATGCAAGCCTCTCCAGGCCTCTGAAAACACCCTGCTGGTTGTTTAGTAAAAGTGTTTCTTTAACAAACACCTCTTTTAAGATCTCTCTCAAGTATCATCTACTTTCTCAAGAATCTTCAAACTCTCCCTCTCCACAGGCTCCTGATCATTTAGATGAGGGGGATGGGGGGTACACTGCACCTACAAGTATAAAGAAGGAAAGAACACTAAAACTGGGGAGAATCAAGAAAGGTTTTGTGAAAGAGGTGGCACCTGAGTTGAAGCTTGAAGGTAAGGCTTCTGACAAAGAGATGAAGACATATAGTTAGCCAAGAAACATTTATTAAGTGCTTGTTGTGTATCAGGAACTGTGCTAAAAGCTGAGGATACAAAAAGAAGCAAAAGATATTACCTGTCCTTAAGAGGCTTATAATATAATAGCAAACAATCATGTACAAATTACATGCAAGATAAAGAAGAAAGAATTAAAAGAAGGAACCACTGATATAAAAAAAATGGTTGTTGGTAAAGCTTTCCTATAGAAATTAGGGTTTCAGTTGGGACTAAAAAGAAACCAGGGAAGCCAATAAGCATACAGGGCAGCTAGAGAAAATTCTGGGAGCCAAGATATGGGTTGTCTCATTTAAGGACCCATGAGGAGTCCACTGTCAAAGGTTGAAGAGTACATGGCAAGGAGTAAAGTGTAAGAAGACTAGAAATTTGGGAGATGGAAGGCTAGGTTATGAAGGCTTTTGTGTTTGATCCTAGAGGTGACAGGGAGCCAATGAAGTTTATTGAGTGGGGGGAAATGGTGACATTGACATAGCACATAAACTTGTGCTTTAGGAAAATTGCTTTGGTGGCTAAATAGAGTAGAGATGAGAATAGGGAAAGATTTCACTTGGGCAGACCCACCAACAGGCTACAACAATTGTCCAAGTGTGAAGTGATGAGGGCCTGTCCTAGAATGGGAACTATGTCAGAGGAAAGAAGGGATGTATTTGAGAGATGTTGGGAAGATAGAATGGCAACAGGATGGATATGAGCCCAGAGGGTGAGAAATAACCAAGAGATGGGGGCCAGGCCTGGGTTTCAAGTGTGGGTAATTGGGAGAAAAGCTGCTTTTTAGAGGAACAAGTAAAATAGGCTTGGGTAAGGGTTTAGGGGCAAAGAGAATGAATTCAATTTTGGACATGTTGGATTTAAGATATCCACTGGATTGTTTGTTCAAGATGCCTGATAGGTAGTTGAAGATCTGAGATTAGAGATCAGAGAGGGGTTAGGGCAGGATAGATAGATTTGAGAATCATTAGCAAAGAAATACTCATTAAATCCATCAGGAGAAAGAGGGAAAGAAAAGAGGGCCCAGAACAGAATTCAGTGGGACACCAATATATGAAGGGTATAAATGTAGATGAGAATCCAGTAAAGGAACCTGAGAAGGTATAGTGGGGTGAGACAGGAGATACAGGAAATAGTGGTATACTGAACACTTAGAGAGAAGAGAAATCAAGCAAGAAAGAATATTCAATAGTGTTAAAGGCTGCAGAGAGATTGTGGAAAATGAGGACTAAGAAATAACCACTGAATTTGGTCATTAAGAGATTACTGGCAATTTTGGAGAGAGAAATTTCAATGGAATGGTCAGTGACCTTCAATGGGGTCAGAAGCTAGATTGTAAAGGTTAAGAAAAAAAATGAAAGGAGAAAAAATGGAAACACCTATTATGGATGGTATTTTCAAGGAGGTTAGCCAGAAAGAACAGAAGAGATATAGAATGATAGAAAGAATGGAATGATCAAGTGAGGGATTTTGGGAATGGGGGAGATGTATGCATATCTTCAGGCCAAAGGGAATGAACCAGAAAACAGGAAGAAACTAAAAATAAGTGACAGATTGGAAATTGCAAAGGAGGTGATTTGTTGAAGAGATAAAAATGGAATCGGATCTCTCAAGTTTAGCCTTCTCAGAGGTGGAGGAGAAAGTGATGGGAGATGAGGAAGAGAGAGAAGTTCATGGAAAATGACCTCAATTTTTTTCTGTAAAATATGAAACAGGTTTTCAGCTGAAATGGGGCTGAGGGGGTAGGGGGGCTATGAGACATTTGAGGAGAAATGAAAAGAGCTAGAAGAGTGGGATAGTGAATTGATGAAGGAGTTATAGGAGGATTATCTAGCGGTGGTTAGGGCCTGTTTGAGGTTGTGTAACATAAACCAGAACAACTGCATGATTTTTTTTTTCCTACCTTCATTCAGCAGCATGCGTGTAGGAGTGAAGGCTGAGATTTGGCAGAGCAACTGACTAAATGATAAGGGGGCTATGGACTCAACAAGAGCACAGTGCAGAGTTGAATTTGTTCACCAAGGGGTTCCATAAGGGGAAAAGAAAACAGAGTAGCTAGTGCAGGGGAGATACCCTGGGAGAGAATCGAGAAGTCAAAGAATTGGAGGTTATGGTGTGGACCAAGAGTGGTTTTTTATAAGTGAAGGCAAAGGGAGAGGTAGAAAATAATAGATTTTGGTTGGATAAAGAAATTTCAGAATTTTTAAACATGAAAGTTGGTGAACATTTGTAAGTGATGGGAAGATCAAAGGTATAACCATTTTTTGGTGTGATTGAGGAGGGATAGAGGTTCATGAGAAGTGATAGGTAGAGGAATTGAGCGGTTGGGATGTTTGAAGGAGAAGCAATATATATGCTGAAGTGCCCTATACTAGGACAGGAAGGGGGGGGATTTGAACTCATTGAAGAAAGAAAGGAAGTGCTGGATTGGGGAGGAGGGCTCTGTAGACAACAAAATTTTGTTTTCTACCAAAAAAACAAACAAACAAAAAACCAGGATTTTGCTTGGGTGTTAGAGAGGAAGATTATGAACTTCAAAAGAGGAGAGATTACTGAGAGAGGCAGGTATGGAGAGAATCTGGAAGAGGCAATAGGAAGCAAGGAGTTTTCCAACAGGATCTCCTTAATTCAATCAATAAGCCAAGGAGAATGAGTAAAGGTACAGTTAGTATTAGGAAGAGTGGTCAAGGAGTGTGCCATTACAGGGAAACTATATTTCAGCAATAGCTAGAAGATGGAAGGAGTGGGAGGAGAAAAGATTTAGAATAAAGGAACATTTATTGAAGCATGCATTTCTGAGGGCATGGTGTTTGATGGAATTTTGGGGGTTGGAAAGGTTGGGGGGTAGGATAAAGAAATCAAGAGGTGAAAAAGAAAGGGATTTGGATGATTTCCTAAATGGGTTTAGAATCCCAGAGTACCACCAAATGAGAGAATTCATCATAGAGTAGATTCAAAGCTTCTTTTCAAAGGAGGATGGAGACAAGAAAAGCTAGAGACAGAAGCCTCACTATGAGATCCTCAGCCTCATTTCCCATTCTTCCTTCTGACGGCTGGAGACTTGGCAGGAAACATCACTGCAGAAGGTGAATGTTAAACCTGCCCAGCTGAAGAAGGAAGTCCTGTTCCCAACCAATTTTCCACTTCCTCTTCCCTCAAGGGAAAAATGCAGTGGGAGATAATAAGACCTGAAGTCAAAAGGAAGGTTGCTTCGTTTTGCAGTCAAATTTGGTAGATCAGGCAGGCAGCAAGTGCTCCACAGAATCAAGTTAGCCCAGCCTGGCTCCTTGCTGGGGTACATGCAACAGGGGATGAAAGGTGGGCAATTAGAAGAAAATCTGGCTCCTCTTCTCATCGAAGTTTGAAGACTGCAGCAGAAGTCTCCTGCTGAATCCCTTGCTGTTTTTCTTCAGGGAAAAATACACCTGCACAGAATAAGGTGGAAGACAGGGTCTGAGGAAGACTTCCTATCTCTATAAACTCCCTGTGGTTGTCATCTTTCACAGAGCTTACAGACTGTTCTTTAGGAATATCAATCGTTTGCTCAAACACTTTACTGCCTACTAAGTAATGTTCAAGTGCCTGATGTTGGCATTCAAGGCCCTCCAGAATCAGGTACCATTCTGTCTTTTCAGCTTTCTATAATGTTTCTCCATGTACTATTTTGCTTCGGACAAACTGTACTACTGCCTATTTCCCCATACACTCACCCTATACCTGGAATGTCTTCCCCACTTCCCCCTTCATCCATCTTTGAACTCTTACTTATTCTGTTAAACAATTCAAAGAGCTTTTCCTTTGGAAAGCTTTTCTTGATTTTTCAAGCCAGTAATGACCTCCTCTCTGCCCTTTTTCTTATCCTTCTCATTACTTTTTAATAACTTATTTTGTATTATAGTTATTTGTATGAGTCATTCCCTCCTATTATATTGCAAGCTTCAGGGGCATGAGAACCATGTCTTATCTAAACTTTGTATCTTTCCCTATGTATGACATCCCACTATGCACATAGTGGGTGTTTAATAAATGTTGAAATACTGAATTGAATTCTGCTAAAAGCCAGGTATCTGATAAGGTCTTAAGTTGTTTCACTGACACATTCTTCCTTCATCTCATACAATGTTATATTTCTATACTTTCATACTCAGAAAATTGAAAAATGACAGAGGCATTTCTTATACTTTTAAAAAATGTCAAAAAACAAAAGGTCAAATTAGTTTTTTTTTCCTTTTTTGACAAGTAAAGAAACTATAATTTGCAGGGAAAGACAAGAGCCATAGAATTTTGTGTTAAACTATGTGTGAATGATAAAGGAATCGATTCATTATTGGTGATTCCCCAAGACTTTTTAAATAACTCATAATCATTGAAATGAAGAAGTAACAGTATCCTCAGAGGTCATTTAGCTTACTATGTACCTAAACAGGACTCCCCACTGCAAAATCCCTTACAAGTTGTCAGCCAGTCTCCATTTATTTGAAGGTGTTCACCTTCAGTGATAAGGAGTCCAACATTTCTCACAGTAGCCTATTCCACCTGTGGACAGTCCTCAGTTATCAGGACATTTTTCTTTTTCCTGAGTCAAAATCTACAATTTATGCCCAGTGCTGTTATTTCTGCCCTCTGAGACCAAATAGAATAAATATCTTCCACATGACAAATACTTCTAGACAGCAATCATGTCTCCATTAAGTTGTTTCTTCTCCAGACCAAACATTCCTAGTTCTTTCTTGTATGGCCTGACCTCCAGTCCTTTCTTTCCATCTATTCATCTTCCCTAAGCATAAATGTGGTCAATGGCAAATGAGAAGGAAGACAAAATGGGGCAGGACCCTTATTGTTACAACTTCAGGACACACAGATGGAGTACACTTAACTGATGTTTGCCTCCTATTTTGTTCCCCTGCTACCATCTACTTCATCTTACGCATCACAGGGAGCTCCTTTTCCTGAGCAAAGCCATTTTCATGGAGGGTGAAAAATGCTTTAAGGCCCAAAATGTTCCATTTCAAGCCTAGCATATAGTGATTATTATGAAACCTGACACAAATCCAAAACCATTTGGGTAATTTTCACATACTCTGACAATGAAGTTATTACTGTTGAAGTTTTCAGATGAAATAGTTATTGTGCATTCTCCTTGTATCATTCCTGTAGAGCATGAACAAATCTGAACCACATCCTCCTCTTATTATTTAAAAACAGTAAGCTGTGGGGTATTCACCCAAGACCACAGAGTAAGAGGAAGTAGTACAACTCAACCTTCAGACAGCTACCCCAACATGGTCTATGAAGAAGGTAAACTGAGAAGCAACTGGGAAACTGAGAAGAAACTAGAGAGGGTCATCTTTCCAATTTAAGATCACAAATTCAGCTTACAGATGAGTAACCAGAGCAAGAACTGTGGAGCAGAGATCAGAGAGGCAAGGATTAGAACTCCAAATTAAGCCAACAGCCGATTAACTCAACTCCCAACCACGTCCAGCAAGTTTGGAGTCTCTCAGAGGGGCCAGGAGGATGGACTTAGGGCAGAGTTAGACCAATAATATGATGACGCCTAAAGCTAATGTTGGACTTTGTCCCTGGCCCAGACTAGCTGCCCAGTGCCTCCCCAAAGGAGAATGGACTCCATGGACTTAGCCAAAGATCTCAGTTGGGAGGGAGATAAGAAGGAGGCAAAGTCTCCCAGTGGAACGAGGATTGCAGACTCAACCCTCAGGGCTCACAGCTAGGCCAGCCATACTGGATTGCCCAGAGCAGATTGCTAGAAGAGAACCCCAAAACATCTATAAACAAAACCTCAAAGAAAAACAATTTGTCAAAAAGATCAATGAGAATTCATAGAATAAATGAAGAAAGACCTCTTTTTTTTTAAGGGAGGGGAGTAAAATAGTATTGCAAATGAAATGAAAGTGATAGAGAAAAGAAAATCAGGTTCATATAAGATTTAGTAGCTACCACCATAAAGCATAGAATATGATATCCCAAAAAGCAAAAGCTAGGGACTTACAACTAAGGGAAACCCACCCAGAAAACCTGAGATAATCCCATAAGGGAGAAAAAATGAATCTTTAGTAAAAATGACTTCTAAGTATTTTTTAATGAAAACACTAGAACTATGAAATCACTATTGATTAGAGAAATGCAAAGTAAGACAATTCTGAGGTACCAATTTATACCTACTTATCAGGAAAATATAATGATAAAACAAAAATTGGAGGGGCTATGAAAAAAAGGGACATCGAATCATTGTTGGTGGAGTTGTGAATTAATCCAGCCATTCTGGAGACCAATTTGAAACTATGCTCAAAGGGCTATAAAACTGAGCATATTCTTTGATCCAGTAGTCTCACTACTTACTACATGAAAACCATGATCCATCCCATTCCCTACCCCCAAGGTACAATGCCCTTCCTCCTTAAATTACCTTTTATTTATTTTGTTTAGATAGAGAGATATAAATGTAAATTTACAAAGAGAAAGACACAAACACAGATATAGACAGAGATCTATTTATCCATATATCTATATCTAAATAGATATATAGATATATACATATTGTCTCCCCTAATTGAACATAAGTTCCTTGAAGGCAAGAACAATTTCATTTTTGTCTTTCTATCTGCAAGTACTTAATAAATGCCTGTTGACTGCTTCATCAATAAAGTTCAATATTTAGTAAGCACCAAGTCAAAATCCTCTCTCAGGAAGAGAAAGAAATCCTCTATCATACATGAGTTAATAAAAATATTTTTATTTGATTAAAGTAAAAGATCTATTTCAGGATGTTCCATGGTCATTACTGGCTTCATCTTGTGACCATCTGGAGACCAGAGTGACCAGCCAAGCTGAGTGGATTCGCTCATGTACTCATGCACACACACACACTTTCACAAAATTCATTGGCATATTCCTCAAAGTTTGCTCTGTTCTGTGAACTCTTCTGACATCCAGAATATTTTTCATCCACAAAAAACCTTTTCAACAAAGTTAAGTTATAAACTTCTTTGAGATGACATGAATTCTTAGTTTTGGAAATATGATTTGGAAAGTTTAAATGTTCTTTATTGGCTTCATATTCAATCCTCTTTTTGCAGCATAAACAAAGAAAAAAAAAAAAGATTTAGAGGAGAAATGAGGGACACATTTAATAAAGTTAATGGAACTAGCCAGTCCAAACAATGAAGGGTACAGGTGAAAAAAAATAAGCCCTGTTTTAAGCAGGAAAGCAAGCATGGATCTCCCCCCCTCCACACACACACTTAAAAAAACAAAAACAAAAACAAACAAACAAACAAACAAAAAACCAGCCCGAGAATAACAGAAATGAAGTAGAGTATGCAAAAGAAAATCTATTATTTTCTTTGATCTTATAGGAGCTTGGGTTAGTATCTATTGATGAAAAAGGAGGTTGAATCTGGACAGAGAACCTGAATGACCTAGACTCCTAATGCTTTTTCCCTTAATAGCAAAAGAACAATCATTTACTTGTGGTTTAACCTCCATAATTGTCTCAGTTCTCCATTTTAACTTACTCACATGAGCCTTATATACCACGGATTTTCCTGCAGGCATGTATTTGTGTACTTTGCCTAAGATACAAAGAGAAAAAAAAATGGAAGAGAATACTAAAACAGGATGAGGAATCCCTGGGCACTGTAGGATGCTAGGGCTGATTCTGTGGGGCAGATGGTTTGCAAAAAGTTCTTTTATAAATTGTAAGAATTATTGGAAAAGATGAATACATTTAAAATAACCTCATTTTATTAGCTTTTAACAATTTTAGTTAAGAGTCAGGATCAAGATCATTTAGGTAAAAACAAAACCAAATTTGGATCCTAAATTATCCAACTTGGCACTCTCACCCCAATTATAGAACTAGTCACTGTGGTACCTGGTTTTAAAATGAATTGTAAAGGGAACCTTTAATGAAGGAGCAATTTGGAACATTAAATCAGCCAGTTTTCTATATCAGATAATAGGCAAAGAGACAGAATGATTGAAATGAACACTAGTAGCTTTGTCTAGGGCCAGTTTTACACAAAGCAAGATGGAAGGTTGAGTAAATACAGAGAATTTGGGCAGTGTACCCTGCCAATCCAGATAACTTCAGTTCTAAAGCAGAGGACTTGACCTGAATTGTCTAGGTTGGCTATCTACCCAAACCAAATCAGCTGGGAAAATGCCAACTCTCCTTTCCACTTATATAGTAGACCTTAATGTGCTTCTACCATTGGGATCTCTAGAGGTTATTTAGGTGACCTTTATCACAAGAACCATAAAAATTACAAAATATGGGCAATAATTGCAAAATAATCATATTTAAATAATAGAAACAAGAATTTCAAAGTGAAAAGTCATTGCAGAGTCTTATTTTGTTTCTGACTTCATCTTAAAGGAAACTCTTGCAGAAGATAAGAAGTGTGTTTTTTTTTTTTTTAAAGCATTTATTAAGCACTTATCATCATGTTCCAGGTACCATGCTCTGTTCTTAGGATATAAATACAGAAGTGACCTGATGCCTCCTGTCAAGAAACTTACATACTATTAAGGGAAGATATCAAATAAAGCAGGACTTCTTAAGCTTTTTCTATTTGTGACACATGAGAAATTTTTGTGTGACCCTGTGTACATAAGTATATATAAAATAGGTATACAAATTAGAATTTTATTTATTTTTGCTGAGCCAATTGAGGTTAAGTGACTTGCCCAGGGTCACACAGCTAGGGATCCTACAGTGCCCAGGGATTCCTCATCCTGTTTTAGTATTCTTTTCTATTTTTTTTTTCTCTTTGTATCTTAGGCAAAGTACAAAATGTTAAGTGTCTGAGATCAGATTTAGATTTGAACTCAGGTCCTCCTGATTTCAGGGCTGGCGCTCTATCCACTGCACCACCTAGCTGCCCCTAGATATTTATTAATAATAAATCATAATGACTAGGGGGGAAAATTTGTAACAGAAAGCTTTGTAAGGGTCAATGTTAAAGAATTACCCATATATATGTTTTGCAAATAAAAAGCTTTAATAAAGAAAAAAAATAATAAATCATAATTTCAAACCTCACATTCACTTACATAACCCCATATAAAGTTGTGACTCACAGTTTAAGAAGCTTTGATATAGAGGGGAGTGATGGTTCCAGAGGTGGTATTTCTGTCTAGGCAACTGATTCTTTCCCTAATGGTAATGTTGATTTGATTATTATTCTCAGAGTTAGAGATAGGAAGAGGGGAGAGTTAGAGACAATACACTTGTGGTGTCCAAGTATAACCAGAGACACCTTTCTGTATTAAATCATGTAGAAATAGAGAACTCTTAACAAATCAGATTAAAGCAGCAGGGGTAGCTAGAGGAGTCAGTGGATGTTATTTAAGGCCTGGAATCTGTAAGACTCATTTTCCTGAGTTCAAATCTCATCTCAAACACTTGGACAAACCACTTAACCCTGTTTATCTCAGTTTCCTCATCTGTAAAATGAGCAGGAGAAGAAAAAGGCAAACCATTTTAGTATCTACCAAGAAAGTCCCAAATGAGCTGGACATTTTTGAACAATAACAATAACCAACTAGGAGCACAGGGACTCAGGGCTGGAGGTCCAGTGCAAAGTCTGAGTGAGGAGTGAGGTGGCAAGACATAGCCAGAGAAAGGCATTCTAAACACTAAAACTGCCATGAAAAGAAATTTACAATGAAGACAGTCCCCTTCTCTAAATTTAATTTCAATAGTATCTAAAATTTGGTGAGCAAACTTCAGTGATGTCACAGGGGCCAGGAACCACCAGTATTTGGAGGGGTGGGTAGGGAACCATCCCTTTACACAGGTCTAGCATAACCAGGCACTGCTAAGCTGAGGCGATAAGGGCTAATGACCTTCTTCCACTTCTGTCCTTTACCGGCCCTTGGGGGAACTAAGATCCTAGAGCTTCCATTACTTTAGATTCCTAAGTAATAGTTCTATTTTTGGCTCTCATTCCAAACAGGAAATAAAGAAGTAGCCCATGAATCAGGTATGGAACAAGCAGCTTTATTCTGACACAGAATAGAAATGCTGAATAATAAGGAATCATAGAATGGTGGCAATCAGTTGAGAGGCTGATATTAAAGCCTCTTTGGATCATCTGCAAAAAAGCTTCTTTGTGAGAATTTTTTATTAGCTATTTTACATTTCACTACGGTGTCTATAGCCTAATCAGTGGCATGTGGTCTCTTTCTTATTCTTCTCAACCATTCTCCAACCACTACCTTGCTGTGGGAAATTCTGTCCCTCCCCACCACCGCCTCTGCCGAAGTTTTGTGGCCCTTCTGCTTAGTACCCACAGTTGGAAAGATGTTTGCTGCCCTCTGAGCTCTCACAAGGCCCTGTAGCAAGGGATAATCCTAACACTATTCTAATACCAAAACAGGCTTCCATAAGGAGCCAAGGGCTTATGGTCTAGTGTGGGGAAGGGTATTCCTTCTTCAACCCTCTGGAGCCCAGAGATTAATTACACATCAAGGTGGGCAGAAGAAGGATGACTGGATGGTGGGGATAGTACTCCCTTTTTACTGTATCAATAGAGTTCTGGTTCAACAGCTAAGTAAAAGAGTTCTGGTGGCTGGCAATTAGTAATTAAATAAGGATTTGGTAGCCAAAATATTTCAACAATTAAAACTATGTATCTATATACAGATACATATATATATATACACACATATTATCTCTATATATATACATACACACATAAGTATATACTTGTGAAAATACCTGAAAAAATAAGTGGTTAAAAAGAATATACATAGAGAGCATGGGTATGAATTTAATATGGTGGGATAAAATTAAAAGACTGAGAGAGGAATGCATTGGGAGAAGGGGAAAGGGAGAGGTAGAAAGGAGTAAGGTATCTGGCATAAACTAGGTACAAAGGAACTTTTACAGTAGAGAAAAATATGGGGGGGATTTGTAGGGGGAGCAAGTGAACCTTACTTTCATCAGAATTGGTTCAAAGAGAAAATAACGTGTGTGTGGGAGGGGTTGATCTGTGTTTTCTTTCATTATATGATAATAAGGAGGTGTGTTTTGCAAGACTGAACATAAATAATCTGTCTCAAATCACTTGTCTTCTCAATGAAGGGTAAAGAAAAGGAAGAGAATTTGAAAGTTCAAAATTTTGAAAAAATAAATATTAGGAATTTTTTGTATGTAATTAGAGCTAAGATCAAGTAAAAAAATCATGTGTGTGATGAATGCAGAGAAACATGGAAAAATCTACATAAATTTATGCAGAATAAAGTAAGTAGAGTCAAGAAAACAATACATATGACTACAACAATGTAAATAGAACAAATGACCACATAAAACAAAATTAAAAGTGAATGTTGTAACTTGAATATCAAACTTGAAAGAAAAGAGATGAGGACATTTCTAATCCAACTTTTCATGGAAAAGAGAGATACACATTGCACTTGTTTTGGGATTTTTTCAATTTATAGATTAGTTATGCTATTTTCTTCTTCTTTATATTTTTTTCTGCAAAAATAATTCCTTTTGTTACATAGGATGGCTCTCTAGGAAGAGAAGGGGAAAGATAGCAGGGAAATTTTGATGATATAAAAGATATCAATAAAAACATTTTTTTAAAAAAAGAAGCAGAGTATTTCAGCTGCTAATCTGATGTATGTCTATGGGGTGGTAGGATCATAAGGGAAGAAAAAGCCCCTTCATAATCCCCAAAAGGACCCTTGTCCTCGTGGCCCAATCTTTACCTGCCTATCATTTATTGATTTTTTCCCACTGCTACATATCTCTTCTATTTCCTATGATTCCCACTATCTACTCTAGGCTCATACTGAAGATTTATATCATTTCCTTTTCTTTCTTGCCTTATTCTTCTTTGGGGTTTTGAAAACTTATTCACTACAGGGAAATCTATATGAGGAAACCATAATAGCACAATAAATACACTCATAAGTGTATAATAATCTTAAAAATGAATTCTATGGCCATACACTATCTAAAAGGAATTTGTTTTTTCTACTAAATTTCTTTTCTCTTGATCTTCTATGAGGCCTTATCCTAGATAACTAGATGGTATAGTGGATAGAGTGCTAAACTTGGAGTCAGAAAGCACCTAGTTCAAATTCTATCTTGAACCCTGACTAGCTATGTGACCTTGAACAAATTTATAACAACTTTTCTCAGGTTCCATTTCCTCCTCTATAAAATGGGGGTGATAAACAGCCCAGCTCACAAGGTTGTTGGGAAAATTAGCTAATATTTGGCAAGTGCTTTACAAATCTTAAAGGGCCATCTAAATATTAAATACAGCTATTATATTATCTTCAATTGTTCTTTCTAATTAACTATTGGTATCTCAGTCTCCTGAAATATGTTTCTTTCAAACCTCAGGGCCCTCTCTTCCTCCCTTTCTCTGTCTCTTCCCTCCTCACTTCTTTTTTTTTTCTCTCTACCCCTTCCTCCTCTTTTTTTCTCTCCCCTTCCCTCCCTCCTTCTCTCTCTCTCTCTCTCTCTCTCTGTCTGTCTTTGTCTCTGTCTCTGTCTCCTGCTCTTCTTCTCCCCCTTTTGCCAATATGACAATGTGTCTTAGTTATCCTTTTAGATCATAAACTTGTCTCAAGGCAAGAAAATACTATTTGGTCTAAATTATTCCCTAAATACCCAGTATAAGTTATTAGTGGACCTAATTACATATGCAGTGGTGACTGATGACAGTAATGAGCTTTTGTACTTAATGTTGCATAATGGGCATTGTTGAGTCCCATTGCTACTATTTTAGAATATTGCCTGTTTATATTACATTATTTGAAAATGAGTTTTGGTGCATCTTCAAACTGGGGATTAGAATAAACTCAGAATCTCCTCTATTTGTGTCTTTAATCTCCCAAGAGCTTGCCTGGACAAAGGCAGTTTACAGCAGGATTCATTGAAATTGTTTTGATAATTTGGTCCCTCAAAACTTTCCAATTAGATACTGGAGTTCCAGAGGACCATTTGTTGAAGCTTGCTATCTACCTCCTGATAGAAGTAATAGACTGAAGATGCTTTTCAAAAATGGCTAATGTGGGAATTTGTTATGCTTGACTATGCATATATATTATGAGGATTTTGTTTTGTCTTATTTGTTTTTTCAACAAGGTGGAGGAGAGGTGGAAAAAAAGAGAAAAAAAACATTTGCTCAAACACTTTTTAAATTGGAAATTCAATCTAAAGTATTAAAATGGAATAGTTTTGAGTCATCATCAAATTAAACAATTTCTTTGTCCAACAATTAAAAAACGATCAAAGAATTATCAATAAATCAATTCAAATCAATAAATAATTAAATTATCAATGAATATCAAACATTTAAATAAAATCAAGAAATATCAATAAATACATTTCTTTTTTTTTATTAAAGCTTTTTATTTATATAACATATGTATGGGTAGTTCCTCAACACTGATCTTTACAAAGCTTTCCGTTACAAATTTTATCCCCAGTCCCTTCCCCTCCCCTGGATGGCAGGAAGTCCACTACATGTTAATAATGTAATAATACTTGACAAGTTGTGCAAGAAAAATCCTATTTACAAGAAAAAAAAAAAGAAAATCAGAGAAAGGAAACACGATGCAAGCAAACATCAATAGAGAGCATGAAAATGTTATGTTGTGGTAATACATTTCCAATAAATTTGGAACAACAAGTATCCTGTAGTAGCAAATTGAGGGCTAGTCTCAGAATTAAGTTTAAATAACACTTCTGTTGCTTCCTGATTGTGTGACCTTGAACCTATACAGCTAAACTTGTTATTTAGCCTTCTTTTTCCAGGAGGACAAATGACATCACAGAGTGGTCTTGACTTGTGTGTTAACCAGATTTAAGTGAAGCAGAGTTACTTTAACCTCCTCGCCTCTTCTCTAGAATTCCCTGCTTCTATTGAGGGTATCACCATCTCCTGGTCACTCAAGCTTGAAAACTTGGAGTAATTTTGACTGTTTTTCTCTCCTTCACTCACTGCTGGCCAATAAGTTATCAAGTTCTGTTGATTCCACCTCCATCCTACCAATTGCCTCTGATTAGTTCTCTCCATAATACTGCTATCACCCTAATAAGATATCCTAGCAACACTTACCTGAACCAGTACAATAGCCTCCTAACTGATCTCTGTGCCTTCAGACTTTTCTGCTTTTCAATTTGCTTGTCCCACAGGTCCCTAAATAATTTTTTTTTCTGGCAGAGGGAGCAATAAGGTTAGCTATTTGCCTCTGGAATACAATACTGGCATTTAAGACCCTCAAAAATCCTTATGTAGCATCCACTGAAGTGTCTGCTCAGCATGTACTTTATTTTGTTTTACAAGTTTCATTCACATATCCTATATTCTATTCAAATTCTATCCAAAGTATACTAGTTACTATTAGTTGTAGTACTACAAGTACTTGTAGAACCACAAGAACAACTACTAATTACTACCAAACTTGACATCCATTTCTAAATTCTTAGGTTTGAAGATGAGAAGACATTCCCTCATTTTCTGACTTTCAGAATCCTTTCCCTATTTCCTTAGTTTAAGACCTTTCTCCCTTCCCAAATCTTAAGCCCCTTTGTCTTCATTTCTCATTTTTTCCTCTTCTCACATCATTCTGTATATTATTTTTTTTCCATGCTGCATTTTATTTTTTTTTATTAAAGCTTTTTATTTGTATAACATATGTATGGGTAGTTCCCCAGCATTGATCTTTACAAAGCTTTCTGTTACAAATTTTACCCCCAGTCCCCACCCCTCCCCTAGATGGCAGGAAGTCCATTACATGTTAACAATGATAAAATACTTGACAAGTTGTTGTGCAAGAAAAATCCTATCTACAAGAAAAAAAAATCAGAGAAAGGAAACACACTGCAAGCAAACATCAATAGAGGGCATGAAAATGTTATGTTGTAGTCCACATTTCATATCCCTCTCTCTGGGTGTATATGGCTTTCTTCACTGAACAATTGGAACTGGTTTCAGACAATTCTTTGTTGCAGAGAGCCATGTCCATCAGAGGTGATCATCATATAATATTGTTGTTGCCATGTATAATGATCTCCTGGTTCTGCTCGTTTCACTCAGCATCAGTTCATGCAAGTCTCTCCAGGCCTCTCTGAAATCGTCCTGCTGGTCGTTTCTTACAGAACAATAATATTCCATAACATTCATATACCATAATTTATTCAGCCACTCTCCAATTGATGAACATCCATTCAGTTTCCAGTTTCTAGCCACTACAAAAAGGGCTGCCACAGACATTCTTGCACATGTGGGTCCCTTTCCCTCCTTTAAGATCTCTTTGGGATATAGGCCCAATAGAAACACTGCTGGGTCAAATGGTATGCACAGTTGGATAACTTTTTGAGCATAGCTCCAAATTGCTCTCCAGAATGGTTGGATCCGTTCACGGTTCCACCATCATTCTGTATATTATGTTTATTTGTGAACACAGCATATATTCTCAGTAGAAAGAAAGCTCATTGATAGAATGGATTGTGTGGGTTTTGTCTTTGTAACAACACCTAATCCAATGCCTTGCATAAAAAGGTGCTTAATGAGTGCAAGTTCTGGCTACAATGCTGGAAAAACAGCAGCATTTTGTTCTACTGAATTAAATACTTTTTTCTTTGTAGCCAACAAATAAGCACCATAGGATTTGATATCTTTGTCTTTAATATAATTGTGAAACTGTAATAATGTCACACATTGATTACCAATTCTAAAACTTCCTTGCTTCCTAATAATACCGAGTGCCTTCAATTCATGTATAATTGAGTCTCTCAAAAATTTCATATACATAGAAACATAGTGATTTAAGTTAAACATTTATGGATATTTTCTCAGTCACCTTTTTTTGGACTCTTTGGGAATAGGTTTTTAGAACCTAGAATTACTCCTACTCCCCTATCATGAGGCATTGAAGTAGGATTTTGTGGTGGATCTTGCATATAGTGGATACTTAACAAAAGCATATTGCTTTTGCTTATTCCATTCTCTCCTTAAAGCATGAATTCTAAAGAGTTTGATATCTAAAGTGTGCAGTTTTAGTTGATTAATGCCCTATATTAAATTCATATCTCCTTTATTTTCTGAGTCATTTTTCAATTTTTAATGAAAATTCATTGAACATGTTTGACATTCTAGGAAGATACATATATATATGCTTAATATATATTCATGTGCAATACACATCTACACACATATATACATATGTGTGTGTGTATACACACATACTTTGTTTACAAAACTTACAATTTATACAGATTCTACTATTTTATGATTTTCTCAATTGACTGGTTTGGGATTTTACAATTATTAATGAAAATTAATTGAAGATGCTTGATACCCTAGAAAGACACACATGCTTATATATTGGCATAAGTGCCTAATATATAATGCATATAAATGTACACACTTACATATACGTATGCATATATGTGTATACACGCATATATATTTTTTATTTCTAAAACTTACATTCTAAATGAATGATATATGGAAACACAGACCTATGTAGGTCATACTATTTTATAAGATATGGTTTTCTCTATTGCTTGGTTTGAGTATTTTAAAGGAAAATGAAACACAGGTGAAGGATATCACCAATAATAATAATAATAATAATAATAATATGGTTAGTCACACATGGAGAATAAAGCAAGGAATCTAATTATGGCAAAACTAGTTCTCCCTGTTGATGTACCCCTTGAGGTATGGATGAACAGTAGGCTATCTGGGTGTGGTTAAAACACAGCCTGGAAGCTGCAGGAATATTCATAACAATATTTGGTCAGCTCTTCAAAACAAAACAGACTTGAGCTTAAAAATATATTTGATTATGCAAAACTGTCCTTCTGAAATGATATGACTACAGCTAGTAACTAGTATTTTTGCTTTCAGGAAAACAAAACAAAATACATGCAAGTATTCTAAAAAACCATTGCCTACTTGTTTTAGGCATTCAGAAATAGGGTACTACAGATGAAACTGTTGGGTTAGGTGACAATGAATAATATGAGGGGAAATGGGGGACTTTAAGGAAGGATAATAGGAAAAAAGAGGCAACAGCTCAATAGATTGGCAAATTGTATCCTTATTGATTGAATGCCAACATTGTTGTGTTACAGAAGGCAAGATATACAGGGACCTAGCAGAATGCCTGTCACATAGGTACCTAATAAATACTTGTTGACTCAACTAGATTTGACAGAAAGTGAAAAACATGGAACCTCTTCTTTTCTCCTCGATCTAATACAGCATGTTCTAGAGGCAAGGAATTATCTCTACTACCTTTTCCTCTAGGGACAGCTAGGTAGTATTTTGCAGGGCTTATTAAACTTTTTCCACTCGTGATTCCTTTTCACCTGAGAAATTTTTACATTATTTTTTTTTTACAAAATATATAGGTATATAATATTACATAGTATATAGGTATATAAAATATGTGTATAAATCAAATGTTTGCTCATAATAAATCACAATTTCACAATCTCCACATTCAGTTACAAGACTCCATATGGGGTCACCATCCACAGTTTAAGAAACTTGGGTATAGTGGATAGAGGACCAGACCTATGAGACCCTGGGTCTCAATTTCCTAATCTGTAAAATGAATTGTAGAAGGAAATGGCAAACTACTCCAGTATCTTTGCCAAGAGAACTTTAAATGAGGTCATGAAGAGTCAGACATGACTGAACAATCTTTTCATCCTTCTAAGACAGGGGTGCTGGGATCATTCTCTGGTATGTTGTAAAAAAGGGTACAGGTGATGGGAAAAAAAGTTAATTGAGGATTTAAGAAATTTATGTATGGAAGAAGACATTCCATGAAGAAAAAAAAAAACCAGTCTTCAAGGGAGTTCCTTTTGCATCTTAATTTCTGAAGACAAGCTAATTAGATGCAGAGAGCATGAACTTTCTGAGGTCTCCATTTTAGTGCCTGTCAGTCAGGCGCTCCTATGAGGAGCTAAATGTTTGCCTGTCTGGACTCTGATGAAGTTAACATTTTCTGGATGCCAAACAAGGAGTCAGTATTTCAATAAAATACTGAAGGGGGTGAATGAGGACACTGAAGCTTCGGAGGTTGCTCCAGAAGTCTAATTGTGTCTATCACACTTTCTAGGATTCTCTTTCCCAATTACCCCAACTGTCATATTCTTCCCACAACTCCATATAATAAGTGCTAGTATGTATCTGGGCAGAACTATAATATCTTATTTATGTTTGCATGTATTTAATTGCATTTACTTTGTTTCTTCCATTAGATTATTGGGCTCACCAAGGTTATATTTTTTCCCCCCAAAGATCACTGCCTCTTAGAATTTTAAAAACCTTTTTGGATAAAGTTTCTATCCACATCATTGGTTCCTTCTACATCAGTCCGTCAAAACTGGTCAGCTAGCTTTTGTTTGAAGGGATGTAGTGACTTCACCACCCCTAAGGAAATTTATTCTATTTTTGTCTGGCTCTGACTGGAAGTTTTTTTGGAACACTGAGCTCATGACTGCCATTCTCTAACTTCCACCCACTGATTCCCATTCTACTATCCGGCACCCAGCAGAATTTAGCATCATTCATTTTCAACTTGACAATCCTTTAAATTTTTGAAAACTGCTATCATGTTGCCTCTAATTCTTTTCTCCAGTTATTCATCCAGTCATTGTATGACACAGTTTCAAATTTTAACATCTTACTCACCCTCTTCAGGTAATAGCTAATCCATATTCTTTCTAAAATGTAGTGCCCAGATTGGCACAATGCTTTTCATTTTGTTGGATCAGGACAAATAATAGCAGAATTACTATTTCACTGTGGAAACTATGCCCCTATTAAAATAGCCTGAGATTATATTAGAAAAGGAGGACAAGCCCTGATTCACCTGGGACCCAGGAAGTTTTTTTAATGTTTTATTTTTATTCTTATATTTTGAATAGTTACATTACAATACAATTAGTTTTTTTCAATCCTATACATTTTGTCTTGTTTATATATTTGTTTTGTTTATTTTGTTTAATTTCACTGATGAACAGTGAAATTACAGTTGATAAAAAATTCCCAGGTTTTGCTCATATGAACTACTTATCATCTCTATGCTTGAGTATGTTTTGGATTGTGAAGGGAATTTTATGATCATCTGACCCTTTTTCTTTGTTTATAGGTAAGAAAACTGTTCAGAGAAATTAGCCCAAGATCACACATGTAAGGAAGTAAAAGGGTTGAATTTGAACCCATGTTCTGACTCCCAGTCCAGTGCTCTTTCTAGTATATACCATAGTTTCATATCAATATGAGTTGAGTAGTTTTTCCCCTATTTATAGATTTCCAAACCTCTATAATTGTACTACTATCATTTCATACTAAGCTTCCCCATCTTTACTCATAACACTAATTTTTTGAATCCAAGTACAAGATTTTGCCTTTATCCCTATTCAATTTCATCTTGTTAGCTTAAATTTCTATGCTATCCTGAAAGATTTTCTTTGAAAACTGATTCAGGGGGAGAGTAAAGATGGTAAGAGTGAGAAGTTGCTTAGTAGAACTCCTACACAACAAATTAAAAAATATACTAGGTCAAATTCTGATCAGAAAAGCCAAGAAAAAGTGAATCATTTTTTCCATCCCTAGGCAGTTTAGGAAGAGAGGCAGAAAACTGGATATTGAAGTAAGGGATGGCCATGGTGCAGGACAGGAAAAACTCCAGTACCCAGGGATAGAAAGGGAGCTGGGACAGAGCAAGATTGCACATAGCACTGGAGTATAAAAAACCCTTGAATCAAGAACAGGTGCCATCTGGCAACTCTGTTAACCATTTCTCTGTTCCAGAAAACAAAACCAGGGTAGAAAGACATGGTCATGAGTAAGTGGAACCCCAGTAATATAGTGAGCAAGGGATGAGTTCGGAAAACTTAGTTTTGTAGCTCTTAACCCAGGAGTAAAGTGGCCACTCAATTCTAACCTTTAATACAGTGTATAAATCTTGCAAATACAATAACCAGGGCAAGAAACCAAGATCAAGGGGAGCCAACAAATCAGTCATTTTGAACCTGCAATAGTTCTCAATGGGCTAACAGTGGCTGAGTCCAACACCAGTCTACTGAAACCCAACTTGCAGAGCTCAGACCAGGTCAATAAACACATCTCTCCCCAGATCACATCATTTTTAAAGCATGGAAAACTTACAGGGCCTAGACTTAGCTGTGAAAGCAATAGAAGGACATAAAAACTGAAGCTCAGTCAGTCATCCCCCTGAGATGAACGAAAACTAACATAAAATACAAAGTGAGGAAATAGGCTGGAAAATGACAAATAAAAAAATATTACAAAGAGCTACTATGATGACAAGCAAGCTTCGGATCCAAATATAGAAGAAAACAATGATTTGAAAACATCTACAAGCAAAGCCTTAAGGAAAAAAGAAAGTGAACCAAACACAAGTGTAACTAGAATTCCTAGGACAGTTAAAGAAAAAATTAAATAAGTAGCAATTTTTAAAATTTACATTATTTATTTATTAATAAATATTATTATTATTTATTGATATTTCTTTTTTAGAAAAGAAATTTTTATCTTAGAAATACAGATGATAGATGGTGCAGCAGAGTCAGCTCTGGAGTCAGGAGGAACTGAGTTTAAATCTGAACTCAGACACTTGCTAGCTGTGTGACCCTGAGCAAGTTACTTAACTCCAATTGCCTCGCAAACAAACAAAATAACAATAATAACAAAATAAAATAAAATAAATGAGAGCAATGGAAGAATTGAAAAGAGAATTAATGACTAAAGTAAAACGGATAGAAAACATTACTGAAATAATTCAGCAAAGCAAAGATTGCAGAGTAGATCCAACAACTAACTGAAGTAAAGAATGCCCAAACATTCCCCTCCAAACAACTTTAAAATAATGCCTTAAATCAGATTTTAGAGAGGCAAAGCCAATACCAAGATAAGAGTAAGTCATTTTCCCAACTTAACCTGACTTAGAAAGTTGGTAGAAGTCTATGACACTGGAATATATATAGTAGAAGCACCAGCGGTGGGCTCTGGCGGCAGCCAGGATATAGTGGTAACAGTAGTAGCAGAGCGAGTAGCTCTCAGTCCAGACACTATAAAGGGGTTGGACAACTGGTTAGAAAGAGATGACAAGGGACCATTTGCTGGCACTAGGTGCTAATGGTGAGTAACTAACCAAGTTGTGGTATATGCTTGTAAAGGAATATCATTGTGCTATAAAAAGTGATAAGCAGAATGTTTTCAGGAAAACCTGGAAAGACTTTAGATGAACTGATATAAAATAAAGTGAGCACAGCAAGGAGAACATTATATATAGAAATAACAATATCATATGATGATATGACATAGCTATTCTGAGAATACAATGATCCAAGATAATTCTGAAAGACTTGAAATGAAAAATGTTATCCATATCCAGGGAAAAAAAAACTAATAAAGTCAATGCAAATTAAATACTTTTTTTTTTTACTTTCTTTTTCTTTTTTGGTCTGTTTTCTTTTGCAACTTGGCTAAAATGGAAACATGTTTTGCCTGACTACAAAGATATAATAAATATCAAATTTATTTCCTTCTCAAGAAGAGGATAGGGAAGGAGGAGAAAATTTGGGACTCAAAATGTTTTTTAAAAAAAAAACTTTAATTTTTTTACATATAATTGAGAAAAATAAAATTTTAATTTAGAAAAAAAATTAATAGAAAGAAAATACCTTAAAAACATAATTGACCTAATGGTAAAAGAGACAAAAAAGTCACTGAAGAAAAGAACTCATTAACCAGAAATGGTCAAATTTACTTTGGAGCTGGAATAGCTAACAATCATGAACTCAGACAAAGCAAAAGCAAAAACAGATCTAATTAAAAAAGAAAATAAGGGAAGCTACCTTTTGCTAAAATGAAGTAATATTAAAAACTTTTACAGTGAATTTCTCAGATAAAACTCTCTTTTCTCAAATATATACAAGAAGTGAATTTATAAAATAAGAACCATTTCCCAATTAATAAATGATCAAATAATATGGGAAGTTTTTAGAAGAAATCAGAACTATGTAGAGTTGCACAAAAAAGCTATAAATCACTTTTGATTAGAGAAATGTAATTTAAAACAACTCAGGTACCATTTCACACCTAACAAAAATGACAAATGCTAGAGTGGATATGAGAAAACAGCTACACTAATAAACTGTTAATGGCTTTCCATACTGGTCCCACCATTCTGAAAAACAATTTGGAACTATGCCCAAAAGGCTATATAAGTGTGCATACTCTTTGATCCATCAATTCCATCAATACCATAACTATGTCTATATCCCAAAGAGATCAAATAAATAGAAAAAGGACCAAAATGCACAAAAATGTAATAGTTCTTTTTGTGGTGCCAACAAACTAGAAATTGAGGGGATGTCTATCAATTGGGAAATGGGTGAACAAGTTGTGGTATATGATTGTGATGGAGTACTATTGTTCTATAAAAAAATAATGAGCAGGATGGTTTGAGAAAAAGCTGGGAAGATTTATGTGAACTGATACGAAGTGAAGTGTCAGAACCAGAAGATCAATGTACACATTAATATTAAATATCATAATGATAATCAAATGAGAAAGACTTAGCAACCCTGCTACAGCAACCCCTGTAATGATACAAAATAATTCCAAAGAACTTATGATGAAAAAATACTTTCCAATCCAGAGAAAGAGAACTCTGATGAACTCTGAGTAAGTACAAAGTGAAGTATAATTTTTTTTTATTTTTCTTCCTTTTTTGAAATATGGCTAATATAGGAATATGTTTTTTAAATGATTTCATATGTATATATAATATCACTTTGCTTGCTTTCTCAATGTGTGAAGGAAGGATGGGAGAATGGGAGAGGATCTGGAATTTAATTTTAAGGGAAAAGAATGTTAAATATAAATTATTTTTTAAAACTTCCAAAAATTAAAAAAAAAAGAAAAGAAAATTAGAATTTTCCAAATGGAAGCTAATGGCTCCATGAGACATCAAGAAATAATAAAACAAAGTCAAAAGACTGAAAAAAAAGAAAGAAGATGTAAAATACAGATGACTGGGAAGATAGCTAAGAAAAGATGATTTAAAAATTATTGAAATATCTGAAGTCCATGAACAAAAAAAACCCCTACATATATTACAAGAAATCTTAAAGGAAAACTGCTCAGATATCTTAGAATCAGAGAACAAAAATAAAAACTGAAAGAATCCATTAGTCACCTTCTGGAAGAAACCCTAAAATAAAAACTCCTTGGAATATTTATAGCCAAAACTTCAGAAATCCTAAATCAATGAGAAAATAATGCAAGCAGCCAGAAAAAAAGTCCTAGGACTCCAGAACCACAGTCAGAAACATACAAGGTTTAGTAGCCACCATTATCAAGAAACTGAACGCTTGGAATATGATATTCCAGAAGCCACAGAAGCTGTTTCAAGACATATTTTTAAATGCTCTAATTCATTAATAATTAAATAATTACAAATTAAAACAACTCTGAAGTATTGCCTCACACTCGTAAAATTGACTAATTTGATTTTTTAAAAAAAGGAAAATGTCAAATCCAGGAGGGTCAATGAAAAGACTGGCATTCTAATGCATTGCTCATGGAGTAATGAGCTAGCTAACCATTCTGGGAAACAATTTAAAACTATGCCCATAGGAAGATAAAACTGTGCATACTTTCTGATTCAGCAATACCACTATTAGGTCTGTACCTCAAAAAAGGTCAAAAGAAAGAAGAAAAGAATCCATCCATACAAAAAAATTTACAGCCCCCCCTTTTTTTTTTTTTTTTTTAGTAGTAGCAAAGTATTGGAAACTCAAGAGGTATCCATTAATTGAGGAACAACTAAACAAGTTAAGGTATATGAAAGTGATGAATATTATTATGTTAGAGGTGATGATAGAGAGGATGGTTTCAGAAAAATCTGAATATAGTATAAAATGATGCTGAGTGAATTGAGAAGAACCAGAAATCAAACAATCAAGATAATCAAATTTAAAAGACTTAATAACACTGATCAACACAATGACCAAAGAATTCATGTTGAAACCTGTTATCTGTCTTCAAATAGTTGAATTCAAACTGAAGCATATGTTTTCTTCTTCCCTCCCTCCCTCCTTTCCTTGTTCCCTCCCTTCCTTTCCTTCCTTTCCTTCCTTTCCTTCCTTTCCTTCCTTCCTTCCTTCCTTCCTTCCTTCCTTCCTTCCTTCCTTCCTTCCTTCCTTCCTTCCTTCCTTCCTTCCTTCCTTCCTTCCTCCCTTCCTTTTTACTCTCTCTCTCTCTCTGACAAGCAATTGGGTGATGCAATAGACAGAGGACTAGGCCTTCTGTCAGGAAAACCTGAATTCAAATCTAACCTCAAAAACTTCCTAATTGTGTGATCTCAGGTAAATCACTTAACTTTTTCTGACTCATTTAATAAAGGCAGCTAGATAGTGGAGTGCATAAAGTGCCAAGATCAGGAAGACTCATCTTTTTGAGTTCCTTAACTTACCAGCTGTCTGACTGGACAAGTCTCTTAACCCTGTTTGCCTCAGTTTTCTCATCTGCAAAATGAGCTGGATAATGAAAACCCAAGGAAAAACCCAAATGAGGTAATAATATATTGGAAACTTAGAAACAATACAACAACAACAATGTGGGAATTTGTTTTGCATGACTATACATATTTATAAAAAGTTTTGTTTTTTCCATCTTCACAATGCATAGGGGCAGGGGGAGGGAAGGAATGTAGGAAAGAATTTGGAGCTCAAAATAAAATAAAACTGAATTAAAAAAAATTCAAGGACAGATCCACAAGACATTTTATCAGCAACTTACTTCAAGTTGATATTGATACTCTGGACTCCTAACTATTCAGTCTGTTGCCAATGCTTGTTGATATCTTTTTTTTTTTTTTTTTTTTGCTGAGGCAATTGGGGTTAAGTGACTTGCCCAGGGTCACACAGCCAGGAAGTGTTAAGTGTTTGAGATCACATTTGAACTCAGGTCCTCCTGATTTCAGGGCTGGTGCTCTATCCACTGCACCACCTAGCTGCCCTGATATCACTTTTACGATTTCTGAATGCAGCCCCTTCTCTCCTCTGACAGTGCAAGTGTCCGAGTAAAGGCCCCCCTCATGCCTGGACCACTGCAATAAATTTTTAATGGGTCTGTCTCAAGACCTCTCCCCACTTCAATCTATCCTCCATTCAGTCACCAAATTGATTTTTCTAAAGCTCAGATCCAATCACATTAACCTTTTACTTCACAAACTCCACAGGTCTTCTATCACTTCAAAAATCAAATTAAAAAAAACTTGTCAAAAACTTTTTATGTCCTAGATGACCAGGAAGATATGTTAGGGAAGCCAGTGCCAAAGAAGATCCGCAATATACCTTTTTCTTCCGAGCAAAGCCTTTCTACCTTCCGGTGAGAGGAGAGAAGTCTAATTAAGTTAATTCTGATCCTATTACAACACTTACAAAGGCATAGATGGCATGCATATTATACTTTTTTGGTGACATAAAGGTGAGAGGGTCAGATGATATAGGATAAATCCAAGATCAAAAAAGACCTCAATAGGCTACAATGATACACTGAATCTAATAAGAGAAAATTACTTGGAATAAATGTGTCAAGTCCCATACTTTGCATCTGATAAATCAATAGCACAAACACAATCAAACAAAAGTTTGGGTAAAAAATATCTGCAATTTTAGTGTTTTTAAAGTTTGGTATGAATCAACAGTATGACATGGTCACTAAAAAACTGAGAACTTTAGTTGCACAAGAGAGCTAGCATCCAGAAGGGATGCTTGTCTTAAGGCTCTCAGATCTACCGTTCTAGTCAGAATGTACCTGGAGAAGTATGCTCAGTTCTGGGTGTCACATTTTAGGAAGGACATTCAGTGGAAGGTACTTGTATTTTGAGGAAGATACTTGGGGGTAAGGTTACATAACAATTTGTTGAAAGAACTGATGATTTGGAGAAGAGAAAGCTTAGAGTGGATATCATGACTATCTACCCATCTATCTGCCCCGCTACCATATGGAAGAGGAGTTTGACCCGCTCTCTCTTTTTTTTTTAAATGTTCATTTTATTTTATTTTTTTGATATAAAGCTTTTTATTTACAAAACATATGAGTGACCTTTCAACATTGACCTTTGCAAAAACTTTTTTTTTCCCAAGCTTTCCCCCTCCTTCCCCCCACCCCCCACCCCTAGATGACAGGTAATCTAATACATGCTAAATAGGATAAATTATATGACAAATAAAATACATGTAGACATATCTATACAGTTATCTTACTGCACAAGAAACATCAGATCTAGAAAGAGAAGAATAAAAAAACAACCTAAGAAGGAAAACAAAATGCATGGAAATATTCACAGAAAGCGTTAAAATGCTGTGTTGTGGTTCACTCTCAGTTCCCACAGGCCTCTCTCTGGATGTATATGACTATCTTCATCGCAGAACAACTGGTTTGAATCACATCATTGTTGAAGAGAACCATGTCTATCAAAATTGATCATCGTATAGTCTTGTTGCTGTGTATAATGTTCTCCTGGTTCTGCTGATTTCACTCAGCATCAGTTCATGCAAGTCTCTCCAATCCTCTCTGAAATCCTCCTGTTGGTCATTTCTTACAGAACAATAATATTCCATAACATTCATATACCATAATTTATTCAGTCATTCTCCAATTGATGGGCATCTTTTCAATTTCCAGTTTCTTCCCACTACAAAAAGGGCTGCCACAAACATTTTTGCACATGTGGGTCCCTTTCCCTCCTTTAAAATCTCTTTGGGATATAGGCCCAGTAGAAACACTGCTGGGTCAAAGGGTATGCACAGTTTGATAACTTTTTGAGCATAGCTCCAAATTGCTCTCCAGAATGGTTGGATCCGTTCACAGTTCCACCAACTGTATCAGTGTCCCAGTTTTCCCACATCCCCTCCAACAGTTGTCATTATCATTTCCTGTCATTTTAGCCAATCTGACAGGTGTGTAGTGGCATCTCAGAGTTGTCTTAATTTGCATTTCTCTGATCAATAGTGACTTGGAGCACCTTTTCATGTGACTGGAAATAGTTTCAATTTCTTCGTCTGAAAATTTTGACCCGCTCTCCTAAAGAAGAGAAAGGATCAATGAGTGGGAGATATAGAAAAGCAAATTTAAGCTTGATCATAATGAAAAAAAATCACCAACAGACACTATCAAAAAAGCTGAATGGATTGTTTTGGGGAGTGTTTTCTCCTCTAATGAGAAGCAGCCAGGTGGTACAGTGGATAGAGTGCTGGATCGAAAATCAGAAAGAGCTGAGTTTAAATATAGGTTTAGATATTTACTTAGCTGTGTGATTCTAAGCAAATTTCTGACCTGTCTCAGTTTCCTTGACTATAAAATGGGAATAATAATAGCACCTTTCCCCCAAGGTTATTGTGAAGCTTAAAAAGTAATATTTTAGAGTGCTTAGCACAATGCCTGACTCATAACCAGTGCTAAATAAAAGTTATGATTGTTATTATCACTAGTCTTTGAGTAGAGGCTAGATGTTGGTTGTTGTAAAAAAAAAAGATTTTTGTTCATAAATGAGTACATAAAATCATATATCTGGAGCTGAAGGAGAAAAACTGGGGTACTTTAGTCTAATTTCTCATTTTATAGATAAAGAAACTGAAGCCCATTGAGAGGGTATTTAAATCAGGTGTCAAGGAATTAGAAATTGAAAGGGTCCCCATAAATCAGGGAATGGCTGAACAAGTAATTGATTATGAATGTGATGGAATATCATTGTGCTGTAAGAAATGATAGAGGAGGGCAGCTAGGTGGCACAGTGGATAGAGCACCAGCCCTGAAATCAGGAGAACCTGAGTTCAAATCTGTCTCACTTAACATTCCCTTGCTGTGTGACCTTGGGCAAGTCACTTAGCCCCAATTGCCTCAGGGAAAAAAAAATTATACATCCCAAGAAATAATAGAGGGGTTGATCTCAGAGAAGCGTGGCAATACTTGATGAATTAACTGATGTAGTATAAGGTGAAAAGAACCAGGAGAAATATTTTTTTAATTAAAAAAAATTGTAAAGATAAACAACTTGGAGAAACTCAAATCTGATTAATGATCCAACCACAATTCCAGAGGATTTAAGATAGAACATGTTATGACAGAAAGGTGATTAACTCAGATGTAGATTAAGATTTATGAATATGCATATGTGTGTGTGTGTATGTATCTGTTGGACATGGACAATACTTGCTTGATTATACGTGTTTGCAACAGGGTTTTGTTTTTCTTGCTTTTTCAGCTGGGAGTGGGGGTCATAGCAGGGAGAAAGTGAGGATATGAAAATTTCAATTGAATTAAATAAAAAAGAAAAAGTTTTATAACATGTTACATAGTAATAAGCATCAGAGGTAGAATTTGAACCCTGAGCTAAGGCTCTTTCACTTAAACATACTAACTCCCCTAATGCCTCTGAAATCTTTTCTAACTTTAAGATCTTATGATTCTGTGATCTGAAACTTTTATTTTACATTAAAAACAAAAACAAAAAAATTTGCCTCTAATTGATCAGATTAAAAACTCTTAGACTTCATAGTGATCTCCAGAAATACATCATCCTGAAATTTCACATCAGCTCTGAAACTCACCTTTCTCCCTCTAGGGTCCTAAGATCCCTCCCTCCCTGTGACTGGAAAGGTTAAAGGCTGGGCATCTGAGAGCTCCTCCCAGACTTTCTTTTTAAGGGTTAATCACCTCATCTTGTTCCATCTAGTTGCACTCCTGGACTCCTCCTTCCTCATGTTCCTACAATGGATACCTTTCTCCTTTTCCCCCTCTCCCAAGTTTCTTTTTATATGGTAACTTCCCCTAATTTGGTTTGCCATTTCCTTTTCCACCTCACTTTTACAGATGAGAGAACTGAGGCAAATAGGGTGAAATGCTTAGGATCTCATAACTTAGTAAGTATCTGAGAATGTATTTGAACTTAGGTCTTCTTGACTCCAGGTCTGAAACCACTTAGCTGCCCCTCTGAAACGCAGTCAGTACTTAATAAGTGTTTATTGAACATTGATCATATTAACATATTTTTCTCTTAATTTCCTGACAACATAAAAGATAATTTTTACATATCTATCAATCACATTATATTTCTTATTTAATAATTAATGATCTATATTATTATATAATGCCATGTATGTACTGTATACATATACACAAAAATATGCTTAAGTCTTTCAGTCATACAGTCAATAGGCCAACACTTATATTATAATAAGGTAAACATTCACCTGGCTATCCTCCTTCATGTTGACTTCAGAATCTTTCCTTTGATTAAAGAAATCATTGCAAGATCATCTGAACCAATCACCAGGCATGTATGTAAATCCTTTATCTAATCTTTTACAAAGGTGAGAGGGTGGATCAAATAAATATCCCAAAAGCACAGGGATAACAAGAACAGACTACAGAGACAGACTAGCCAGGATAATTAGCCCCAAGTTGGAATTCACACATATATCCAAACATAACCATGCATAATATACTGTTTGAAACAGGATTAATATGTAGGCTGAATTTTTATTTTTCATCAATATCCTCAAGGGTAAAGGCTCAGTTAGCCTAATTTCGTGCCCACAAGGTATCTAGCAATAATAATAACAGCCAACATTTCCACAGATCATTCCAAAAGTCTTAGTGAAGTTTGAAGTTTTAACAACTTCTAAGTACTGTATAATGCTTTAAGTTTGCAAAGCATTACATATATCATCTTGTTTTTTTCAATAAGACTTTATGATTAATGTGATTAATTCATGAGCCAACAACACACTTTGGGTGTTAAGCCACTTGGGTGAGCTTCATGTCCAAATCAACCCAAGTCATGGTTAATAAATGCACATCTTTCTTACATATATGTCGTTGAATGACTCTAGACTAGTATCATTCTGACTCCTTTAAAAATAATTTTTTTTAAATAACAAATGCCAGTGCATCTGATCCATGATGTCTGTAATCCACAAGAATCCAGAAGATAAGTGGGCAAATCAATTTACATGTACATCTTTCACCATTATATTAGTCATTAATATAGGAATATTATGTGTTTCTTTGATGATAAATTGCTCATTTAATTTAGGTTAGTCTGAATTAAAGATGTCTCTAGAATGATACAATAAAACGTTTTCAAGGTTAACGTTTTTTAAAAGGTAGTACAATGGATAAAGGGCTGGACTTGGAGTCCACTACTAAATAGTCCCATTTTAGAAAAAGAAATTGAACAAGTTGTTAATGAACTTCCTAAGAAAATATCTCCAGGATTAGATGGATTCACAAGTGAATTCTACTAAATGTTTAAGGAACAATTAATTCCAATACTGTATAAACTATTTGGAAAAATAAAGGAAGAAGGAGTTCTACCAAATTCCTTTTATGACACAGATATGGTGCTGATACCTAAACCAGGAAGGGCCAAAACAGGGAAAGAAAATTATAGACCAATTTCCCTAATGAATATTGATGCAAAAATCTTAAATAAAATATTATCAAAGAGATTATATCAACTTATCAGCAAGATAATATACTATAGTGTATTATATATAGTATATATATGTATATATATATGTGTGTGTGTGTGTGTGTGTGTGTGTGTATACATAAATATATAACCAAGTAGGATTTATACCAGGAATGCAGGGTTGGGCCAATATCAAGAAAACTATTACCCTAATTGATTATATCAATAGCCAAACTAACAGAAATCATGATTATCTCAATAGATGCAGAAAAAACATTTGACATAATATGACATCCATTTCTATTAAAAATACTAGAGAGCACAGGAATAGAGTTTTCCTTAAAATTATAAGTACCATCTATCTAAAACAATCAGCAAGCATCATATACAATAGGGATAAACTGGAAACATTCCCAGTAAGATCAGGTGAAACAACATTGCCCACTATCACCATTACTATTCAATATTGTATTAGAAATATTAGCTTTACCAATAAGGGAAAGAAAAAGAAATGGAAGGAATTAGAGTAGGGGAAACAGAATTATCACTCTTTCCAGATGATATTATGGTATATTTAGAGAATCCTAGAGAATCAACTAAAAAACTACTAGAAACAATTAACAATTTTAGCCAAGTTGCAGATATAAAATAAATCCACGTAAATCATCAGTATTTCTATACAATACCAACAAAGTCCAGCTGCAAGAGATAAAAAGAGAAATTCCATTTAAAATAAGTGTAGATAATATAAAATATTTGAGGGTCTTACCTGCCAAGACAAAGCCAGGAACTATATGAACATAATAACAAAACATTTTTCACACAAAGTTAGATCTAAAAACTGAAAGAATATCAAGTGCTCATGGGTAGGCTGAGCTAATATAATAAAAATGACAATTCTACCTAAACTAACCTACTTATACAATGCCATAACAATCAAACTGCCAAGAAATTACTTTATAGAGCTGGAAAAAATAATAACAAAATTCATCTGGAAGAATAGAAAATCAAGAATTTCAAGGGAATTAATGAAAAAAAAATGCAAAGTGGCTGTTGTACCAGACCTAAACCTATAATATAAAGCAGCAGTCATCAAAACCATTTAGTACTGGCTAAGAAATATAGTAGTGGATCTGTGGAATAGGTTAGATTCACAAGACACATTAGCCAATGACTATAGTAATTTAGAGTTTTTTAAACCCAAAGACTCCGGCTTCTGGGATAAGAACTCACTATTTGACAAAAATTGCTAGGAAAATTGGAAATTAATATGGCAGAAACTACGCATTGACCAACACCTAACACTCTATACCAAAAATAAGGTAGAAATGGATTTATGTTTTAGACATAAAGGATGATATTTTAAGCAAATTAGGAGAACAAGGGATAATCTACCTCTCAGAACTATGGGAAGGAAGGAATTTATGGCCAAAAAATACTAGGGAAAATTATTAAATGCAAAATGGATAATTTTGATTATATTCAGGTAAAAAGTTTTTGTACAAACAAAACCAAGGGAGCAGAAAGGGGGGAAAATTTTTTGCATCCAAGGTTTCTGATAAAAGTCTCCTTTTTTAAAATATATAGAGAATTGACTTAAATTTATAAGAATATAAGCCATTATCCAACTGATAAATGGCCACAGGATATGAACAATTTTCAAACTAACAAATTAAAGCTAGTTCTAGTCATATGAAAAAAAAATGCTCTAAATCACTATTGATTAAATAAATGTCAATTAAGACAACTCTGAAGTACTACTTCATACCTCTCAGATTAGCTAAAATGACAGGAAAAGAAAATGTATTTTTTTTTTCCTGAGGCAATTGGGTTAAGTGACTTGCCCAGGGTCACACAGTTGGGAAATGTTAAGTGTCTGAGGCCAAATTTGAACTCAGGTCCTCCTGATGTCAGGGTTAGTGCTCAATCCAGTGCCCCACCTAGCTGCCCTGATAATGATAAATATTGAAGGGGATATGGGAAAACTGATTCATTAATACATTGTTGTCAGAGTTGTGAAGTAATTCAATCATTCTGGAGAGCAATTTGCAACTATGCTGAAAGAGCTATTAAATTGTGCATATCCTTTGATCTAGCAGTGTCTCTACGGCGCCTGTATCCCAAAAAGATAATAAAAAATGTGAAAGGATCCACATGTGCAAGAATGTTTGTGGCAGCCCTTTTTGTAGTGGCTAGTAACTAGAAACTGAATGGATGCCCCTCAATTGGAGAATGGCTGAATAAACTATGGTATATGCATGTCACGGAATATTATTGTTCTGTAAGAAATGACCAGCAGGATGATTTCAGAGAAGCCTGGAGAGACCTACATGAACGGATGCTGAGCAAAATGAGCAGAACCAGGAGATCATTATACATGGCAACAATGAGATTATATAATGACCAATTCTGATAGACATATTCTTTTAGGTGATTCAGGCCAATTCCAATGGACTTGTGATGGAGAGAGCCAGCTGCATCCAGAGAGAAGATTATGGGTACTGAGTGTGGATCACAACATAACATTTTCACTTTTTTTCATGTTGTTGTTTGCTTGCTTGTTTTTTTCTTTACCCCCTATTTGATCTGATTTTTCTTGTACAGAATGATAAATGTGGATATATGTTTAGAAGAATTGCACATGTTTAACTTATATTGGATTACCTGCTGTCTGGGGGAGAGGCAGGAGGAAGGAGGAAGAGAGAAAAAATTGTAACAGGGTTTTACAAGGGTAAATATTGTATTTTGAAAAATAAAAAGCTATTATTGTTTTTTAAAAATGTGATCCTGTGACTCAAAGTTAAAAAAACAAAATCAAAACTAAAGAAGGATGAGTTGCTCTCATGAACAAAATTGCAACAATACAATCATAAATGCTGATGAATAAAATAAAAAGGAGAATTTACTTTATATAATGCTACTTTCCTAAAAATGATTAATTATTTAATCAATTTTTTTAGTTGAATCTTTAGTAGCCATCTCTAAGGGGGTGGGAAGGTGTCCATAAGGGAAAAAATTTATATAACTTTGTAATATAGTTTATTATATCATATTATGGAAATGTTTGTTTCATTATACAAATTAAAAATAAAAATTTCTTAAAAAGGAAAAAGGAGAAAATCTGAAGTTTGGGGTATGTAGGAAACTCTCAAATGAGCTCATATTTAAAAAAAATATGTACAGAAGGCAGAGAGGATCATATAATCAAGATCAAAACTTTTAAAACATTAAACATATTTACAGAGGATATGATAGCTTTCATCAGATATTTTCAAAGATATTATGTGGAAAAGAAATTAAATTTATTTTCTACATCAACTAAGGGCAGGATTAGGACATTTCTAGTAGAAAGAATTGTTTAATAACTATAAAACTGTCACAAAACAAAGCAGCTCATCGATATAATGAAACATCTGTCATTTTAAGCAAATCTGGTAGAAAGGATTACTATATGGGTGAAAAGATGGGAAAGAATCAATAAAGTCCTTTTCAACATGAAGAATCTAGAATTCTATTTCTATATCTATTTTACACTAAGACCACAGTTTATAAAATCACAAGTCTATCTTGCAAAGTTGCAAATAAATAAATGTGATATGCAAATAGGTCTAAGAATGGGAAGGAACCTCAAAAAATTTTGTTAACCACATTGATCAGTTTGCCTGGCTTTTAAGGTCTATTTTGGTTCTCAGAGAGAATTCTATGAATGGGAGATACATTTCTTTATTAAAAAAAAAAAAAAAAAAAAAGTCTTGGATGGTATTCTTGGAAGAGGTGATCTTTTCCACTACTAATATACTCCATGCTCCTAGACCACTTTTGGAAGGAGCCTGCCCTGGACTTGCTCCAGTAGGCCTAGCAGTAAACTCAGATGTAGTGAAATCAGTCATGCCAAAAGTATGTCCCAGAGACAGGGATGCTTTACGCATGGCTCAAGGGAAAGTTACTGCAAAATCAATGAAGCAAGACTTTCAAGCTCCTATATGAGATCTGTCACCTTTTGACTCCCTGAAACTTCTCTTGTCTGCAAAATGAATATAATAAATTATTCCTCGACTGTCATAAGAATAACTAATAAAATAACCATAAAGTACTGAGCAATATATATGTATATATGTATGTATGTATACATAGGGCACATGTACAAATATATCCACATGATTAATAACTGATTACAGAAAAGAATTGAGTACTGTGGCCCTATAATTAAAAGTGATACTTGGAAAGTAATTTTAAAGTTCACCAAGTGATGCCCTCACTATAGGCCCTTTTAGAGGAAAATGCTAAGATCCAGTAGAGTTAAGTGAGTTGTCAAGATCACAGAATTTGTAAGTGTCAAAATGCAGCTCCAAGCCTCCTAATACCAGTTTCAGATCTCTTTCACTACACTATCCTAACTTATTGTCCTAAGAGAGGGTTGAAAGCCATAATCTTGGGAGGGAAAAAAATTCTCCTTTAATCAAAAACAGAATTTGGGAAAGGAAAAAAAAGGGCATAAAATGTGGTGAAAGCAGTTCTTTCTAAAAGTTCTTAACTACAATGCAAAGACATTCAATACTTAGGAAAACATGATGCTGTGGAATGCCAAATCAAGTTGAGTAACAAGAGTAATCCCTTTCTAGCCATCTTAACTTGGAACACAATGCTTCTAGAAATGAACAATTCAGTGATCAGTCATAAAATATACCATTATTGTGTTGAAAAGAAACCAGTTATCTATCCAGATTTTCTTTTTCTTTTCTTTTTTTTTTTAATGGGTGGAAGAAGAAGGTGAGAAAAAGGGAAGGCAGGCTTTCATACATTAAAAAAAATAAAATGTAACTTTAAAAAATTATCATTATGATGGATTGGTTATTGGTACTTGTTATATATACTTAGAATAAAATGAAAAAAATTTCCAGAAAATCCAAAATTCAGTACAGATATTTTTATACTTCCTTTTTAATTTCAGAACATTTCAATAAACAACTATTTGATTCAAATCTCAGTTCTTGTTGGTATTCAGGACTTTCCACAATATGGCCCCAATTGTCCTTTCTGTCTATCTCAATTATTACGCTCCTATTCTTACCCAATAGTAGAACTATATTGAAGTACTTGTTATATGAGCACAAGGCAGACACCTCCAGCTTTTCTATTTCTTTTTGTAGCTCATTCTACCTAGGATATCCTACCCTCCCACAGCCTCATCATATTGAAATCTTAACCCATTCTTGAAAGTCCTTCTCCAACTACCACTGCTGTCAGGTCAGCAGTAGTGTAAGAACCAGATCTGATGAAGCACAACCAATGAATCATGATTCTCATCTCTTATTCCTGCAATTTGTTTCACATGCAGAAGTATGTGCTTTTGTATGTAAAGGTGGGTGCCATTTGAGTTAATTAATCAATCATACTTTCCCTCTCAGCTCTGATGATGTATTGAATAAATTGATCAAGATTATTGATCAACATATTCAACAGGAAGTCTGTCCAGATTGCTAGTCTTGTTCTTTCTCTATAGAGCTTGTATAAAGCCATCAAGCTAATTTGGAACTGGCGATTTAAAGTAGGGTGACTTAATATTAAAACATAATCACTTGGAATAGGGGAGGGGGGAAGGAATACTTCAGGTACTTCTCCCTCAGCTTCTTGATCAAAGGACATCTTATGAAAATAGGTAGCATTTCTATAGCACTTTAAGGTTTTTACAAAGCACTTTACAAAAATTATCTCATTTTATCTTTGCAATAATCCTGGGAAGTAGGTGTGATTATTACCCCTCCTTTTATAGATAAGGAAATTGAGACAGAAATTAGGTGACTTGACCAGTGTCACACAATTAGTAAGCCTCTTGAGATAAGATTTCAACCCTAATCTTCCTGACTCCAGGTTTAGTAATCTTATTGGATTGTACCACCAAGTTGAACTTCAGGGAATTGCAAGATTTTAGACTTGTCATTGTCAACTGCAAAGCAGTATTTCCTTTGGGAGCCAAAAAAAGACTGGGTACATTGAGGAAAGGGAGCTTTAAGACTAGTAGGAACTGAAGAGGCAACCACAGGCCTTAGAGGATCTTTCTAAGTCCCCAGCAAAGGAGAGAAAAAGACCACTAGTCTCCAGAAACTGAGTAATCCCTCTGCACATGTGCTCTCTAAGCTTGGGCCACTTCCCCTAGATTTTGTATGCACTCATAGATTTTTTTTTGAGGTAAAAAATGCCATTCTTATTATAATTCCTAAATAAACTGGCTGTTTCCATGCTTGAAATGCTCTTCTTCCCCTTTTCCAAGTCCTGGCATCCTTCAAGTCTCAGCTAAATTCCTATCTCCTCTAGGAAGCCGTTTCTGATCCTTCCCTAATTCCTAATTCTAATGTCTTCTTTCTACTGATTATTTGCAATTTATCTTGTTTTCTTGTTGTCTTTACTCTCCACATTCTCCCAGTTGGGACTATTTTTGCCCTTTCTTTGCATTCTTGTACTCAGCATGGTAGATGGAACATAGTTTATGCTAGATACATGTTAATTGATTGACTTTCTAAAAGCTAATTCAGTCTAGCTTATTAATATCAAATAATAAGTATAACACATAGGAGTTATGAATTATAGCTTAATTATGACTACAGTCACATATGTGTATATACATATATATTAGTATATACACAAGCATACTTCAGAGATACTGTAGGTTCAACTCCAGACTATTACAATAAAGCAAACATGTTATAATAAAGCAAGTCACACAAATTTTTTGGTTTCCCAGTGTGTGTAAAAATTATACTTATACTATACTGTAGTCTATTAAGTATGCAACAGTATTATGTTTAAAAATATATATGTACCTTAATTAAAAATACTTTATTCTTAAAAAAATTATTAATCATCTATTGAGTCTTCATCAAGTTGTAATCTTTGGGCTGGCAGAGGGTCTTATCTTCATATTGATGGTGCTGACTGATCAGGGTAGTGGTTGCTGAAGGTTGGGTGACAATTTCTTAAAATAAGCTTGCCTCATTGATAGACCTACTCTTTCCTTTACTTGAACACTTAGAGGCCATTGTAGACTTATCACCTACCCTAATTTCAATATTGTTATGTCTCAGGGAATAAGGAGGTGTAAGGAGAGGAAGACAGACAAGGTTGGATCAGTCAGATGTATCAATTAAGTTCATTATCTTATATGGGCACAGTTCAAGAAACCACAAAACAATTACAATAGTAACATCAAAAATCACTGATAACTTGACTTTTCTTGTGTGGTAAGATACTGTATAAATATGTATACATGTATTGGATTTAATATATATTTCTACCACTTTTAACATATATTGAACTACTTGCCATCTAGGGGAGAAGGTAGGGGAAGGGAGAGAAAAACTGTAACACAAGGTTTTGCAAGGGCTAATGTTGAATAATTGTCCATGCATATGTTTTAAAAAATAAAAAAGCTTTAATAAAGGAAAAAAAGAAAATAAAAAGCTTTAATAAAAAAAGAATAAATGTTTATCAAAAAAAATCACTGATCACAAATCACCATAATGGATATTATAATGATGATGAAAAAGTTTGAAATAATATGAGAATTACCAAAATGGGACACAGAGATATGTGAACACATGCTGTTAGAAAAATGGAGCCAACAGCCTTACTTGACCCAGGGTTGCCACAAACCTTCAATTTGTAAAAGTAAAAACAAAAACTTTGCGAAGAGCAATGAAGAAAAGCACAATAAAATAAGGTATGCTTGTACCTATAAATATGTATATACAAATATACATATATAATTACATGTAACTATATAAGCTATGGTTATAGCTATAGTTATTAATGGGGAAAAACAACTCAGAATTACCAGCTGGAACTCTGAAGAGA
>JAJPUD010000040.1:871459-946619 GCA_023553655.1 Myrmecobius fasciatus | reverse complement strand
ATGTTTAACTTATATTGGATTACCTGCTGTCTGGGGGAGAGGCAGGAAGAAGGAGGAAGAGAGAAAAAATTGTAACAGGGTTTTACAAGGGTAAATATTGTATTTTGAAAAATAAAAAGCTATTATTGTTTTTTAAAAATGTGATCCTGTGACTCAAAGTTAAAAAAACTAAATCAAAACTAAAGAAGGATGAGTTGCTCTCATGAACAAAATTGCAACAATACAATCATAAATGATGATGAATAAAATAAAAAGGAGAATTTACTTTATATAATGCTACTTTCCTAAAAATGATTAATTATTTAATCAATTTTTTTAGTTGAATCTTTAGTAGCCATCTCTAAGGGGGTGGGAAGGTGTCCATAAGGGAAAAAATTTATATAACTTTGTAATATAGTTTATTATATCATATTATGGAAATGTTTGTTTCATTATACAAATTAAAAATAAAAATTTCTTAAAAAGGAAAAAGGAGAAAATCTGAAGTTTGGGGTATGTAGGAAACTCTCAAATGAGCTCATATTTAAAAAAAATATGTACAGAAGGCAGAGAGGATCATATAATCAAGATCAAAACTTTTAAAACATTAAACATATTTACAGAGGATATGATAGCTTTCATCAGATATTTTCAAAGATATTATGTGGAAAAGAAATTAAATTTATTTTCTACATCAACTAAGGGCAGGATCAGGACATTTCTAGTAGAAAGAATTGTTTAATAACTATAAAACTGTCACAAAACAAAGTAGCTCATCGATATAATGAAACATCTGTCATTTTAAGCAAATCTGGTAGAAAGGATTACTATATGGGTGAAAAGATGGGAAAGAATCAATAAAGTCCTTTTCAACATGAAGAATCTAGAATTCTATTTCTATATCTATTTTACACTAAGACCACAGTTTATAAAATCACAAGTCTATCTTGCAAAGTTGCAAATAAATAAATGTGATATGCAAATAGGTCTAAGAATGGGAAGGAACCTCAAAAAATTTTGTTAACCACATTGATCAGTTTGCCTGGCTTTTAAGGTCTATTTTGGTTCTCAGAGAGAATTCTATGAATGGGAGATACATTTCTTTATTAAAAAAAAAAAAAAAAAAAAAGTCTTGGATGGTATTCTTGGAAGAGGTGATCTTTTCCACTACTAATTTACTCCATGCTCCTAGACCACTTTTGGAAGGAGCCTGCCCTGGACTTGCTCCAGTAGGCCTAGCAGTAAACTCAGATGTAGTGAAATCAGTCATGCCAAAAGTATATCCCAGAGACAGGGATGCTTTACGCATGGCTCAAGGGAAAGTTACTGCAAAATCAATGAAGCAAGACTTTCAAGCTCCTATATGAGATCTGTCACCTTTTGACTCCCTGAAACTTCTCTTGTCTGCAAAATGAATATAATAAATTATTCCTCGACTGTCATAAGAATAACTAATAAAATAACCATAAAGTACTGAGCAATATATATGTATATATGTATGTATGTATACATAGGGCACATGTACAAATATATCCACATGATTAATAACTGATTACAGAAAAGAATTGAGTACTGTGGCCCTATAATTAAAAGTGATACTTGGAAAGTAATTTTAAAGTTCACCAAGTGATGCCCTCACTATAGGCCCTTTTAGAGGAAAATGCTAAGATCCAGTAGAGTTAAGTGAGTTGTCAAGATCACAGAATTTGTAAGTGTCAAAATGCAGCTCCAAGCCTCCTAATACCAGTTTCAGATCTCTTTCACTACACTATCCTAACTTATTGTCCTAAGAGAGGGTTGAAAGCCATAATCTTGGGAGGGAAAAAAAATTCTCCTTTAATCAAAAACAGAATTTGGGAAAGGAAAAAAAAGGGCATAAAATGTGGTGAAAGGAGTTCTTTCTAAAAGTTCTTAACTACAATGCAAAGACATTCAATACTTAGGAAAACATGATGCTGTGGAATGCCAAATCAAGTTGAGTAACAAGAGTAATCCCTTTCTAGCCATCTTAACTTGGAACACAATGCTTCTAGAAATGAACAATTCAGTGATCAGTCATAAAATATACCATTATTGTGTTGAAAAGAAACCAGTTATCTATCCAGATTTTCTTTTTCTTTTCTTTTTTTTTTTAATGGGTGGAAGAAGAAGGTGAGAAAAAGGGAAGGCAGGCTTTCATACATTAAAAAAAATAAAATGTAACTTTAAAAAATTATCATTATGATGGATTGGTTATTGGTACTTGTTATATATACTTAGAATAAAATGAAAAAAAATTTCCAGAAAATCCAAAATTCAGTACAGATATTTTTATACTTCCTTTTTAATTTCAGAACATTTCAATAAACAACTATTTGATTCAAATCTCAGTTCTTGTTGGTATTCAGGACTTTCCACACTATGGCCCCAATTGTCCTTTCTGTCTATCTCAATTATTACGCTCCTATTCTTACCCAATAGTAGAACTATATTGAAGTACTTGTTATATGAGCACAAGGCAGACACCTCCAGCTTTTCTATTTCTTTTTGTAGCTCATTCTACCTAGGATATCCTACCCTCCCACAGCCTCATCATATTGAAATCTTAACCCATTCTTGAAAGTCCTTCTCCATCTACCACTGCTGTCAGGTCAGCAGTAGTGTAAGAACCAGATCTGATGAAGCACAACCAATGAATCATGATTCTCAACTCTTATTCCTGCAATTTGTTTCACATGCAGAAGTATGTGCTTTTGTATGTAAAGGTGGGTGCCATTTGAGTTAATTAATCAATCATGCTTTCCCTCTCAGCTCTGATGATGTATTGAATAAATTGATCAAGGTTATTGATCAACATATTCAACAGGAAGTCTGTCCAGATTGCTAGTCTTGTTCTTTCTCTATAGAGCTTGTATAAAGCCATCAAGCTAATTTGGAAGTGGTGATTTAAAGTAGAGTGACTTAATATTAAAGCATAATCACTTGGAATAGGGGAGGGGGGAAGGAATACTTCAAGAACTTCTTCCTCAGCTTCTTGATCAAAGGACATCTTATGAAAATAGGTAACATTTCTATAGCACTTTAAGGTTTTTACAAAGCACTTTACAAAAATTATCTCATTTTATCTTTGCAATAATCCTGGGAAGTAGGTGTGATTATTACCCCTCCTTTTATAGATAAGGAAATTGAGACAGAAATTAGGTGACTTGACCAGTGTCACACAATTAGTAAGCCTCTTGAGATAAGATTTCAACCCTAATCTTCCTGACTCCAGGTTTAGTAATCTTATTGGATTGTACCACCAAGTTGAACTTCAGGGAATTGCAAGATTTTAGACTTGTCATTGTCAACTGCAAAGCAGTATTTCCTTTGGGAGCCAAAAAAAGACTGGGTACATTGAGGAAAGGGAGCTTTAAGACTAGTAGGAACTGAAGAGGCAACCACAGGCCTTAGAGGATCTTTCTAAGTCCCCAGCAAAGGAGAGAAAAAGACCACTAGTCTCCAGAAACTGAGTAATCCCTCTGCACATGTGCTCTCTAAGCTTGGGCCACTTCCCCTAGATTTTGTATGCACTCATAGGCACTTTTTTTGAGGTAAAAAATGCCATTCTTATTATAATTCCTAAATAAACTGGCTGTTTCCATGCTTGAAATGCTCTTCTTCCCCTTTTCCAAGTCCTGGCTTCCTTCAAGTCTCAGCTAAATTCCTATCTCCTCTAGGAAGCCGTTTCTGATCCTTCCCTAATTCCTAATTCTAATGTCTTCTTTCTACTGATTATTTGCAATTTATCTTGTTTTCTTGTTGTCTTTACTCTCCACATTCTCCCAGTTGGGACTATTTTTGCCCTTTCTTTGCATTCTTGTACTCAGCATGGTAGATGGAACATAGTTTATGCTAGATACATGTTAATTGATTGACTTTCTAAAAGCTAAATCAGTCTAGCTTATTAATATCAAATAATAAGTATAACACATAGGAGTTATGAATTATAGCTTAATTATGACTACAATCACATATGTGTATATACATATATATTAGTATATACACAAGCATACTTCAGAGATACTGTAGGTTCAACTCCAGACTACTACAATAAAGCAAACATGTTATAATAAAGCAAGTCACACAAATTTTTTGGTTTCCCAGTGTGTGTAAAAATTATACTTATACTATACTGTAGTCTATTACGTATGCAACAGTATTATGTTTAAAAATATATATGTACCTTAATTAAAAATACTTTATTCTTAAAAAAATTATTAATCATCTATTGAGTCTTCATCAAGTTGTAATCTTTGGGCTGGCAGAGGGTCTTATCTTCATATTGATGGTGCTGATTGATCAGGGTAGTGGTTGCTGAAGGTTGGGTGACAATTTCTTAAAATAAGCTTGCCTCATTGATGGACCTACTCTTTCCTTTACTTGAACACTTAGAGGCCATTGTAGACTTATCACCTGCCCTAATTTCAATATTGTTATGTCTCAGGGAATAGGGAGGTGTAAGAAGAGGAAGACAGACAAGGCTGGATCAGTCAGATGTATCAATTAAGTTCATTATCTTATATGGGCACAGTTCAAGAAACCACAAAACAATTACAATAGTAACATCAAAAATCACTGATAACTTGACTTTTCTTGTGTGGTAAGATACTGTATAAATATGTATACATGTATTGGATTTAATATATATTTCTACCACTTTTAACATATATTGAACTACTTGCCATCTAGGGGAGAAGGTAGGGGAAGGGAGAGAAAAACTGTAACACAAGGTTTTGCAAGGGCTAATGTTGAATAATTGTCCATGCATATGTTTTGAAAAATAAAAAAGCTTTAATAAAGGAAAAAAAAGAAAATAAAAAGCTTTAATAAAAAAAGAATAAATGTTTATCAAAAAAAATCACTGATCACAAATCACCATAATGGATATTATAATGATGATGAAAAAGTTTGAAATAATATGAGAATTACCAAAATAGGACACAGAGATATGTGAACACATGCTGTTAGAAAAATGGAGCCAACAGCCTTACTTGACCCAGGGTTGCCACAAACCTTCAATTTGTAAAAGTAAAAACAAAAACTTTGCGAAGAGCAATGAAGAAAAGCACAATAAAATAAGGTATGCTTGTACCTATAAATATGTATATACAAATATACATATATAATTACATGTAACTATATAAGCTATGGTTATAGCTATAGTTATTAATGGGGAAAAACAACTCAGAATTACCAGCTGGAACTCTGAAGAGACAAGTAGAAGTCATGTTCTACAGATGATGAAATTAAAACCATCTCTAGTCATATGAAAAGTTGCTCCAAATCACTATTGATCAGAGAAATGCAAATTAAGACAACTCTGAGGTACCACTACACCCCTGTCAGATTGGCTAAAATGACAGGAAAAGATAACGATGAATGTTGGAGGGGATGTGGGAAAACTGGGACACTAATACATTGTTGGTGGAACTGTGAACGGATCCAACCATTCTGGAGAGCAATTTGGAACTATGCTCAAAAAGTTATCAATCTGTGCATACCCTTTGACCCAGCAGCATTTCTATTGGGCTTACATCCCAAAGAAATCGTAAAGGAAGGAAAGGGCCTCACATGTGCAAGAATGTTTGTGGCAGCCCTTTTTGTAGTGGCTAGAAACTGGAAACTGAATGGATGTCCATCAATTGGAGAGTGGCTGAATAAATTATGGTATATGAATGTTATGGAATATTATTGCTCTGTAAGAAATGACCAGCAGGACGATTTCAGAGAGGCCTGGAGGGACTTGCATGAACTGATGCTGAGTGAAACAAGCAGAACCAGGAGATCATCATACACAGCAACAACAGTATTACATGATGATCAATTCTGATGGACATGGCTCTTTGCAACAAAGAATTGTCTCAAACCAGTTCCAATTGTTCACTGAAGAAAACCATATACACTCAGAGAGAGGGATATGAAATATGGACCACAATGTAACATTTTCATGATCCCTATTGATATTTGCTTGCATTGTGTTTCCTTTCTCTGATTTTCTTTTTTTTTTCTTGTAGATAGGATTTTTCTTGCATAACTTGTCAAGTATTTCAACATTATTAACATGTAGTGGACTTCCTGCCATCTAGGGGAGGGGAGGGGACTGGGGGTAAAATTTGTAATGGAAAGCTTTGTAAAGATCAATGCTGGGGAACTACCCATACATGTTATACAAATAAAAAGCTTTAATTAAAAAAAAAAAAGTCATGTTCTAGGGACCCAACTTGACTTTGGAATGTGAACCCAGAGTATTGCTACAAATAAAAGAAGGATAATTCATCCATTCATTCAGCAAACATACTAAATGGGTATTCATATACTGGATGTTAAGGTTAATTTAGGGAAAAAAATGCATAATCTCTATTCTCAAAGAATTTATGTTTTAGTTAGAGGGCTGACAAACACATGTAACTAAACCAGAAAATCAAATGTGATAATCACATAAAAAAGGTACAAAGTGCTATTGGAGATGAGGTCTTTCAACTGACAGGATGTGGGAAGACGCCTTAAAAGAGAGAGCAGTTGAGCATTTAAACATAGGGGAAGGATTTAACAGGTGAACCAGAGCATTTTAGGCAAAGGTAAAAAGTAAGAAGGCCAATGATCAAGGAATACCAAATAGTGAACTACTTGTTATCATTGGTTTGAGGTTAGGGTATATGAAGAAGCTGAAAATACTACAGATCTTAATTTAAGATTCCATGATCCATTCTTTAATTATATGCTCTACTAATACTATAGATTTACTTTAAGATCTTATGACCCAACCTTTAATTAATATGCCCTACTAATGATAGTAGGTTCCTAATGAATATTTGTTGAATTGAACTTAATTTTTGTTGTAAAATTTGTTAAACTGAATTTAATTGAATTTGACAAGTAATAGGGAATCATTTAATATTTTAGGACAGGATAACAATGCAGTGACAGCTGTGAATTATAAAGTCAATAATTGTCCATAGCAACTCATGTAGATATTACAATTAATACCGCCTTATTCTTAGTTTTTAAACTTTTATTATTTAAGTAATCAGCAAAAATATTTTTGTTTTTACAGAAGCTAGTACATTTAGCAAAGATTACATAATGTTTCTGTTTTCATTTGGGGGCTTGGTTTTGTTGATGTTTTTCCCAAAGTCTGTTACTTTATCAACTCTAAGTTCAGAAGCTGCCTGTGCCAGTGGAGACTGCTAACTTACATAATCTTTGTAGCAAATAAAATTTTGACAGTAATCAAGTCACAAGGAGACAAGAATGCTGAGCTGTGAGTAACAATTAGGTAAAAATTGGTTGGATTTCCATGGATCCTGAAATCTCAATCTCATTTTTTCCTCCACTTTTGCCATTCACATAGTGAAATTTCTGTTTCCATTCTTCCATGAATTCTCTTATATTTCTTCCATTCTCTTTGATTCAGTTCCTTATTATGAGCTCTGAAAATTTCTACTGGATTCAGAGAATTTTTCTCCAAAAATGTTAAGAATATTTTTAGTCATTAAGACTTTATCCTAAAATTACATTTTGAAAAAAAGAACATGGTATCATTTTTTAAAAATAGAAATTGGATATTTGAGGCACTGTATAAATGATCACATGTGGCACAATCTCTGCAATGGATTTAATCTAATTCCAACTGACTCAGAAGTATATAAGTGGTAACATAATACTTTAGAAATATCAGATACAAAAAAGATAATTTTATGAGAAAACATAGGTTGTAGATAACCCCAATTCTACCACTTAGTGGCTGTGACATTTGAAAGTTGCTCAAGCTCTCTGATGCACACTTTTCTTATCAGCTCTGCATGTTCCTGTTATGTATCTATTTATTTTCATCTTGTCTCTCCCCATTAGAATGTAAGCTCTTTGAAGGGCAAAGACTGTTTCTCCCTTTCCTTGATTCTCCAGTGATTACTTAGCACAGTCTCTGGCACAAAGTAAATATCTAATACTCGTTGATTGAAATGACTGAAGGGGCTGAAATAGGTGAACTTTTATGTTCTTTGTAGCTCTAAAATTCTTTAATCTATATCCGTGGCCTGCCAAAACTGAAATGTCTAAGCCTATATAAGTACAAAGCTAACAAATTTTGAACCATTAATTTTTTCTTTTTTTACCAGATCTCTCTTTTATTAGGTGGTCAAATATAAAAGGTCTAAGAATATATCCTGAGATGGCATCAGAAGGAAATTGGATCAGTAATCCTTCAAAATAATTAGGCTTTTGAACTGATTTAGACCTCTGCCCTGTACAAATATAAACAAAAGTATTACAAGACCACAAAGATCCCAGAAAATAAAATTCAAAATGGTAGGGCAAGAGAGCCTAGGGATAGGAGAAGAGAGAGCAGGAACTTTGCAAATACTGGCCTCATTCCTTTGCTGGGAACTGCTATCTTGTCCACCTCCCTCTGATGCCATATTTAGAAAAGATTAATTCAAAACTGTGAAATTAAAACATGATGAGTGACAGTTCTGAGAGAAAACAGCTGTGGCATTAGATTTTCATCATGTCAGGCCTGAGATCTGTACTTCAGGTCACTTTTTTCCATTGGCACTGGTCCTGAAGGACAAGAATTATTGTCTCTCTATTGGCTATTTTCTAAAGCACCTGTTGTTTGCATGGGGCAGAAGATTAATAGAGTTTGCATGGGAAATGGGTCTATTTCAAAGGACTCAACTGTCTACTGGAACTTAAAAAAAAAATTGGGTTAAGCATATAATACTTCTCAAAACAGAGCAAATTCTATAGGACATTATTATGTGATAGTAAATGTACTATTAATACCTCTCTTCTAGATAGAGATACTGGAATCTTCCACAAATATTTTTAATGAGCATAATTTTAAGAGTAGAAGAAATAAAATTATGTCCTTTCCTTCCTCTCGGTAGGCTATGGTTGAGGTATTATTTGCACCAAATAATACTACTAGCCTTTTTTTTTTTTTGCTAGTCACAAGATATTAGGACATGAATCTTAGGTCAATAAAGATCCTAAGAGACTGAAGAACAAGATTTTATTTTTCTCTCTGCTGGATAAACATAGGGCCCCCTATTCATAACATTAATGCTATCCACAAGATGCAATTACAACAAAATCACTGGAATATCAGTAGTGTCAGAAAGTCATTAGCAAGAGTATAACCTAATGTGAAGGAGCTATTAATGGGACCCACAGCTATTATAGAACTGGAAATCCTCATTAGATTCTTTAAATGCACAAAATGAGTCATTGAACTATTCTATAAATAGGAATAGACTAGTGTCACACAGTAATATTTTAGTAAGAAGACAAGTCCTGTGAAAAGTTGTAGAAATCACTATCTTTTGAAACTCTTGTCTTTAGAATAGATGGCTAAATAGGGATGTTTTTCTTTGGTTTTCTTGTTCTTTTATATTTAAATAATAAGGCTACCTCCTTAAAAGATAGGAATTTTGTAACAGGTAGATCAATCCAACCCCTGTCTTGGAGAGCTCAATACATCCTATTTACTGCCTAGTGTGGGTTATTAAGGATTGACAAATTATTTAGCCTGCCCCTGCAAATTCCAGCTCCTCACTCCAAAAATATGTGCATGTATATTTTTTCCAGCCTAATGTAGTCTCACCTCATTATTATCAGTCCGGTTTCCAAGAGGGAGTATTTTAGTGAATAGCTTCACAGGAATAGTACTCTGAGACTGGTGTATCCTGAAAGGAACCCAGAACTCAAGGGGCCCATGAAAGCTATAGCAACCAGGATCCAGTCGGGGGCAGCAGAGAGCTTTAAGCAGAGACCCCTGCTGAGGACCTCTTTTCTTTTAGCTAAGGTATTAATGGGGGTGGGGGGTGGGAGAGGAAGTGAAATAGGCAGATATTATTATCTTGACTCCTAAAAATGGAGTCAAACATAAAGAAAAGAGAAGGACTCAGAGGAAGGTTGCTTAAACCAAGAACCAAAGTCCAAAGGAAAAAGGTCCATGAAACCAGAGCAATGACCTGAGTCTTGTTTGGGGAATAATAGGAATCTTAGGTTTAAAAACTTGTGGTCTTGGAATCAAAAGAAACAAAGAACAAAAATATTCTATGGCAAAAAGAAAAAAAAATAGCATCCCCAAGAACTGAACCCCAAGCCTAGAAGGATTTTCTTTCTATCCCTGCTTCTGTTATCCTGCCTTCTTTCAAGGCTCAGTTCAAATCCTAAGTAAAGGAGGCTGTCTCTTGCAGCTGCTAATGTTTTCCTGTCTCTTAAGTGCCTTCAGTCTGCATCTATCTGGTATGCACAGAGTTGTTTACATGTGTCTCTACCATTATGATGTAAGCTCCTTGACTATAGTGACCAGATTTCTGGTTTGGAGTTTTTTTTTTTTTTTGTTTTGTTTTTCCCCTTTTCATTGTATTCACAATGTTCAGCAGTTTCCCTGATACAGATAAAATACTTGTTGACTAACTGACATAGCATAATAGGTTAATTAATAATGTAGCTATAGGATGAAATCAACTTTTTGCCAAGTGAGAAGTCTCATTTTTAGTCTCTTGTAAAAATTAGTCTTGAGCAGTTAGGTGGTACAGTGGTTAGAGTTCTGGGTCTCCAGTCAAAAAGATTCATGTTCCTGAGTTCAAATCCAATCTTAGAATCTTATTAGTTGAGTGATTCTGGGCAAATCACTTAACCCTGTTTGCCTCAGTTTCTCATCTGCCAAATGAGCTGGAAAAGGAAATGGTAAACCACTCTAGAATTTCAGTGTCTGCCACATGAAGTCATCAAGGGTTGACTGAACTGAAAAAAAAACAAAAACCAAAAAAACCACCAAAAAACAACCCAGGCCCCCAAAGCCTCTACTTCTGATTGTCCAGTGATTCCCTTGGTACCCTATCTCCAATTAGAAACAGAAATATCTTTTCTTAATCTCCTCAATTATCAAACATTATAGAAACACCATAAGAAAGAGAGTCAATATGAAGACAATTTGAGTCTGTAAGAATCTGCTCAAGAAATTTTAGTGGCTTCCTCCTCACTGCCTCTAGGATAAAATGAAAACTCTTTTTTTGGCATTTAATGCCCTTCACAATCTGGCTCCAACCAATCTTTCTAGACTAATTTGACATTTTTCTTTCTCTTGCCAAAACAGTTTATTTAACATTCCTGGCAAAACATTTTATCTGTCTCCTAGAATGAGATGCTCTCTTTTCTCACCACTGCCTCTGGGAATTCTATGGTCCCTTTAAGCATTACTTCAACTGCTACCCCTTATAAGAGGCCTTTCCAGGTTCCCAAATTTCTTTGTATTGTTTTCTTTGTACTTGGTATCTCCCCTCCCCCCATCTCAATCCTGTCTCCATAACCTCTTAACTCTTTTTCATTTTTGTTTCTATATCCCCAATACATAGCAAAATTCCTGACACATAGTAGGTGCTTAACTAATGCTTCTTTTCTACTTTTTAGCAGTTTGGCTGGATTAGAAAAAAAGAAGGGGGGAGGGATAGTAGTAACTTGAAGCATAGAGCTTTGCTAAGAGCTAGAAAACAGAGCTAAAATCATCCAGAGCAACTTTCTTTTTTAATCCTTAAAGAAGGTAAGATTAATTTCCTGACAATATGTTTAAAGTCAGTTACTCTTCCATCTTGATGCTGCCATTGGGTGGTCACAGGTGGTACCAATTTGTAAACCACCTCACCCTCCTCCCCTGCTCCTACTCCCATTCTTCTTTAGTCATAGATCATATAAAAATCCAGATCCTTTACCATTTCAACTTGTTCCTTCATTATAGCTTTTGATTCAAACAGCAGATGATATTTTTTGTGATTGTTTTTCTATTTCATAGAGTTTAAATTTTGTTGTAAAAATATTCAATGGCAGAGTTTTAGTTTGCATCTGAAATCTCGAAATGGTAAAAAAAAAAAAAACTCACTTAAGGCAGCTGTGACATTGTAAAGAATTGTTTGTGAATTATGAATGATCTGACTTCAAGTACTATGAAGTTTACCCTGGCATATTCTTGGCCAAGTGACTAAACACAATATTGCTTCAAGTAATTCTCTAAGATTTTTAAACAACAATAACAAAAAAACGAATAGCTGATCAACACTGGTAGAGGGAGTTTTTGAATCAGGAACTGGATCTACAACTGCCTTTTCTTCCTTCAATATTTAGTCAATATCTCCAGCTCAAGAATTTGAATACTCTGTACTCAGCAGTTTTAAACACTGTGCATTTATATAGGAGATAAGTAAAAGATAGATAAGAATGTATATGTATGTATGTATTTATGAGGAGTTGTCTAAATAAGTTCTTTATTTGTCACATAACAATATGTTCAATCATTTTCAGTTTTGTAACTCTTTGTGATCCCATTTGAAGTTTTCTTGGCAAAAATACTGGAGCAATTTGCCATTTTCTTCTCCAGCTCTCCTGACAGATAAGGAACCGAGGTAAAGTGACTTGCCCAGGATCACACAGCTATTTAGTGTTCGAGGTCACATTAGAATTCAGGTCTTCCTGACTTCAGGCCCAGAACTTCATCTTCTCTCTGCTCAAACTAGCTTGTATATGTCAAAAAATTTAAAGGAAATACAAAGCAATACATAGTAATTTCAAGGGATAGAGCACATTGAGAGAACAACTTCGATGTTGGAATCAGGAAAGGACAATGTAGAAGGTAGTACCTGAGCTGAATTTTTATGAAAAGTAGGGAATCCAAGAAGGAATGAAGAGGGAGTGCATCACAGATCAAGAGAGAACTTGAACAACGAAATGGATAGGAGGTAGGGGATGGAGTGTAATGTAGGGGAAAAGGCTAGCAAGTCAATTTGATTGTTAGGGGAAGTACAAAGGGAGTAACAGGAAAGAAGATTGCAAAGGTGGATTATTGTGGATTCTAAATGTCTGGCTGGAGATTTTGTCAAATTTTCATTTTAAAATGATGAATTTGACCACCATATGGAGGATGTAAGGATAGCTTAATGATAAGGACCCAATGGTCTTAAGACCATTAGAGCAAGGCCTTCAGCAATTAAGCTGATTTCCTCTATGGAGGATTTCTGGGGGAAAAATATTTACAAAAATCATATTGAACGAGAAAGATGGAGTAGTAACAATTGGCATCTGTGAATCTATACTGATACCTAATAACAATGAAGTAACATCTTTCAAAGTATCAAAGTGAGCAAGTTCATTTAGATTTTAAAATACCCTTCAGTTCTATTAGTGACTGCCTTTTACCCCAGATACTTTTCTACTTCAAGTTCTTTGAATCTTATCTCTATATCTTTTTCTCTCAGGGGACAAATTCTATGAGCCCAGTTAAGTTGGATTTGGACTGAAAAAATATCTCTCATTTGCTACTTTCCCCGTGGGCCCAGCTCCAGTATCAGTAGAATTCTGTCACATCTAGGCCAACACTTCCAACTTGTTCCAATATTCAGAATTAGAAAAACTTCCAGTTAAAAGTATTTAGTGTTAAATATCCACAAAAACTAAAGATAATTTACAAAACAAACTCAAACATAAATGTGTTATGAAAATTTCCTTTTGCCTCATTCTATTAAAAAAAGGCATTTTGGAAATCCTTAGCCTTTTCATTTTTCTTTTCATTTCACTTGCCTTCTGTAAATATATATCTGCAGAGCAATTTAATTATTTCTTTCTGCTCTTTGTTAATAAGATCTTATCAGTTTAACTTTAGAAATAATGATTTTTAAAGAAACAGTGCATAGAGAGGCAAAATATTTTCAGCACCAGGTAATAATAATAATGGCTAGCATTTGTACAGTTTCTACTATGTGCCAGGTACTGCTTTCAAATATTATGTCGTTTGATCCTCACAACAATCCTGGAAGGTAGGTGCTATTATGATATCTTATTATACCCATTTTATATATAATTAAACTAGGGAAAACAGAATTTAAATGACTTGCTAAAAATCATACAGCTAGTCCTAAGATAGATTTGAACTCAAGGTCTTCTTTCTGGCTCCAAACCAACGGCTATTGCCAACTACTCTTTAATTAATGAATATGCTATAGAGATTACAGAGAAAATCCCGATGGGAGCATCACCTTTCTCCAAAAGTACCAATTACCAAACCTGGCTATATTGATATCCGTTTAAAGCAAACACAACATTATGCACAAACAAATTAAGCTTAGTGATTGCCTTGCACAGGAAATGAAGGCAATATATCGCAAAGTCGGTTTTAGAAAATACCACTCCAGAGCAATCAGCATTTTGCCTTAAGACCCATGCAACTTAATACAGCAGAGTCCTCATCCACCAATGATACACAGCTGTTTTCCATGTCCAAAATCTATAAAAGGAAAGAATATCACAAGAATATTTTTAAATTTTTGTGGTCTTTTTTTTTAAAAACCATAGTCATTTTCCCATATGCCTTGTCTCCCCCTTGTAATAAAGTTAAGCAGCTAATGCACCAACCCCCGACAATGTATGCAACATTCAACACTTTTCCCTTTCCCACCTTTATCCCAAAAGAAATGTTTCCATACCTGCTCTCCAGAACAACGTAACTCTGGGGAATTTAACTGCTTTTTGATAATTCTAAATTGGTCGAAAGGATTTGGTTCATTCAGAATAATCTTGTCAACAGAATTAATCAGATGGTAACTACTGGAACCAGAACAAGAAGCAACTACATAGATCCCTGTGCCCATCTCTTCTCCCATTGAAACTGAGGCCCCTGTACCCATCTCTCCTCCCATTAAAACTGAGGCCGAGAACCAGCAAATGACTTGACCGAGATCACAAAGTAGTTAAGAAATTCATTCAGCCTCTGGATCCAACATTCAGGGGCCTACTCGGTGACAAACAGCACGGAAAAGACACTTACTCAGAGGGTGACATTGCAGCTCGTCCTTCCAAAAGCGTTCCTGGCTTTTACTGTAAGTCACTCGTGCCAGTGCACGATGCCAAGTGCAAACCTCATTTGCGTCACTACAATCATCAATATGTGCCAGGGTTCGTTATCAAACTCACTTCAGAGTGATGCAGGACTGAAACAAGATGAGGGTTTTTAGTGCGGCAGGAAACCAAGTGTGCACTAGGGTTATGAACAAGTCCTTGCAAAAGAAGTCCGTGATTTATTAAAGCAGGCTTGTGACGAAGGAATTTTGATTTGTGGGCTCATTTAGCTCTCTCCCTAAAGCAAGACTTTGCAAAGAAAATAGCGCAAGTCGGTCCACTGCTTGTTTGGAGTGGAATGGCCGTGAATTCCAGGAGCTGCTCTGTGGCTAAAACAGAGATGACCAAAGGACTAGTAACCGAGGGCTGAACTACAAAGCAACCGAGAAGCGTCCTTCTCTTTTTCCAGGATAGGCTGAGATGGAGCAGCTGACTGCCGGGGGAAATCCATTGGCAGGGAATTCAGTGAGTCAGCGCTGAGTCACGGTCTTCGCTACGTGACCGCGGGAAGGCGCCGCAGCCGGCTCGCTGAACAAGACAAGCGTCCAAACGCCCGAGATCGCACACGTGCAACCAGCGAGACCCTCCCCGGGTCAGCAGCGCTACTTGGTCTTCTGAAGCCTAGGGCTCTCCAGCTCTGGAGCGAGTCTGCCCCGCTCACGCGCGTGTGCCCCGGGACACTGGGAGAGCCGTAGCCGGGGCGCCTGGGGAAACCATCAGCTATTTGCGGATTGCTGATGTTCGAGTCCCCAGGGCTTGCTCCCAACGGGCCCTAACGTGCTTGTGCGTGCCTGTGTGGATGTATTTCTCCTCCTTTTTTGGCTTCTATGCAAGCAACGTGCTGATCTTTTGATACGCTCTCTCCTTTTAAGAGACAGCCCAGGAAGAATGAATTTATAAAAGCGGGTGGGGAAAAGGATGCGTGGGGGAGAGTCTCGGCGCTGCCGGCGCTCCCCTGATTCTCAGGCTCTTGCACTGGAAGTGCTCCATGCCAAAAAACTGCAAGATATGTACATTTCCCTGGGGCGGCCGAATAAGGAAGGATGTGCTACCGGAAAATAGGTTTTGCTCTGGAAGGGAAAACCTAACAAAAAGCAAAAATCAATTCCGTTCATTTCGACAAATGATTTATTGTCTAGGTAGCACCGTAGATGGAGTTCTGGATCTATCATCAGAAAGATTGGGGTTCAAATCCAGCCTCAGACGTTAGCTGCGTGACCCCGGGCAAGTCAGAGTATAGTCGTTATATATAACATAACACAACACAACACAACACAACACAACATGATAATAACACCTACTTGACACTAATAAAATTAGTTATTTGTAAAAGGTTTTGCAAAGCTTTGACTATTAATAAGTACAATAATAAGATTGTTGTTAAGCACCTACTATGTTCAAGGAAGGGGAGGAGGAGAATTAAAATAAGCATTTACATAGGACCTACTATGCCAGGCAAAAGCTTGACCTTCATAATTCTGGGAAAAGGCGATTATTATTCCCATTTTTCTGGTAGAGAAATTGAGACAGGTTAATTGGCTGCTGAAGGTCATACAAAGCTAGGATCTGAAGCAGAATTTAGGTCTTCTTAACTCCACCCTAGCACTCTTTACTACTGTGCCACTGAACTGATTCTGTTGTTCAAGGTACTATATTATATATATAATTCCTATTCTTGAAGGGCTTACATTTTATTTTGTGGGGATTTTTTTAGGTTAAACATGCAATTTTAAACATTTCTATATTCATCATGCAGTGTAAAGAAAAATTATATTAAAGGGGAAAAATACTAGGAAAAAAGCAAGCAAACAACAACAAAAAAGGTGAAAATACTATGCTTTGATCAGTCTCCATAGTTCTCTCTCTGGATGCTGATGGCACTTTCCATCACAAACTTATTGAAATTGCCTTGAATCACTTCATTGTTGAAAAAAGCCAAGTCCATCACAGTTGATCATCACATAACATACAATATTCTCTTGCTTCTGCTCACTTCACAAAGCTTCAGTTCATATAAGTCTTTCCAGGTTTTTCTGAAATTAGTCTGCTCATCATTCAGTAATATTCCATTACATTCATATACCATACCTTATTCAGCCATTCCCCAACTATTGTGCATCCATTCAGTTTCTAATTCCTTGCCACTACAAAAAAGGGTGCTGCAAACATTTTTGCACATGTGGGTCCTTTTCCATCTTTTATGATCTCTTTGGGATACAGACCCAGTAGAGACTCTACTAGATCAAATGATATGGGCTTACATTTTAATAGGGAGAGCATAGTTTTCATAGGAATGGGGAGGACTTTTGAGTCAGAAAACCCTCTCTATTAATAGATGTTAAGATGTTAAGGCTTTCTCTTTCACTTGGAGCTCCCTTCCTTTCTTTTGACAGGTAAAGCTTATGGACCTTCTCTCAGAACATTGGACCTATTGTCATCTCCCGTTAGACTCTGAGAATAACAATATCCCTTATTCTTGTGTCTGTCAGATTCCAAAACATAATTAGGGATCAGGTATTATATTGATCCATATATAGGGATTAGGTAAGAAGACTGAAATAAATAGAAGTTGAAGTGATTCACTAGGATTATGAAAACAGCATTATTCAGTTCCTCAGTGATTTGATTTCATTAATGTGAGAAGAAATCCTCCTCCCCAGTAAGGAAGACAATGTACTGTTTTTTTTTTTCCCTCTTATGTTAACTCTTGTCCATATTCTCCCCTCCATCCTCTAGAGGGGATCTATCCCCACATAGCAGAGGGACTTCCCCTTCTGTCACTGAATGAATGCCAGTGAAGCCCTTGGGAGGTCCATCAATTATCCACCCATCTCAATATATGACTAATCTACCTCCTTTTCTAGTCATATTACTCTGTGATGACATCCTTGGTTTAGCTCTTCCCCTATCCACTCATTCCTATTATTCAACTTTCCATTGCCTTTTGGATGACTCAACTTTTATTCTTGGGAAACTAGTATTCTGTGATTTGTAGCCACATAGCTTCCCCAAAAGATTACTGTTACTAAAATGTGACCCTTTGTTTTCAGGGAGAAGCTTGGTATCTTTAAAGCCACTTCCCAGTTTCCCCCCAACACCTACATGTCGGGGAAAGGCAACCTATAATACAAAAATAACAATGATGAACTAAAAACAACAGTAACAATGTATGCACAGGCTGCAGTGATCTTCCAAAATCTTGTCCTCCTCAAAGACATATCTTGACCACTTTCAAGATTTCAGTTAACAGGTTTCTTGACTCATTATGGCCAGCTCTGTGTTAGTCAGATGGTGCTAACAAAGAGTCTGTGGCTGGTCCTGAAATCAAACCCGAATCAGTAAATTTTACTTGAGCATCACTTCCAGGGTACAGTTACCCATGATACATCAGAATAGGACTTTGGTGGAGGAGTATACAGAGACAAAAACAACACTAAATCTTGTTATAATGCTAAATAGGGAACCAAAGAAGTTTTTGAGTGCATAAGGACTTAAAATAATCACATAACCTTAAATTAGATTTTTTAAAAATCTACTGTCTATCAATTAAGAATGTATACACAATGTCTTTTGTTGATTAAGAAAATTAAATTATACACATGTTATTCAGTCATTTCAGTTATATCTGACTTTTTGTGACTCCATTGGGGTTTTCTTGGCAAAGATACTAGAGTGATTTGCCATTTTCTTTTCCAGCTTTACAGATATGGAAACTGAGGCAAATAGGGTTCAGTGACTTACCCAGGTCACACAAGTACTAAGTGCCTGAGGCCCAAGTAGAACTCAGAAAGAGGGGTCTTCTTGACTCCAGTTCTGGTATTCTAAACATTGTATCCCCTAGTTGCCCTTATCCCCTAGTTGCCCTTAACTTGACATAAAGCAGAGATTAAAACATGTTTGCCTATTTATAGTCATATGAAAAGGTGCTCCAAATCACTGTTGATCAGAGAAATGCAAATCAAGACAACCCTGAGGTACCACTTCACACCTGTCAGATTGGCTAAAATGACAGGAAAAGTTAATGATGAATGTTGGAGGGGTTGTGGGAGGGCTGGGACACTGATGCATTGTTGGTGGAGCTGTGAACGGATACAGCCATTCTGGAGAACAATTTGGAGCTATGCTCAAAAAGTTATCAAATTGTGCATACCCTTTGACCCAGCAGCATTTCTATTGGGCTTATATCCCAAAGAAATCATAAAGGAAGGAAAGGGCCCCACATGTGCAAGAATGTTTGTGGCAGCCCTTTTTGTAGTGGCTAGAAACTGGAAATTGAATAGATGCCTTTCAATTGGAGAATGGCTGAATAAATTATGGTATATGAATATTATGGAATATTATTGTTCTGTAAGAAATGACCAGCAAGATGATTTCAGAGAGGCCTGGAGAGACTTACATGAACTGATGCTGAGTGAAATGAGCAGAACCAGGAGATCATTATACACAGCAACAACAGTACTATATGACGATTAATTCTGATGGACATAGCTCTCTTCAACAATGAAATGTTTCAAACCACCTCCAATTGTTCACTGAAGAAAGCCATATACACCCAGAGAGAGGGATGTGAAATATGGACCACAACATAACATTCTCGTACTCCTTGATTGATGTTTGCTTACATTGTGTTTCCTTTATCTGATATATCATTTGTGTCGATAAGAATTTTCTTGCACAGCAATGATAAGTTTGGAAATATGTATACATATATTCGATTTGCCAATATTTTAACATAATTAACATGTAGTGGATATCCTGCCATCTAGGGGAGGGGTGGGGAGTTGGGGGGAAAAATTTGTAACGGAAAGCCATGTAAGGGTTATTGTTGAAGAATTACCCACACATATGTTATGCAAATAAAATAAAAAAAATAAAAAAATAAAAATTAAAAATTAAAAAAAAACAAAAAAAAAAAAACAAAAACATGTTTGCATGTTGATCTGTGCAAGTTCTTTCTGTGTCCTCCAAAAAGTGCCCTATGACAAAGCTTCTTAAATTGTGGATTGTAGTCACATATATGTGGGGGAGGGGTCATAAAAAATTGGACAAAGCTAAAAGGTATCAAGTATAAACAAGAACACCTATCTTGTTAATATGCAAATTTGCTTTCATCTTTAATAAATAGTAAAATGATATGTATACCAGAGAATTGTTTTAAAAGAAATGTCTGTGATTTATTATCAATAAATGTTTGATATGTATACCTATTTTATATACCTACATACCAAGGCCACATAAAATTTCTTGAGTGAAAAGGGGCCACAAGTGGAAAAAGTTTAAGAAGCTCTGGTCTACAAAACTGGAACCCAATATCTTCTTTTATGATCATTGGAAAGATGAGAGAGAAGGAAAAACTTCTAGGAAGAATGGATATATATACACAACATTAGTCCATTGAACAGAAAAACATCTAACACATGTGATTAAAGACTTCTAGGCAAAACTACCCTCTCTTTAGAAAGGAAAGCATTGTCTGACTCTTCACATAATAGTCTTAAGTCACATACACAGACACACACATCCCGTAAAGTCTTGAGAAATCCAAATTTATTACTGAGAGAGTGGTTTTATCTACTTTTGCCTATCCCCTGTGTATAAAATGTTTTTCCCTACCCCCTCCTCTCTTCTTAGCTCATATACATTTTTTAAAACCCAGCTCCCTTCATGAAATGTTTCCTTGCCATTCTAGGCCATGCTGTTCTCTTCCTCCTTAGGAATCTTCCAGCACTTAACTTCCTGTAATCACTCAACTTGGTATTTAATCACATACTGTTATTTAAATGTTTCATGTGTTTATGTGTTTTCTCTCCAAGTAGATTGTAAACTGCTGGAAACTAGCTACTCCAATCTCAGGCTGTGGTAAAAGAGACACAGTGTACAAAATTAGGGCAGTGATCATCTCTCTGTTCTGCCCTGGTCAGAGCCACATCTGGAGAATTATTTAGTTTCTGGAGTCACATTTGCAGAAGGCTATCTACAAGCCCTAAATCCTTCAGAGCACAAACAGCAATTCAAATGGTGAAGAGCCTTGAGATCATTCCATATGAAGTTCACTTGAAGAAAGTAGGAATTTTTATCTGAACAAGAAATGACTTAGAGGAGATATGGTAGATTTCTTAAAATATTTGAAGAATATTCCTGGTAAAGAGATATTATACCTGTTTGATGGCTAGAAAGAAGAGAGCTAGAAATCATAGGTGGAAATCTGTGATAAACCAGATTCAGTTTGATGCAAGAAAAACTAACAATAAAGGCTATTTAAAAGGCAGAATAGATTTAGACATAAAGAGTGATATTATAAGCAAATTAGAGGAACATAGGATAGTTTACCTCTCAGTCCTGTGGAGAAGGAAGGAATTTGTGTCCAAAGAAGAACTGGAACTCTTAATTGAACATCAGATAGATAATTTTGATTATATTAAGTTAAAAAGTTTTTGTACAAACAAAACTAATACAGACAAGACTAGGAGGGAAGCAGTAAATTGGGAAATCATCTATACATTTAAAGGTTCTGATAAAAGTCTCATTTCTAAAATATATAGAGAATTGTCTCATATTTATAAGAATTCAAGCCACTCTCCAGTTGATAAATGGTCAAAGGATATGAACAGACAATTTTCAGATGATGAAATTAAAACTATTTCTAATCATATGAAAAGGTGCTCCAAATCTCTATTGATCAGAGAAATGCAAATTAAGACAACTCTGAGATACCACTACATACCTGTCAGATTGGCTAAAATGACAGGAAAAGATAATGACGAATGTTGGCGGGGATGTGGGAAAACGGACACTGATACATTGTTGGTGGAACTGTGAACAGATCCAACCATTCTGGAGAGCAATTTGGAACTATGCTCAAAAAGTTATCAAACTTTGCATACCCTTTGACCCAGCAGTGTTTCTACTGGGCCTATATCCCAAAGAGTTCTTAAAGGAAGGAAAGAGACCCACATGTGCAAAAATGTTAATGGCAGCCCTTTTTGTAGTGGCTAGAAACTGGAAAATGAATGAATGCCCATCAATTAGAGAAAGGCTGAATAAACTATGGTATATGAATATCATGGAATATTATTGTTCTGTAAGAAATGACCAGCAGGATGATTTCAGAAAGGCCTGGAGAGACTTGCATGAACTGATGCTGAGTGAAGTAAGCAGAAGCAGGAGATAGATATACATGGCAACAAGAAGACTATATGATGATCAATTCTTATGGATGTGACTCTCTTCAACAATGAGATGATTCAAACCAGTTCCAACTGTTCAGTGATGAAGAAAGCCATATACACCCAGGGAGAGGCCTTTGGGATCTGAGGGTGGACTACAACATAGCATTTTCACACTCTCTATTGATGTTTGCTTGCATTATGTTTCTCTTTTCAGATTTTTTTCCCTTGTAGATCCGATTTTTCTTGTACAGCAAGATAACTGTATAAATATGTATACACATATTTGATTTGTCAAGTAGTTTAATATAATTAACATGTATTAGAAATCCTGCCATCTAGGGGAGGGGGTGGGGGGAAGGAGAAAAATTTGTAACAGAAAGCTTTTCGAGGATCAATGATGAAAAATTACTCATGCATTTGTTTTGCAAATAAAAAGATTTAGTTAAAAAAAAGTCAGAATAGCATGATCACAACTACCTTGCTTAAGAAAAATCACTTCAGCAGCTGAGAGACAGACAGAGAGACAGACAGAGACAGAGACAGAGATTGTGATATGGACAGAGAGAGAGAGAGAGAGAGAGAGAGAGAGAGAGAGAGAGAGAGAGAGCATGCTTGTGTTTTTTCTCTCTAGGGAGTTTCCTCTCTGAGAATTGAGTGGCAACCTTGGGAAGTAGTGCTTTCCTCCTTGCTAAAGATCTTCCAGCAAAGATGGGACAACCAAACACATTTCAGATAGATACTGGTCTTGCTTCTACTTGATACCCTTACAATTCTAAAGTTCTGAGAGCAATGATTTTGTCATTCAGTGGAACATGAAAACTTATCTTATATTTTTCTTGTTTCCTTCATAATATCAGGCACAATGAAGGAAACTCAAGAAATACTAACATAAGCAAAGAATATGGGAGCAAGAAAGGATCTGAGAGACAAGAGATAAAGAAACTATCGCTCATAGTATTGAAATGACTTGCTCAAAGTAAGAAATACTTAATTTGGGAGTGAATAAAAAATTCCATAAATGTGAGTATGAAATCTATAAAACAAATTTTAGATATATCAAGATATATCCAAATTATGGTCATAGGATCAGAGTAACATAGATTTTGAGCTGGAAAAGTTCTTCAAGGTCATCTAATCCAATGCCCTGATTTTATAGATGAGAAACTTAGGCCCAAGGAAATTTGGGCCTCACAGATGTCACACTAAGTAAAAGGGGGCAGAGATGGATTTTGAACCCATGTCCTCTGGCAGAAATTTTTTCCAAATACAATATACTTCCCAGGCATTCAATAAATATTGATGGAATTAGATTGAATTGTCTACCTCAGAAAGTCTGCTTTTGTAACAGACTTCTATGCCTCACCAATGTCAGTGAAAAGAATTAGCTGGAATTTCACCCACATTAATGCAAAAAAGTTACAAGGACTTGGAGAAGAATTTGGTTTGCTCTATGATTAGAGTAAGGTGTTTTTACAGACTATTTGCTAAAAGTAAAAGAAAATTAGTAAATTGTTTTCCCTCTTAATCAGGTCCAAAAAAAGAGATAATAAACACAGGATACATTATTGTCTAAATCTAAGTTATAATAAGCATAGCTTCCTTCCTTCAGATAAAGTCAAAGCTTCATCTGAAATAGCTGAAAGAAAACAGGAGGAAAACTCAATTTCACTATTCTCTGGGGAAAGAGCTTTTTTTTAAGGGTATCTCTTGAAATAATTCCAAGACTTAAGAGGGAAGTCAGCCAGCCCAAGCAGCCAATGACTGAACCCGGCTGTGGGGTGTGCAACACTGCGTTAAATCCCTATGGATCAAATAAAGAAGTAGGCATGACCCAGTCCACAGGAGCTAATAAAAATGAAGTTTTAAAAAGTGGATAGGGCAGGGAGGTAGTAAAATGGATAAAGGACTAGGCCTGGAGTCAGCAAGATTTGAGCAAGATTAAACTCAGACCTTCAACATGCATTAACTCACTAGTATGATCCTGGGAAAGTGACAATCTTTCTCTGCCTCAGTTTCCTCAACTGTCAAATGGAGATAATAACTTCCATCTTTCAGGGTTATTGTAAAGATCAAATGAGATAATATTTGTGAAGTGTTTAGTAACAGTACTTGGCACATAAATATAAGTCCTTTATATTTGCATAGCTAAATAAATCCTTTATTTGGATTAATTCCAGATTCTTGACCACTGTTTTATAAATTTGACGAGTGAATGAGTCAATAGTAACATGTAAATTCCCAGTTGACTTCTGGAGAGTATGGGAAAATTTTGACAATTTTTGGCCATAAGACTATTGCAACTCATCCACTAAGCCATTTGTCAAAGAGTAGTCCATAGTACCTAATGAATGTTTGGTTGTTGTTTACCTTCTCTAAGATCTGCAGTATTCCTCACATAAAAAAATCTATCTGTGATTTCATTAGTATAGAGAATTCTCAGTGAAGAAACTCTTTAGTCTTCCTGCAAAAATTTTTTCAGCTCCAATCCATTCTCCACTCAACTGCCTGGTGGTTTTCTTTTCTCTCTCTCTCTTTTTTAAATTAAAGCTTTTTATTTTCAAAACATATGCATAGGTAGTTTTCAAGATTCACTTTTGCAAAACCTTGTTTTCCAAATTTTCCCCCTTCCTCCCCCCAACCCCTTTCCTAGACATGTTAAACATGTGCAATTCTTATATACATTTTTCTACAATTATCATGCTGCATAAGAAAAATCAGATCAAAAAGGAAAAAAAAAAGAGAAAGAAAACAAAATGCAAGCAAACAACAACAAAAAGAGTGAAAATACCATGTTGTAATCCACATTCAGTCTCCACAGTCCTCTCTCTGGGTTCAGATGGCTTTCTCCATTACAAGATCTTTGGAACTGGCCTGAATCACCTCACTGTTGAAAAGAGCCATGTCCATCAGAATTGATCATCATATAATCTTGTTGTTGCTGTGTATAACGTTCTCTTGGTTCTACTCATTTCACTTAGCATCAGTTCATCTAAGTCTTTCCAAGTCTTTCTGAAATCAGTCTGCTGAGTGTTTCTTATAAAACAATAGTATTCCATAACATTTATATACCATAACTTTTCAGTTATTCTCTAACTGATGGGCATCCACTCAGCTTCCAGTTTCTTGCCACTTCAAAAAGGGCTGCCACAAACATTTTTGCACATGTGGGTCCTTTTCTCTTTTTTATAATCTCTATGGGATACAGGCCCAGTAGAGACACTGCTGGATCAAAGGATATATACAATTTTATAGTCTTTTGAGAATAGTTCCAAATTACTCTCCAGAATGATTGGATCAGTTCACAACTTACTAACAATGTATTAGTGTCCCAGTTTTCCTACAACCCCACTAACATTTTTCATTATCTTTTCCTGTCTTCTTAGCCAATTTGAGAGATGTGTAATGGTATAAAGTGGTAGTAGGTTTGAACATGTTACCACTTTATTCAGTGAGATTCTAGTATATATGGGATTAAATATAAACTCCTCTGGCATTTAAAGTTCTTGATAATGACATGAAGGCCAATGCAAAAAAAAAAAAAAAAAAAAAAGCAAAAAACCCTAGACATCATTATTTTAAGAAATAATAAAAGAAAACAACACATATCTCTTAGAGCCAAAGGACAAATCAGAAATGGAAAGAATCCACCAGTCACTCCTGAAATAAATTTCCAAATGAAAGCTCCTTGTAATATTTTAGCTGAAAATAAGAGCTTCCAGGTGGAAGAAAAAAGAAATGCTTCAAGCAACCAGAGAGATCACCCAAATTGATCAAAGGAGAGAAGAATACATATGCACAAAGAATTAGGTACAATTCACTCCAAGTGGGAAGAGGACAGAAAGGAAAAGGAAGAAGGAAGAATTAAATGAACTTTAACAAAGTTTCAGGATATAAAATAAATAAATACAAATTATAAACATTTCTGTGTATTATCAAAAAAAATCTAGCAGAAACAAGTATAAAGACAAATTCTATTTAAAACAACTTCAGAAAACGTAAAATACTTGGCAATCTACCTGCCAAGACATATAAAGGAACAATATGAATACAAACTATATAACACTCTTTAACCAAATAAAGACAAGTCTAAATAATGAGAAAATTATTAATTGCTCATGGATAGGTCAATTCAATATAATAAAGGCTGTAATACTGCCTAAATTAATTTATTCAGTGATATGTTAATAAAAGACCAAAAGATTACCCTATTGAGCTAAAAAAATATTAGAATTCATCTGGAGGAATAAAACCTCAAGAATTTTGAGGAAATTAAGGGGGGAAAGTAGGAAAGAAGGGAGTCAGATCTCAAAATATGCCACAAAGTAGTAATAATCAAAACAATTTGGTACTGGAAGTAGAAATGCTCATCAGTGGAAAAAGATTAGTTCATAAAAAGCAGACATAAACAATAACCAAATGTTTGAGCCAAATATTTGAAAAGTCCAAAGATCTCAGCTACTGGGGCAAGAACAATAAAACTATTGGGAAAATCCCAAAGCAGTCTGGCAAAAATTAGTTGTAGAACAACATCTTATAACAAACAAGTTAAATCCCAAAAGGGTAAATTTCTTAGACATTATAAAGTTGACATTATAAAGAAATCAGAGACTCAAGGAAGAAATTATCTCTCAGATGCATAGATACAAGAAGAGTTCATTACCAAACAAGAAACAGAGAGTGTGACAATAAAATGAACTATTTAAATTACACAAAATTAAATTTTTTTTGAACAAATAAAATCAGTGTAGCTAAAATTAGAAAACAAGCAGATCAATGGTGGTGATGAAAATAAAAATAATGTAGCAGGTTTCTTCAATAAAGATTTCATTTCTAAAATATTTATGAACTTATTCAAAGTATAAGGATCATTCTCCAATTGATAAATAAAAGGTATTATTAAGCAGTTTTCAGAGTAGGAAATATGTCATTAAAATATAAATTAAAATAATTCCGAGATTTCACCTTTTACATATAAGACAAGAAAAATTGGCTAAAAAAAAAGTACAAATATTGGAGGAGCTGTTTGAAAACAGTTCATTAATGCACTATTGGTGGAGCTGTGAACTAGTTCAGCCATTTTGGAGAGCAATTTGGAACTACTCCATAAAAACTATTAATTATGCATACCCTTTGACCTAACAATACCACTACTAGAACAACACTAACAGAAGTCCAAATAAAGTAGAAAAGTACCCCCCAAAACAAAAAAGTTTATAACTGTTCTATTTGTAGTGGCAAAGAATTGGCAATTAAATGAGTTTTCATCAACTGAGAACAAGTATGTGATGAGTGTTGTTTATTTTTTATTTTTCTCAGATTTCCAGAGATCCACTGCTATGTTTCACATCTTTCAAATATCTTCACATTATTATCTGCTCTTTCACTTGTGCTTCCCATAACAGGGAGGCCTTTCTCCCAAGCCAACACCTCTACATTCATATGTTGTTAAAAAAAAAAAAAAATGAAGGTAATAGTTTCTGAAAAAAAAAACTGAGTTGATTTATATGAACTATTACAGAGTGGATTGAGCAGAACTAGAACAATTTATACAATAACAATATTTTAGATAATCAGCTTTGAAAAATTTAGAACATCTCATTATTATAATGTCCAGCCATCCATCCAGAGAAGTCATGATGAAACAGGCTATCCACTCCTGATGGAGAAGTGATTAACATAGAGTGCAAATTGAGACATATCTTTTGTGGACATGGTTCATTTAGAAATTTGTTTTGCTTGGCTATATATGTTTATAATAGAGGGTTTTTTTTCCCCTGTATTCTCATTTTTTTCAGTGGGGTCAGGGAAGAGAGGCGATACTGAGAAGGTAGATCTTTGAAAAATATTTAAGAGAAAGAAAGAAAATAAAGAGAGAGGGGGAGGAAGAAAGGAAAGAAGGAGTTATTTACTTAGCACAGTGCCTGGCATAGTGTCGTCATTTAATAAATTCTTATTGACTGACAGGTCAAGGATTATTAAATTAGAGGCCAGGTTCAATTAGAAATCCAAATTGAAAACTGATTCCCATAGTTTTTTTTTTTTTTGCTTTTTGCTGAGGCAATTGGGGTTAAGTGACTTGCCCAGGGTCACACAGCTAGGAAGTGTCTGAGACCAGACTTGAACTCAGGTCCTCCTGACTTCAGGGCTGGTGCTCTATCCACTGCGCCACCTAGCTGCCCCAGTTTTTTTTTTTTTAAGGATTAATTCTCAAATCTACTTTCAAACAAACACTACTTTATTTCCGTGAATGATAAAAGCAAGATTAACAAGAATTGCATGGTTAGTTTTACACATTTTCAAAATGTAGTCTTTAGATTTTATACAATAGCTTGGTGAGGTAAGTCTGCTCAGAATTATTTTCCCTTTTTATAGGTGAGGTAACTGAGTCAAGAAAGAATTGGGTGACTGATTGAGACCACACAGCAATTATAACCTAAACTTTCTGTCTCCTAGGCTAAGCATAATGCACAGACCACTAAAGGATACTGATGAGGACAAGTGTTCGTGCAGACTCTTTATGTTGGTGGTAGTAGTAGTAGTAGTAGTAGTAGTAGTAGTAGTAGTAGTAGTAGTAGTAGTAGTAGTAGTAGTAGTAGTATGTGTGTGTGTGTGTGTGTGTGTGTGTGTGTACATGGAAGAGTTAGAATTGCCCTGCAAATAATAGCTAGGATGCATGTACACATGGAGTTTCTCAAGCCAGAATGAAGGTCTAGGGCTATATTGCATATTATCTCTAGGTCACATTCCTAATTTAGAAGTGTTAAAATTAACTAAATTGTTTTGTTTTTTCTTTTGTCCTAAACTTGAGAAGTTTGAATGTATTACTATCTATTCTGCATTGTTCCTGCTATGTATACTAACCTTGTTATCTTACCTTTCACCTTCTAATTGCATGTGGTTCAGCTAGGAATAGGATGGGGACAGCAAGGTGCTTTCAGAAACTCTAAATCAAAGCTTCTTAAATTGTGGGTGGTAACCCTATGTGGGTTGCAAAACTGAATGTGGGAGTTGTGAAATTATGATTTATTATTATCCATAAATGTTTGATTTTTATACCTATTTTATTTACCTGTAAATAAAGTAGAACCATTTCCCTCTTGGCTCAATAAAACAGTTTTTCTCAGATTTCCAGAGGTCCACTGCTATGTTTAACATCTTTCAAATATCTTCACATTTTTATCTGCTCTTTCACTTGTGCTTCCCATAACAGGGAGGCCTTTCTCCCAAGCCAACACCTCTACATTCACCCTTAGTACCATCTTCTCTTAATTTCTCTAGCAAATGCTGCCACTATACTCACACACTCTTCAATTTTCAGGATTTTTTTTCTCTTTTGGTTCCTTCTCTATAATCAATAAACATGCTCATTCTCCCTCATCCTTAAAAACCCCTCACTTGATTTTATTGTCCCCATATAATATGAAGGTATATGATTTATGGCTACCTATGCTAACTAATGCTATAGGAAATACTAATTAGATTTACATTTCTCTATATATGCCATTAAACTTTCTAATCAAAGTGGGAAAGCAATAGCTTTTAAAAACTGACTACCACCTATCTGATGCTATAGAGTTTCTGATAATCTTCTTTATTTTTTATTTTTTTTTTTAACCTGACTTGACAAGTTTCCCTTTCTGCCCAGACTAAGACCATGCATCATCTTTGGGGGTGGTAGTGTAGTGAATTGCTAACATTTCCTTCAGCCAATCAGCACTGGCCTTCAGCTATACAGACTTCCTCAAGTCTCAAATGTGGAAATAGGAATGAGCTCTACTTTTGATTTAGGAACAAACGGATGATTGGGATCTCAGGTAGACTTTTATATTTAGCTAAAGTTTATCACATAATTTGATACTTCAAAATAATTATAAAATTGTTTAAAATATTTTTTTTATGGGTGGCCTGTTTTATTACAGGGTTTACATATATTTTATCAGTTGTTTTTAAAAATACACACAAGCTGCTTACATCATACACATAGATGCTTATCTTATTGTTGAAAAGGAATTTATAGAAAAATAATTTACTTAAGATAGATCAAAACAAAATGGAGATTTAAAACAAAATGGAATGAAATATGCTAAATCGACAGTCTCATCAAGGCCATAGAATTTATATTTTCCCATTGTCAGCATTCTAAATTGATAAGCTTATTCTGATTATCTTACTGAGGCATTGAAACTTATTCTCATTATACCCCCTTAACTATTATCCTTTATCTCTCCCTGTGTGGCCAAATTCCTTGACAAAGTATTCTGCATTAGATTCTCCATTTCCTTTTTCATTTCCTAAAACCTCTGAAGATTGGTTTCCAACTGAACTCCAAAGTTATCAATGATCTCTTAATAGTCAAATTTAATGGGCTTTTCTCAGGCCTTATCCTTTTAGAAGTGGCTACAGTCTTTGATACCATTGAGCAATTTCTCCTACTGGATACTCTCTTTTCTCTAGGTTGTGATACAAAGTTCTATTCTATCTATAGTTCTATCTATATGACTGTTGCTTTTCAATCTCTTCCACAAATGTCACATACCCAAATGGTATACCCCATTGGTATGCTGGTCCTTGCTCCTGAGAGTCAATTGTTAAATTTTCAGTGTGACTTCTCAGATTTACTAAGATGACAGGAAATAATGAATGTTGGAGAGGATGTGGGAAAAGTAGGACACTAATACATTGTTGGTGGAGTTGTGAATGGATTCAACCATTTTGGAGAGCAATAGGGAATTATGTTCAAAGAGCTATCAAATTGTGTATATCTTTTGATCCAGTAGAAACACTACCAGGCCTATATTCCTTTTTTTTTTTTTTTAATAAAGCTTTTTATTTGCAAAACATATGAGTGACTTTTCAACATTGACCTTTGCAAAAAAAAACTTTTTTTTTCCAAAGCTTTTCCTTTCCCTCCCCCCGCTCCCCACCCCTAGATGACAGGTAATCTAATACATGCTAGATAGGATAAATTATATGACAAATACAATACATATATACATATCTATACAGTTATCTTACTGCACAAGAAACATCAGATCTAGAAAGAGAAGAAGAAAAAAAACAACCTAAGAAGGAAAACAGAATGCATGGAAATATTCACAGAAAGCGTTAAAATGCTGTGTTGTGGTTCACTCTCAGTTCCCACAGGCCTCTCTCTGGATGTATATGACTATCTTCATCGCAGCACAACTGGTTTGAATCACATCATTGTTGAAGAGAACCATGTCCATCAAAATTGATCATCGTATAGTCTTGTTGCTGTGTATAATGTTCTCCTGGTTCTGCTGATTTCACTCAGCATCAGTTCATGCAAGTCTCTCCAACCAGGCCTATATTCCAAAGAGATCATAAAAAAGGGGAAAGGATCCACATGTGCAAAAATATTTGTAGCAACCTTTTTTGTAGTGGCAAGGAACTAGAAACTGATTGGTTTCTCAGTGGGAAAATGGCTGAATAAGTTATGATATATGAATGTTATGAAATAATATTGTTCGATAAGAAATGATCAGTGGGATTATTTCAGAGAGGTCTTGATGTTAAGTCAAGTGAGTAGAACCAAGAGAACATTGTACACAGTAGCAACAAGATCATGCGATGATCAATTCAGAAGAACATGGCTCTTTTCAACAATAAGGTGATTGAGGCCAATTCCATTAGGCTCTCCAACAGATGGAGAGATCCATCTGCATCCAGGAAAAGTACTGTGGGGACTGAATGTGGGTCACAACGTATTATTTTCACCTTTTTTTGTTGTGGTTTGCTTGCTATTTGTTTTCTTTGTCATTTTTTTTTTACCTTTTTGATCTGATTTTTCTTGTGTAGCATGATAATTGTAGAAGTAGGTATAAAAGAATTGCAAAGTTTAACATATATTGGATTACTTGCTGTTTAAGAGAGGGGATAACAGGAAGAGAAGGAGAAAAAAATTGTAACACAAGGTTTTGCAAGAGTGAATGTTGAAAAGTATGAATATTTTTTTGAAAATAAAAAGCTAAAATAATATAAAAAAGAAAAAATACTTTTGAAAAAAAAAGAATGACTTTGAGTGAATAAACTATTTTGACTATTATAAATGTCCAAGTTAACTATAAAGGACATATGAAGATAGATGCCATTTGCATCCAGAGAAAAAACTGATAATTAGAAGTATGTATGGAATAATTTTACATATGTATCTTTGTATATATTTGTTGTATATTTAGAGGGAATAACATGTTATACCTAGTAGATTTGCCATTTCATGTATAATTATATTTTTTATTATACCATATTATATATACATATATATTATACTAAATTTTGTTTTATTCCATAAATTAAAAATTAAATAAAAAATTTTTAAAAAACAGCAAAGGAGGAGGGTAATGTCATTGGCTTATATATGAAGATATATAAGGTTTAAGGAGGTTGAAAGTGGCAAAGGGAAGTTATAAAGGGCTATAAATTTCAAACAATGGGGTTTATATTTGAAGGTATGCTGGAAAGGGAAGAATGTTTTAAAGTCAGACCAATGCTTTAAGAAGATCACTTTGATAGCTGAGTGCAAGATGGACTGAAATGGGAAAAGACTTGTGGTGGGGATATCAACCAGCAGGCTATTGCAGTAATACAGGTATGAGATAAATAGGGCCTGCATCTGGGTGGTGGTGATGTCAAAGCAAAGAAAAGGACATATTGAAAGAAGTTAAGATTGTAAGAATGAGAGAATGGGCTTCACATTTGTGGCAGGGATTGTTGTTGCATGATTCTAAGGGAGAGAGAATAGACATTTCTAGCTTCTTCTATTTTTCTCCAAGGGAGACTAATTTCTTCCAATAGGTATAGTGCCTGGCATATAACAGGTACTTATATAAATGTTTATTGACTGAATGACTGAATCTAAGAGGAGGATATTTAATCAGAATAAATGTATCAAAAAATCAACTTCCTAAGTGAAAGATGGGAGATAATAGTTCATCTGAAAAAAATCTAGATGTTTTAGTGTATTGAAAACTCAATGCAAATTAGCATAGTACTCACTAAACATGGGTAGTCTTAGGCTACACCAAGAAGAAAAAAAAAGGAAGATAACTGAGGCCATTGTTCCTTTATCTTTTGTGCTCAAACTAGTCTTAGGAAAACAGTAGTTAGAATATGTGACAAATACACACTCATGTGCAAGCTGTCTGGTTGAACCTCAAGGATAAGAGAGTAAAACTACTTTCAAATGTAAGCTGTGAGGGTCAGACCCAAGTATACATGTTCAAGTCTCAGCCCACTCTAATATTCAACACAAATCAAGTTACTCTTCTTTTTTTCACATACATATTTTAATTGCTCTTATGCAAATAGTGTGAACGTAAACTATGAGGATCTGAACTTTGGTTTTCACTGTATTTAATTATTTTAAAATCTTCCAAAGCTAAGTTTAGCTGTCTCCTCATATTACAAATTAATATGTAAACATCTTTTTGATTGGTCAAAATAAATCTAATGATTTCACATGTTTAGTGAGACCTAAGCATATGTATCTGGGCCTATGCCGAATGACTGATATTAGAAAAACTATATGTTCTGCATAAAAGTAGCCAAGTGTTATGCTTCATGGTCCAAGTCTAAGATGATTAACAAAAGAGCTTGTTCCTTGAGTGAGGGCCAAAAACAGTTTATTTGGTGGCAACCTTAAAACTTTAAGTACCACATATACCTCTCTCTCTCTCTCTCTCTCTCTCTCTCTCTCTCTCTCTCTCTCTCTTTCTCTCTCTCTCCCCATGCATGCGCGCGCACACACACACACACACACACAGTGTGTGTATATGTATACACATATAAACATAGGTGTATATATATACACTCATATGCATATACGTGTGTGTGTGTATGTGTGTGTAGACCTAGCTGTCTTTAGGAGGAGGAGCCAAGGCCCTCATTGAGTGACTTGGGAGGAAGAGATAGAACAGATGGATTTCCCTTTCCAAAATCTCAATACAGGAAAAATCCTATTTAAAAGGAATATTTGCCTTGGTAACTAAATGGGAGGGGTGGTGGTGGTATATAATGTACAACGGTAGATTTCCTTTGTTGTTGTTTAATCATTTTTCAGTCATGTCCAACTCTTTGTGATTGCATTTGGAGTTTTCTTGGCAAAGTCACAGGGTCTACTATTTACTTCTTCAGCCTATTTTACATATGAGGAAATTGAGTCAAACAGAGTTAAATGCCTTGCCCAGGATCACATAGCCAATAAATGTGTGAGGCCATATTTGAACTCTGTGAAATGAGTCTTATTAAATCCAGGCTCAATGTCTTATCCACTGTATGACCTAACTACCCAGTTGATCATTAATATATTATAATAAATTACATGCAATGAAAGCAAAAGAGTATTAAATTTGGAATCAGTGATTTGGGGTTCAAATCCCAGTTTTGTTCCTGCCTACCTAGGTGAACTGAGAAATCCCTTCACTTTTCTGTGATTTAGCTCCTTCCTGGAAGTGAGAGTTGATGAGTTGATGATGACGGATTGGTCTGTTCCCTTTCAGCTCGAAATTTACAAAAGAAAAGATATATCAAAGGAAATACTGGAAAGTAAGCTTTGGCAGAAACAAAAAGAACATCAGAAAAGGCCAAGTTCTAGAGGGAAAAAATGAAAGAAAAGTGAAGAAAAACAAAACAATTCTCATTGCCTAAATGTTGGAGTTGGGGCACTTAGAAATAGCACAGGGTAGAGAGTTCTGAACCTCACCCAAGCATTGCTTCTAGAAGCCCAAAAGATACATTCAGTTTGGCAGGGTTACCTCCTTGTGTCCCTGTCCACCCCTTTAAAATGAACTTGGAGATGAAGGCAATAGCCAACTCTGTTTCAGAACTAGGATGCTGTTATTTGGATGCCTTGGTGTTGATGAATGCCAATCCTGGAATGCTGGGCTGCCCCACCCTCCCACCACATTTTTGGCTGAATTAGGGGCATCTCAGTTCCAACATGCAGAGAGGACATAGCCCAGGTTTCACTTTGGACGTTTGGTTCAAGGGTAAAAGCCAAAAAAGCAACCTCCTCTTAGGCAACAGCCAGAATTCAGATACAGCTGGCAAATTCCTGGCTCACTGGACCATTCATTCAACCTATTGAATCCAGATGGCTCTGGAGGAGAAAGTGAGGTTGGTGACTTTGTACAACCCTCCCTCAGTTGAATCGAACTCACTTGCATGTCATGGAGTCTCCTCTCTGATGTCATGGTCCTCTGAGAAAAAAGGACAAATATCAACAACAACCTTCTGATCTAGCAAACAATCAAGAAAAATGATGTTGCTGACACCTTGTCTGCAGGCAAGTCAACCAGATTTCTTATTTTGCCAAAGGTCATTATTACTTGGTTATGATTTATGTAGCCACTTTGGAAAGTATAGTATCAGTTTTAGGCTATCAGGGAACAAATTGACCAAATTCAGCATAGAACATTCACTTAATATATGCTGAAGTAGTACCTAACAAAGATCTGGGATAGTGGTGGTTGCATTTTAAATTTAGTTTAATATGTTAGTATGTCACCTGTTCTGACAGGCACACAACTAAACATGTATTTAGTATAAGTAATATTTATTTAAATTACAAGGAAAATATTAGCTCATTGTTCACCATCAATTAAAGGAGTATTTCAATTCTACAGTTCATATATATGTGAGCTTTTTTCTCTCACTTTTAGACTAACACAGAGTCTTTCTTATTTTCTTTCTTTTCCCCCCTCTTTCCCTCCTTCTTTCTGAACTGAAGTAAATTATTTGCATGATCCTTCAAAGAGTTACAGACAGGAAGCAAATGAAGAGTCAGATATTCACATCCTAAAAATCTACAATGAGACCACAAATGTATGAACCATTTCTAATGTGTCTACAAAGCCCTGGGAGTCAGGTATGTCATACATATTCAGTGATAACTATTAATAAGAAGTAGGACAAAAAGCTCAGAAGCAAAAATTAGGAACATTAACTAGAGAGCAGCTTAACGTTGCAGATACCACCTTTGTAAAAGCCAGCAATGGAAGGATTGGAACTGGGATTTAATGGTGGTGAGGATGATTTAAGAAAGTAATGCATATCTTTGCATTTCATTTGCATGTAATTTTATATGTCATCTTTCATTTAAATTAAACATTTTAACTTTTCAAAGTAAATTCATATATGTTTTCTCCTCTTACAGATATGGAAATTTAGGTATAGAAATATTAAGTAATTTACCAAAAGTTCCATAGTAAATTAGGAGTGACTAGAACAGTGCTATCTTGTATTCAGACTCTTGCAATTGAACCATACTACCTCCATGGTCCATTTTTAGTGATAGCTTTTTTTTTGTTGTTCAAGATCTGTGAATTTCTTAGGTGTAAGGAACTCCCAGTCAGGAAAATTTGCTAAGCAAATTATAGTATATGATTGTGATAGAATACTATTTCACTATTAGAAACAATGAAAACAATGTTACAAAGATGAAATAAAAGACTTAGAAACTCTGAGCAACGCAATGACTATCCACCACATACTATCAACCTCTAGATAGAGAACTGATGCATTGAGGGTAGATTGAAACATTTTCTTCCCTCTCTCCCTTTTTCCTCCCCTCCCTCCTTTCTTTCCTTTCTTCCTTCCTTCTTTTTTCTTTCCTTTCTTCCTTCTTTCTTCCCTTTCTCTTTTCATCCTTCCTTCTTCCCTTCTTTCTTTCCTTTTTTCCTCATTTTTCCCTCTTCTCCCTTCTCCTCCTTCCCTTCCTCTTCTTTTTTAAAAATATTACTAATATGAAAATCTAGTTTGCTCAACTATACTTGTCTGTGATGATTTTATTTTTCTTGTCTTATCATTGGGTGAAGAAGAGGAAAGCAGAAGGGAGAGAATTAAGAACTGAATAAAAATCAAGTTGATTTTTTTTTAAAAGGAGTGTCAGAAATTCTCCATGGCTATAGCAGGGAGCATATGAAGGGATAAAATGAGCTTTTTAAAATTTAGTGTTTCAGCAATAGAAGTGAATTTGGAGTCAAACAATCAGTTCAAATTTTGGTTCTGCTATTTCCTATTCGTATAAGTGACAAGTCACTTCCTGCAAGTCAGTTTATCTTCATGAAAATCAGTTTCCTTATTTGTTCAAATTAGGAGGTAGACTAGGTGATCAGAAAAGTCCCTTCCAATACCATTTCTACAAACATTAAGTTTATATTTCACAAAAGGTCAAAACAATGAATTTAGGACAGAGACACAAATAGATCAATTATCTACATTTTTTAGGTTATACCAATCTTACCGATTTATCTTTTAGAAAGATAACTTTTCCCTGGAAAGATTTACGTGAACTGATGCTGAGTGAAGTTAGAAGACCCAGGAAAACATTGTACACAGCAACAAAAGGATTGTACAATGATCAACTATGATAGACTTGATTCATCTCAGAAATTCAGTGATTTAAGGCAAACCCAACAAACTATGGATATAAAACACCATCTGCATCCAGAGCGAGAATTATGGAGACTGAATATAGTTCAATGAATACTATTTTCACCTTTTTTCCTCGCAATTTTGTACTGATTTTTCTCTCCTAACAAGGTTCACATGTAAATATGTTAAAAAAAATAATGTTATGCATAACAAAAAAATGTAGATGTAGGGGCACTTAGGTGGCACAGTGAATAGAGCATCAGCTCTGAAGTCAGGAGAACCTGAGTTCAAATCGGGCTTCAGACACTTAACACTTCCTAGTTATGTGACCCTGGGCAAGTCATTTAATCCCAACTGCCTCAGTAAATATATATATATAACTGGGAAAAATAAAAAATTTTAAATTAAAATAAAAAAGAAAATTTTTGCATAGTTCATTTACTTTTGGAAGTTCATTTTCTTCATAAGAAAACAGAGTCCAGAAATAAATTTAGTGCATTGAGAGGCACTGACTTTCATGTAATTATTTGGAAACACAGGAAGTGTTCTTATTGTTTATTGTTTATATGTTAAGATAAAACAAGTTAGAAAGTCCATCAAAGAAAAATTCACAACTGTCAGAAGGCAATAGAGAACTAATGACAGCAAAATAGTAAATTTCTTCATTTTATCAGAGAATATGTAAACATAAATATTTAAAATATTTAAGGTTTGTTCCCAGTATTCATGTTGACATGCAAGCTCCTTTTTAAAAACTCCTAACATTGAAAAACAAATTGTGAAATCATATTTCACCCCAAAGATTGCTTCATTCTATTTTTTTCCTTTCTGTCTCAAGAGATTTCCTAATATCTAAAGACATTGCCAGTGTAAGCTGACATTCAAAAAGAGTCTAAGAACTATAAAAATTCAAAACATTAAGTTTTCAACAAAATGTGTTAAATTACTTTATTTGGGATGGCTGCAGTAAATGTGCTTCTAACACTAGGTCCTATCTACATTAGTCCAAAGTAAAATATTATCTCATGATAAGGTGACATTCTTTTTGATTTTATACCCTTGTACAAATTTTTGTTCAAATCACAGAGAAAAGAATAAAAGCCAAAGTTATTGGCTCAAGGGACATTAAAGCTATATGGGGGCAAAAAAGCATTTAGCTTTTTGCAGTTTTAGAATCACATTGGAAAGAAAAGAAGTTGAACCTAACTTATCAGAAAAACCAAGAACCAGTCAAGAATGAAAGGTGGTTCCAACACTCTTTAAGTTCACAGTTTAATTCAATGTTGGAGGACCAAATGCATTGGAAAGACATCAGCAAAAAGGAAGTTACTTTGGTCTGACACAGTGAAGATATGCAACAAGGATTCAATACTCGGTTTCCTTGTCTTCGTTTGGAAACATATATGATCATCAGGGCAGGATATGGTGAAGGGCATGGTGACTCTTTGGGAATCTATCAAGTCAAGAGTCACCGCTAGATATGGGTAAGATTTTTTGTTCCCTTAAAGTGATCAGTAAACCTAGAAATCAATCAGGTCCCAGTAGACTTTATTTCCTTTTGAGGGAAGCTAATTTCTGTAGCAGAAGAAGAGGGGTGAGTCAATCTCATGTTGTAGAGAAAAGATGGTAAATGATGGCAGATATTGATCCTACCACCCCAGGCAAATCCAGCTTTTTCTATCACACAATGATGGCCTGAGATTGTTCACAGGATCAACTAAGGTAGCAAATTACATTTGCTGCAGTTTTTAAGGTACCAGCCCAAAGATTGAGTTGTTATGGTCATTTATGTTTAGTTTAGATGAACTAGGTATCCTACTAATGAGTGAATTTTAAAACCATATATTTTATTCAAGGAACATATTATGTATGTATGAACATATAATGTATGCACTCACATATGTGCATATATGTGTACATGTACATACTTGCATATATATAAAAAACCTGAATTCATTTATATGAACACACCCACATGTGTGTATATGTTTAAGTTCTTATTGAACCTAGGAGGAGGAATAATATAAGCAATAAATGACACATACATGTATATACATACATATAAATTTTTGTGGGTGTGCGTGCTATTTTGTGTGTATATATACACAAATATATACATATGGAACCAAGGAGGAGGAACAATATAAGCAGTAAGTGTTGTTACCAAAGTGATGTGCTATGATGGTGGTGCTGGGAAAGCTGACCAAAAGACATAAAGATTAATAGTAATATCCAGAATATAGAGTGTGATATATTTCAGTATTTTGTAAAATTAAATGGGTCTAAACCTAGATGAGATCTTAGCGACCATCTAGAGGTCATACCCTCAAGACCCTAAGAGCTTAAATCATTTGTTGAAGGAAACATAGATTGTAATAAAGGCAGAATTCAAACTCAAAACTTGTGACTCCCCCCAACCCAAAACACACACACACACACACACACACACACACACTTCAGCATTCTTCCTGCTACAAAACAAGATGAAAGCTTGCCCTTAATTTCTTCAATTATCGTCTTTTTATAGTTTCCTATTTTGGAAATGACTGTCAATTTTGGGAAAGGAAATGGATAATGCCCAAGAAATAAGGACTACTTTTGAAAAGAAGTGTGATCTTTAAGAGTATTTTGTATCCCTGAGAAGGGATTTCCTGCTCCTGGTTCTTCCAGTTAGGACTAGTTTCTTTCTTCCCGAAAGCTATCAGAAGCTGGCAACTTCCCTGTGTTATTTTAAAAGCTGTTACTGTAATTTGTCCAGTGTGGACAGCACCTGGCTTCTACCAAATCAGTCCCCAATCCCATTAAGCCCAAAGGGGGACTGTGCTCCAGGGCAACAGAGCAATGGTTTTCCTGAGGGTTACACAGCTCATGTCAGAGGTGGAATCTGAACTCAAATCCATCTAAATCCAAATTTATTACTTTATTTGCTCCCACCAAGTAAGCACAGAATAAGTATTAAAGTGCCTTGTTGTTCAGTCCTTTCAGTCATGTCTGACCATTTGGGGTTTTCTTGGCAAAAATAATGGATTGGTTTGTCATTTCCTTCTCCATCTCATTTTAGAGATGAGGAAATTGAGGCAAACAGTTTAAGTGACTTGTCCAGAGTAATACAGCTATTAAGTGTGTGAATGGCAGATTTGTATGAGGCCAGATTTGAACTCAAGAAGAGGACACTTCCTGTTTCTAGGCCCAACGCTATATCTTCTATGCCAGTTTTCAAATACAAAAATGAAAAATTTTCTACCCTTAAATTTACTACATTCTTTGCCATGTTGCCTCTATTTTGTACTTATACTATAGAAATAGCTATTGTCAACTAGTTAGTACCTATTTATTTAACATAATTTTTTCTTTTCAGATTAAAACTTCAGTTTTGTACTGTCACTTACAAATTCAACTAAGTTAGAAATTCATTTTTAGGTCTATTTATTTTTGCTTTGTTCCAAAACACTATTGAAGATGCCATTCAAGTAAGATGTGATACTTCAGTGTGACATGATATGCATCTAACCAAAGCTTCTTGTTTGCTAATTGAGCTCCAGATCTTTTGACTTAAGCAGGAGACCAGAAGACTCATTCTATTGTGACTTCATTAATTGACCAAAAGGTATGACAAAGAGCAAGGCATTTGTCCTCTCTTTGCCTCCCCATTCACTGTTATCCAAATCTGGAAATGAATAATAACAATATTCAACTGTCCAGTATGAAATGTTTGCCAAGAACTTTGTAATCTTCAGTGGGAACATAGCATTTGGTTGTTCTATAGCAATATATTTTTCTTTCAATTAATTTTATTTTGCTTGCTTCAGAGACAGGCTCCAAAGTTTTGTTGTTATTCTTGTTTTTTTTAAATAAAATAATGAAAACACTAGATTAGTAATAAATAAACTTACAGAATTTGTTGTCATAATGACATTTCTTTGATATTTAGCTTTATATTTGATTCTGACTCAAGCTATTCATTTATCTGAATTGGGATGTGTGTGTGTGTGTGTGTGTGTGTGTGTGTGTGTATAAGAGGCTATCCAAATAAAAAGAAAATTCTAATAATACATCTTCTGTGGTAGGTCCTAAGAGTTCAGGAAAATTCCTTTTAGTGCTATGAAGTTTTCTTTGCAGTAACTTTATACCTTTGCATTTTAATTAGTTAACTTTTGTTTTCCATTTTACATAAAGAAATTTCCCATTTGGTAAGTGTTTAAGCAGCAACTCATTTAAATTATTATGGTTTTTTTTTTGCCATTTTTCCTTTTTTTCTTTCTTAAAAATGTTTTTAAATTTTATTAAAACTTTTATTTTCAAAACATATGCATGGATAATTTTTCAACATTGACCTTGCAAAACCTTGTGTTCCAAATTTCTGCCCCCTTCCCCACACTAACAACTCCCCTAGATGTTTGTCATTTTTCTGACTGGTGATCTATTAGGCCAAGATCAAATGATGCTTTCTCAATGAAGCTAGAGGAATGGAATTTATTATCATGCTTATTTTAATTTGTTTTATTTATATGCTTTTTTCATTTGAACTCAAAGTCTTTTATACTAATTACCAAACTGGATTGTAAACTCTACAACTTTAGATATTATGTATTATCCATCTCTAGTCCTGATCTACATCTTACTACTGAACCCAGATGGCTCTGAAGGGGAAAGTGAGGCAGGTGACCTTGAACAGCCTTGCCTCATTTAAATCCAATTTACTTACATGTCAGGCATCATCTCCCTGATGTCATGGTCTTTTAGACAAGGAAGGAAAATTAACAACAGTCACCTCTGGCACCTCAAATAGTATATTATATTTAGAATATAATAAATAGTTGTTGATTGGATAAACGAATGAATGATTAAATAAATGGACACATAAATAAGTAAAAGTTGCATGTAACAAAAGAAAAAGATATCCTTTGTTGTTGAAACATCATGCTAATTTAAGAATGCACATGGACCCAGAAACTGTCAGGAAGGGTTTGAAGCAATTTATGAAGTTAAATGTAGGTTTCTAATCTAAAAATTTAGAATCACAGTATTTTAGAGCTAAAAAGAACTTGGAACTAATTTAGATTTAAAGCTAGAAGGGTCTGGGGAGGGGGTGGTGTCATCTACTCCAATATCCCCTCACTCCAATTGCTTCCCCCCCAAAACACCTAGAGCTAGAACCTATGTGTTTTTAGTAAATAAGTATCCAGTATTGCAGAAGGTACTACCATGCCTTTGTACAATCCAGACATAGAAGAGATGATAAGTGAATGCTTATTAACTTAATTTTTTAAAAACAAAATCAAACTCATTATCTTTCAATGGCTTTGAATTGGCATGTGTGATCAATGTGTTCTATGACATTTTAAGAGGAGGATTATTCTTTTTCTGAATGGAGTCATCAAACAGGAGAGATAATTCATCATTTTACCCTGGATAGGAAATTTCCTTTGTTAACAGATCAGTCAAAATTAGTCTTGACCAGGAAGTGCAACAGTAATAATGTACAAAATTGAGACATCCATAGTAGAACACGGGACTAGAGGAAATGCCACTGGTTCTGACCTTGGACCTAGAAGAGCACAAATAGCCAATTTGTAAGCTATTCAATAGCTCATTGAATAATAAGAAATCTCTGAAGGGCGTTTAGTATTGTTGCAGGGTTTTTGCTTTACTTCATGACACTGAGTGACACTATCCACTTGAACCTGGCTTAAAGTCTGGCTTGAAGAAATGTGATGGATTGGACTGTGGGCACTTAAGGAAAAAAGGCCCAATGGGGAAAACAAAATGGGATCTGGAATTTTCAGAAGTCCTCTAGTCCAAATCTATGTTATAAATTTTAAAAAAATGAAAAAAAAATCCCAAAACTAAAGCTTATGGAGGTCAAAATATTAGCCCGAGATCATGCAGGTCTAGGGAGAATGCTGTGAGTATAATACAATATAATACCATAAACATTTATTGAGCATCTATTATGTGCCAAGTGTTGTGTTAAGAGCTGAGGACACTTACAATTAAGAAGAAAAAAAATTATATCCCTTGCCCTTGGGGAGTTTACAATTTAATGGGGGAAGATAGCTTAGAAAAAGAAAGTGAAAAAAGGACTGAAAAAGAGGGGCCCAGCCTAAGGGCATGATGATGATGGAATCCAATCAGGCTTTTTCTTCATCTTTAATATTGGGATGATAACAATGCCTACCTCATAGGGTTGTTGTCAAGATCACTAGATAGATAGAAAGAGAAAAATAAAGACATATATAAGTATATTGTGTATATGCATATATGTATATATAGCTATATTTATATATATATAGCTTTCAAATATTCAAGTGTTTTATAAATGTCAGTTATAGTTATTACTACACTTTCCCCCTTACCTCAGGTAAAGTCCTATAATCTTGATAGTCTGGCCACCATTTTTTTTTAAAGCTTTTTATTTGCAAAACATATGCATAGGTAATTTTTCTACATTGACCCTTGCAAAGCTTTCTGTTATAAATTTTTCCCTCCTACCTCCCACCCTCTCCCCTAGATGGCAGGAAGTCTAATACATGTTAATTATGTTAACATATTTGACAGACCGAATATATGTATATATATATTTATACAGTTATCTTGCTGTACAGGAAAAAAAAAACCTGAGAAGGAAAACATAATGTAAGCAAACATCAATAGAGAGTGTGAAAATGCTATGTTATGGTCCAGACTCAGATCCCACAGGCCTCTCCCTGGGTGTATATGGCTTTGTTCATCACTGAACAACTGGGACTGGTTTGAAACATTTCATTGTTGAAAAGTTGATCATCATATAATCTTGTTGTTGCCGTGTACAATGATCTCCTGGTTCTGCTGATTTCACTCAGCATCAGTTCATGCAAGTCTCTCCAGGCCTCTCTGAAATCATCTTGTTGGTTGTTTCTTACAGAACAATAATATTCCATAACATTCATATACCATAATTTATTCAGCCACTCTCCAATTGATGAGCATCCATTCAGTTTCCAGTTTCTAGCCACTGCAAAAAGGGCTGCCATAAACATTCTTGCACATGTGGGTCCCTTTCTCTCCTTTAAGATCTCTTTGGGATATAGGTCCAGTAGAAACACTGCGGGGTCAAAGGGTATGCACAGTTTGATAACTTTGGCCACCATTTTTATAGTGGGTCCAGAATTACATGATCTTTACTACATGGGTTCATGCAGTAGAGTTCTTTCTTCCTAAAGGGAAACATAAGGCTTTGAAGGAGAGGAAGGGAATAAACATTTATATAGTATCTACTATGTACCAGATAGGCAGATAGGTGGCAGTGGATAGAGTGCAGGAATAATCTTTCTGAGTTCAAATGTGATCCTGGGTAAGTCACTTAACTCTATTTGCCTCAGTTTCTCATATGTTAAAAAAAATGAGTTTGAGAAGAAATTGGCCAACGTGGCAGCAACAACATGGGCTAAGTGTTTTACAAAAAGTATCTTATCTTATCCTCATCACAATCCTTGGATTATTATCCCCATTTTAAATTTATTATTATCCCCATTATAGGGAAGTGCATAATAAGGGGAAACTGAGGCAGACAGAGGCCACACAGTAAGTATCTGGATCAGATCCCAAATTTAGGTCTTCTTGACCAAGACTAGTACTCTATCCACTGTACCACCTAACTATCTCGGATAACATTATAGATCGATAGCTAAATCCTGATGTCATATGCATATAAATATGACATCAATCCATAATTTGGATTGGACCATTTAACAGAAAATCATAATGTTCAGAGGCAGTTAAGTGGCACTGGTCCTAAAAATGAGGAAATCCCCAGTTCAAATTTGGCCTCTCACATACGCAAGTCACTTAGCCTCAAATCTAAAATGAGAATAATAGCATATATCTCCCAAGGTTGTGATGAGGATCAAATGAAATATTTGATGGGCACATAGTAAGCACTTAATAAATGCTTGTTTCTTTTCTTAGCATATTACCTAGCATATAGTATGTATTTAATAAATATTTATTGACTGACTGATACAAATAAATATGTGAAATGCTTTGAAGAATCTTGTTGCATTTGGTAGAATTTGTTCTCAAAAAAGCCCGAATTCTCTCACAAACCTTATGAGCAGAAATTATTCCACTGTTGTACTTGTATCCCCAGTGCCTAGGATAATGCCTGACACATAATACTTAATAAATGTTTATTTTTGGATTGCCTGAGAGAATCAGATTTCATCATTATTGAGGACAGAAAAAGCTAAGATTATTATGATTTCAAATTTGACCTTATACTATATACATACACATATATAGTTATAACACACACATATATATTAACTGTATGTTACATAACATTATTTATCTCAGTTGCTCATATGAAAAATATAAAAAAGATGCATTCTTACTAAATATTTTAAAAATGATTAAACCCACATATATTGCATTGTGTTACCAATTACACTTACCTGTTGCTTTTTCTCCCTTCTGAATTGTTCCCTACCTCATGCTAAATCCTCTTTCTACATGAGTTACTATATATTCATAGTTGTCTCCCTCTTGTCTAGCCCTAAAAAAAAAGCCCATTGGAATTTTTAAAAGGAGAAATAGGAGATAATGTATTGCTTTTAGGTTACTCCTTGATCCCATTAGGCTCAGCATGATATCTTTTGCACCCTGGGTCCATGGTTCATTGTTTATTTTCATTTCAACCCAATATTTAAAGGGAAAAAAGTACAATTTTGGATACAAAATAAAAATTTTAAGTTCTTAAAATTTCTGCTGTGTATGTGTGTGTGTGTGTGTGTGTGTGAGAGAGAGAGAGAGAGAGAGAGAGAGAGAGAGAGAGAGAGAGAGAGAAAGAGAAAGAGAGAGAAAGAAATGAGGGAGAAAGGGAGGAAAGGAGGAAAGGATAAGGAAGTGAGAGAGAGGAAAGGAAATGAAAGTGAGGAAAGAGAAGAGAAAGGAAAATCAAGAAAGGCTGGAAGGAGAGAGACAGAAGAGATAATGTGCCTGTACACACACACACACACACACACACACACACACACACACAGAATATGTTTTCTTGTGTCATTGCTTTACTCTTGGCATGGAATCAGTACTCAGAAAAAGCAGATTTTAAAATTTGGAGCCTCAATTTTAGTGGGTTGAAGCTGATCTACAGTCACCAAGGAAAATCAAAACAAAACACACAAGAATTTAGAGAAGACATTTTTCTGCCAAAGGAATAAATTTTCCTTGTTGCTATTTCTACTTTAGCCAATAATCCAATGAGGGGAAAAATCAGACAGATTGGTCAAGAGTTCAATGCAATTTTCTGTGACATTTGACTTGAAGTGATATTGCAAAAAGTTAAAATGAGTTTAAATGTTACCCTTTCCAATATGTTGGCACACATTGCTAAAGAAAAAGAGGGGGTAGATAGGAAAGTGGTTTCTCTACATGGTACTTCCTCCAGGGATGAGATTTTTGTAGCTATTGCTGGGTTTCTGAAACAAGGATTTTGTTTCAAAGAAGTCATTTGCTTTCCTTGCTGCTAATAAACCACCAGTTATAGCTAACTACTTACAATGTAGTTAAAATTGTTTGCTTTTGTTAAGAAAACAGCAACAATCACAATGTAGCATACTGAAGAGACCACAGTGAATTTAGAATCAGAAGATGTAGTATTGAAGGCCAACTCTGTTGTTTATGACCTGTGTGACCTTGGGCAATGCATAATTTTTTGTGCCTCAGTTCTCTTCTGTGTAAAATGGACTAGGCTTTGATGATCTGCCATATCTCAGTTCTAAATCTGAATATTTAAATTTTTATCTAGACCTTTGATTTAATTAGTATTATCAGAGATAGGATTTATACATCTTTGAACTATTAAGTCAATCTACCTCTCCCCAAGTTCCCCCAATTCTCTTTCCCTTCAAACAAAACAAAAACAAAACCAAAGCCCTCAGGTCAAATGTTTTCTTTGGTGATTATAATTTGACTCAAAGAGAAGCACCATAATATAGCAAAATGACTTTTGTACCTGGAGTTAGGTGACCTGGATTTAAATCTTGCTTCAAAAGCTTACTAGCTATGTGATCATGGGTAAGTCATTTAAACTGTTATTATAAGACAAGAAAAATATACTTACATCTCTCATAAGCAATTGTAGGGGAAGTGCTTTGCAAACCTCAAAAATATAAATATGTGATTTTTTAATTATCTTTGTTAGCAAAGAAATATTGATCTTTTCAATTTTTGATGAATCTGTGCTCTTATTTTGATAATAGCTTTTTATTTTCAAAATACATGCAGTTTTCAACATTTACTCTTGCAAAACCTCGCAAAAAATTGTGTTCCAAATTCCCCTAGACAGTAAGTAATTCAAAATAAATTAAAATGTGCAATTCTTCTAAACATATTTCCACATTTATCATGCTGCATAAGAAAAATCAGATTCAAAAGGAAAAGAGAAAAAAAAAGCTAGAAAACAATGACAAAAAAGTGAAAATACTATGTTGTGCTCCACTTTCAGTCCCTACAATCCTCTTTCTGGATGTAGATGGCTCTCTCCATCACAAGTCTTTTGGAATTGGCCTGAATCACCTCACTGTCAAAAAGAGCCAAGTCCATAACAATTGATCATCACATAATTTTATTGTTGCCATATACAATGTTCTCTTGTTTCTACTCACTTCACTTAGCATCAGTTCATGTAAGTCTCTCCAGGCCTTTCTGAAATCATTCTGATGAACATTTCTTATAGAACAATTCTATTCCATTACATTCATATATCATAACTTATTCAACCATTCCCCAACTGATGGGCATCCATTCAGTTTCCAGTTTCTAGCCACTCTGAAAAAAAAAAAGGGCTGCTACAAACATTTTTGCACATGTGGGTCCGTTTCCCTTTTTAATGATTTCTTTGGGATACAGAATCAGTAGAGACACAGTGATGAATCTGTAATCTTATAACTGTGGTTACTGTCTCCAACAATGCTGATTACAATCTATCCTTGTTTGTCCTGCTGCTCTTGTCCATCTTCTACAAATCCACTAGAAGGAATCTGTCCAGCATATTGAGTATTTTCCTTTAGATTTCTCGATATTGCATGGAGATCAGTGAAGAATATGGGCTGTTTATCAATTATCTCTTGCTCTCCTTTTGTTACGATCTTCCCCGATTGTACTTTCACTTATTTGAAAATAGTCTTTCCAACATTTCTGTGCAATTCCTTGCTATCTCTGTGTCACAGTCTCTCCAGCCCCCTTTGGGTGACCTACAACTTCAATCCTTTACAGAAGGATTGAATATTTCATGACTCTTTAGAGTTTTTAGGAGAGAAAAATTAGATGGAAACCGTTCTAGGAATGAGAGAATTCGTACAAAATCATGCAAAATGGAAAGTGATGTTGTGAGTTCCAAGACTTCTAAAGCATCTAGCCTATCAAGAGATCTCAGGAATTTCAAATGAATCTTCAGATTTGCCAACCCACAGAATGACAGTTTCTGATATTCCTTTTAGCTCTAAAATTTTCATCTTTTGCTTCTCTGATTCTTTGAATTTAAATTCCTCTGACCATTTAGAGTTCCCAAAGTGGATCTCCTAAGTAGCTTTAGAAACCTTAAATATTTTTTTAACCAAAATGACACTCTCAAAGACTCCAGGACCAAGACAAGATTGAGAAGTATAGGTTCTAGTGCCTTGGAAGTCTAGTTGGGCTCTTTGGAAGTGATTTTATAGGGAGCGCATTATGATTTGATATAGCATGACATCAGTGGAGATAGTGCTTCACTTGGAGTGAATAAGACCTATACACCGCCTCACATTATTGTCCTATTTTATTCCTGTTTTTTTCCTCAGCCAAATTCCTATAAGGTGTTATTTAATTTACCTCCCTTTGCAATTTGATTCCAACCTCATTACTCAGTGGCTTTTTCCAAACTTACTAATTATCTTTTCATTGCTAAATCTAATAATCTCTTCTCAATAGGTAACTAGGCAGTACAGTGGATAGCTTGCTGGGCCTGAAGTCAAGAAGACTCATTTCCCTGAGTTCAAATCTGTCCTCAAACACTTCCTAGTCATGTGATCTTGGCAAATCACTTAATACTGTTTGCCTCAATTTTCTCATCTGTAAAATGAACTAGAGAAAAAAAATGGCAAACCACTTTGCCAAGAAAACCCCACATGGGATCAAGAAGAGAAATGAAACCAGCAACTAAAATGACTGAATAAGCACAGTGGATAGAGCCAAATAGAGGTCTACTTTCTGGAATCAGAATAACTTCAGTTCAAATCTTGTCTCTAATACTTTATGGTTGTGTGATCCTGAGCAAGTCTCTTAATCTCTCATCCTCTATTTTCTAATCTGTAAAACAGGGATAATAAATTGATTCTCCCAGGATTTTTGTGATGATATAATAAGATATAAGTAAAATGTTTTGAAAACTTTTAAGTACTATATAAATGCTACCTATAATTCTTATCCTTCTTTAGGTCTTGACAGAATTTGCCTCCTCTGAGGACCCTCTCCTCCTGGATACTCTCTCTGCAGAAGAGTTTCATGAAACTGCTGCTTTCTCTTGGTTCTTCCCCTATCTCTCTGTTTACTTCTTTTCAGTCTCCTTTACTAAAACATCTTCCACATCATACTCCCTAATAGTGAATATACTCATGGATCTGCTCTGGGCTTTCTTCTATTTTCTTTCTGTGCTCTTTCTGTCTTAATTATCCCATCTGGTCACATGGGATTATTTATCATGTCTGTTGTTACCAGTTGTATATATACAGCCTAGTTCTTTGTTCTGAGTTCCAGTCTAGCTGCTAGACAGTTCTGTTGGCATCCTGAATGTGTCACAAACTCAATCTATCCAAAACAGAACTCACTCTTTTCCCTCCCCAATCCAACTCTCTTTCAAACTTCCCAATTTCTGTTGAGGTGACCACTCTAAGTTTGTAACTTTGTCATCTCTCACTCCTCACTCACATCTCACATTTAATCAATTGCTAAATCCTACCAATTCTACCTCCATCCAGTTTTTTGATCCAATTTTCCCTTTTCTTTACTCCCATAACCACTTCCATAGCCTCCTAATTGGTCCCCTTTCTTCAAGTTTCTTTCCACTTCAACTCATTCTCTACACAGTTACCAAAGTGATTCCTCCCCATTTCCTAAACCCTAAAAAGTCAGTCCCAACGATGGCACTCCTTTTCTCAATAAACTCCAGTGACTCCCTAATACCTCGAGGATCAAATGTAGATTCCTTTGACTTTTAAAGCTTTTCACAACTTAATACTAACCTACCTTTTTGTTTTTGTTTGTTTGGGCTTTTTAAAAATAGAAGTCTAGCTGGTTCTGATTCAACCAACTAGACTTCTTACTATTTCTCATACACTTATATACATCTACCGTATCCATACCTTTACACTGGCTGTCCCATATGCCTGGAATGTACAATTCTCTCACTACATCTTAGAATCCATAATTTTCTTTATGGTTAGGTCCCAGTACCCACCTATCCTCTCAAATGCTAGAATCTCTTACTCTTACCCTCAAATTATCTTGGGTTTAAATTTTGTATTAACCTATATAAAAATCTGTTGTCTCTCTTGGCCAGATAATAAATCCCTCCAGGGAAAGACCTACTTCACACCACAAGGCACAGTGGATGGATCACTGGTTCTGGACTGAGAAAGACCTGAGTTCAAAGTAAGCTTACGATTTGTGATATGATATGTATTAGCTACATGATTCTGGGCAGGTCATTTAACCTCTGACTGCCTTAGTGTCCTCAACTGTAAAAGGAGTTATAATAGTTGCACCTACCTCCCAAAATTGTGGTAAGGATTAAATAAGTTAATACTTGCAAAGTACTTAACATAGGCTGGCATATAGTCGGCCCTAGATAAATATTTGTTTTCTTCCTTTCCTTTCTTGAATTCTCAGAGTATAGAACAGTATCTGGATCATTGTTGTTCAGTCATTCAGTCATATCCAACTCTTTCTGTCTTCATATGGGATTTTCTTGGCAATGACACTAGAATGACATTTTTTTCTCCAGTAGGTTAAGGCAATGGTTAAGTAAGTGACTCCCAGAGTCACAAAGCTAGTGAATATCTGAATCCATATTTGAACCCAATTTTTCCTGGTTCCAGGCCCAAGGCTCTGTACTGAGTCACATAACTGCTTCACCTAGGAATATATTGGTACTTAAGTTTAAATTCTATCTCTGACTCTTAGTAAGCTGTATAAGGACATATAGCAAGTATTATGTAAGTATTATCTATTATTATTATTAAGTGGTCAATTAACTTCATCTTTTTGAGTCTCAGTTTCAACATTTGTAAAATGGGGGGGAATAATACACATAATAGAATTTGTCATAAGCATCAATGAGAAAATGTACACAAAGGGCTTTGCAAAATTAAAATTGATATGTGAAGGTCAGTTTTTATTTTTTGTCTTTATAAAATATATCTCCAAGGGAGAAAAAAGCAACTTATTTGTAGTCAGCCCTTGGAAGTAGCAAAAAAAATTGATTTTACCTATCATTAGAAAAATTAATAGTGTCCAAGTTGAGGAATGAACCTGTATGTTTTTCAAACACATGTTCATTTCCACGTTGCTTGATCCTTTGCTAAGAAACTAAACACTTACAACTGAATATATTCTCTTCTTGGAAATCTGTGGCCAAACCACCTTAGGTTGGGATCTTTTTTGGCTCCAACAAACCCACCAGGGTCAGGGCAGGCCGGTCTTGGCCTGATGCCCTCCCAGAATAAACTAAACAGCCACAGGAAGTGGTTTTGGTGATTCAGTCAGTGGCACACTTCCTTTTGAGTCAGAATTGAATCATAGACATTAGGGATGAAAAAAGGCCATGCCTTTTCCCAGCTTCCAAAAGAATATTCATGGCTGCCAACCATACAAAACAAAACTTGCTGTTGAGTGGGACTCTCAGAATGCATTACAACAATTAAGAATCTGACTCTGAACCTTGTGATCACTATTTAGCTTGGGTGGGTGGGGGAACCAAGTGTTCCAAAGGCACCCCCTCCCTTTCCCAGCATTTCTTTGATTGTAGACTGCAGATTTTTTGAAGGGAAGCTGAGGTCATATGTTACTGCGGCCATTAAGTTTCCTGTGCTGCTTCTCTCTTCCTAAGCATAGAATCTGACCCATTTCCACTAGATGTGCTGGCATTTGCGCATACATGAACCCTGTTGCTTTAAATGGCCCAGATATTCTTCGTCGCTTACTGACCCGGAACATTCATTGGCATGTCTGTTGGAATGGCTTCTATGTGCTGCTCCAGCCATGGCAGTGTTTCAACTGTGGGTGAAATGATACTGTTCTGAATGTACTGAATGCAGCTGGCAATTCTGTAAATTGTTTTGAGGCTTAAGAAAAACCCCGCAGATATCAACAAGTCATAAAAAACATGCATATTTTCCCTAGTCTTTTTTTTTCTAGTGCCACTTTTTATTTTTAATATTCTATATTTTGGCGATTTAAATATAGTTAACTCTGTTATAAACTAAATATCTAGAGCATGATATATGCCTAATACTTTCCTCTAGTTCATTTGATTGTAATTCAATTAACTTAATAAATTGGCAGTGTGTTTCATTTGGATAAACTATTAATAAAGATTCATGGACTTGGGAGGGAAAGCCTAGTTTCATGTCATTCCAAGAAGGCTAATGGATTAGGCTGGAATCAGGCAAGGTTCAGAATTAAATCATAAGGCCAGCTGAACATATCATGACTATAGCAATAAAGAGAAAGAAAGACCTTGCACTATGATCATTGATTGAGAGCCATAAAGGATCTTAGAGGTCATTGAGCCCAATCCCTTACCTCTATTTTACATGTTAGGAAACTGAGTCTAAGAGGAATTAAATGATTTGTCTGGGGTCGTATAGCTAATAGACTTGAACTCAGGTGCTGTGCAGTATCTGAGGAAGTCAGTGACCAAAGGTCAAATGGGATCTTTGTTCCATTGCTCAGGAATTCCCACTAAATCTTGGACTTCTCAGAGTCATCACGTCCAGCTCCTTCAGCAATTTCATCAACGTCACCTACACCGATATCAAATGGCAAACCCATCTCATCATTAAGAAAGTCTAGGAGCAAAGCCAGGTAACTAGCAACAAACTCAGCAGCCAGCTCTTCTGGGCAGGATGTGTAGAAAATGGATGTCTGCCAAACAGCCAAAGAGTCCTCATCTGACATGCTAAGGGGTGGCAGCCAAGAAGAGAACATCAAGAAACACTGACTACAAGGTACAGGCAGGGATGAGAGGGAAGACTGAGAATGGGAGTGGGGAGGATAGCTCCCTTTGGGCAAAGGTGTTTATTCTTTAAACACAGAAGCTCTTTTCTAAGAATCACGAGCATTTCTATAGCTCTTCAAGGCTGACAAAGTATGTTAAATCAAAAACCATGTGTTAAATGCCTACTATGTGCTCATCACTGTGCTAAGGAGAGGGGAAGGGACATAGAAAGACACAGATAATCTCTGTTCTCAAGGAGCACATAGTCAGTTTTATGACGTAGACAATATATGTACAAACAAGATACACAGGATAAGTAGGACATAATTATAGAGTGGGATTAGAAATAGTTTCTCATAAAAGGGAAGATTTTAGTTGGCAATTGAGGGAGTCAGGAGGCAACAATGAGGAGGAAGAGAATTACAGATTATTTCATCTGATTGTCACAACAGCCTTGTGAAGTAGATGCTATTATTATCCCCATTTTATACATGAGGAAATTAAAGCAGATAGAGGTTGTGACTTACAGGATCACAAAGACTGGAATCAAACTCAAATTTTCCTGATGTTATGTCTAGCATTCTATCTCTTGCATCATCTAGCTTCCATGATTGGCCTCTTTCCAAAAGGACATACAGGAAGTAGTATGACCCTTTACCCTAGCCCCATCATCAATCACCATTCCATCCCTTCCCCCTCCTTCTATAATTTAAAGGGCATTGAAAATAGAAGAACTGACCAAATTTCAGAAGAGTAAGTAAGGAAGGAGAGGCCTCAGACAAAAATACAAACCATCTACTTAGGAAGTCTACTGCAGCTGAAAAGAGAACTGGAATAAGCAGCTGCAGCCCAGGATAAAGAAAGGCAGAGTGGGAACACTGTGTGAGCCATGCCAAATTGTGACTGGTGCTCAGCCTCATGGGGTTTGTGCTTAAATAAGCTGACAGGACAGAATGAGTCAGCAGCTAGGATGACCAGACACTTCAAGGTTGCTGCTTTCTTTCCATGGCAAGAAGTGACCCCTCAAAGGGTGTCTGTAAGCTGTCTGCTCCCTGTTGACAAGCCCCTGGGGACACCTATCAAATGGTGTCCTAAGTCACTCCCTGATGGTTAAGGATCCTACTGAATGCTTCAAAAGAAAGGACCTGATCTTCCAAACCTGGCCTCCTGAAACAATTCATCTTTGGCACAGAATGTTATTAATAGATTCCAAGCAGGATATCACCTGTTCCTGACTTTTCTAGATAGGTCAATAATGTCTCCTCAGTAGTTGGAAGCCTTTTCAGGCTTGGCTGGTTGTATCTGAGTATGAAAGGCCAGGCTAGAGGCTGAGCCTATAGCAGTGATAATCTAGTCCTTCAGGCTTAGCTTTGTCTTTCTGCCCCCTCCTCTCGAATTTTGCCCCCTCCCACTCAATCCACATGACTGAACAGAATTTATCTTTAGAAAAATAACTCATATATATATATATATATATATATTCTCACCTCTATTCTTCTGAATGCCACTCTCATAGCACTATTAATCATTTCAAATTAGATGTTCCATAGACATCTCAAGTTCAATATGTTCAAAACAGAACTAGTTTTTTTTCCTCTTAAACCCACCTTTCTTATGTCTTTTCCTATTTCTGTTGTCCTGTCATTCTTTTGGTCATTCAGGTTGGTTTGCTTGTTGTCACTTTTGGCTCCTCAACCTCCCTGATCTTACATATTTAAATCCATTGCCAAACCTTGTTTTTTTCTCCACATCTTTTACATCTGTCCTCTTTCAGTCACTCACAGGGCTGATATCCTAATCTGGGTCAACCAGCCTTTACAAGGCAGGCAAGCCAGCTTATTTGAATCAGCAAGGAACTCAGGGAGAGTCAGGAGGGCAGCATGTGTCAAATAACGCAAAATACCATACCGTCACTTTGACCATCAACTTTCCTCAGATCCTGATGGAGTTAGCTCATGACCCAGAACCCAAAAGCCTTGGAAATAGCAAATGTCCAGAATACTTCCCATAGATATCATCCTAGGAAGCAACCACTGTGGAGATGCTGCCTGATAATTACTCCTTTCGATACTACAGCCACTGTTATTAGATTCATAAAAGAAGGGTCTTGCCACCAAAGTCTTTGACTCTGTCAAGTGCTTCAACATCAGAAACTGATATGATTTTGTCGGTGGAAGGGATATTAAAGAAGAGACATTGTCCTCCACTTTGCACCTTCAGGATCATGGGGATTTTTCATCTGACTTTCAGCTGAAACTTTCTAGATGTGTTGTCATCCCCTTTAGAATGTGAGCTCCTTGAGAACAGGCACTGTCCTAAAGTTCCAATTTGTATCCCCAGTACTTACCATGCTTTGTCATAGTCAGTATTTAACAAATGTGTATTCAATCATTCATTCATCTATTACCTCTTGCCTGTACTGGTAGAATAGCCTTCTAATTGGTCTCTGCCTCTAGACTCTCCCTAATTCAATTCATTTTCTATATAGTTACCAGAGTGATTTTTTCCCCCTAAACTTCAAAACTGGTCGTTACTCTATTCAATAAACTCTACTGGCTCTTTTATTAATTATGGGATCAAATATAAATTTCTCTGGCATTTAAAGTCTTTCACAATCTGTTTCTGGACTGCTTTCTAGTATAATTACTTGCTATTCTCACTGATACAAACAGTAGCTCAACCAAACTGACCTTCCTGTTCCTCCTAGACAGCACCTCACCTCCATGCCTTGCACCGATTGTCCCATAAGCCTGTTAGGTGCTCTTGCCTCGCCAGCGTCTCTTAGAATCCATTGTTTCCCTTAAGGATTAGCTAAAAGACCTTTTTCTACTTCTTGCCTTTTTTTTTTATTCCCCTGCTGCTGGTGCCTTAACTGTATTTCTTTTGCATATATTTTGCCCACAAGAAAGTCAAGGTTACAAGTTTCTTGATGGGAGTTTCTCTTTTTTGAAGTGCTCCAGGAATAACAGCACCTTCCCTAACTGCCCCACACCTGGCTACTGGTTCTGTTTCTGGCCCAACCCCTGCAGCATCAGAAAAGCAACCCCTGTAGAAAAGGAGCCAGAAATCCTCACCAAGCACCACCTGTGAGGCAAGCAAGTTAGCCTAGTTGAAATGGCCAGGTATCTGACCGAAAGACAGGGAGCATGATGGGGCAGGGCAGTCAAGTCATTTTCTGTTTCTCACAACTCCTCCAATAATTGTCAATTTCTTGTCATCCATGACATATCTCAGATCTGATCCCTTCTCTATAGGTAAGAAGCTACTCTTTAGTTCAAGCCTTCATCTTCTCTGACAAAGACTATTGCAACAATTTCCTAACTGTTTTTTTCTGACTACAATCTCTCCCTACTCCCGATCCATACTATGCATTGCTGCTGAAATAATTATCCTCAAGGCTAAATCTGTTTCCCCTATTTCAATTCCCCCTCCATTTTTTGTGAGGCAATTGGACTTAAATTATTTGCCCAGGGCCACGTGGATAGTGTTAAGTTTTTGAATCTGAATTCAGATCTGCCTGACTTCAGAGCCAATGTTCTATCCTATTTTAACTTCTGTAGCTACTTCTTAACTCTAGAACAAAATCAAAATCAACTTTGTGTGTGTGTGTGTGTGTGTGTGTGTGTGTGTGCATGCACGTGACAATTTGACCACAACAGTCTTTCCAGCCTCAGTGCCCATCTATTTGTCTTTGCCCTGATTGTTCCACTGGCCTAAAATGCAGTCCCTCCATATCTGTGCTTGAGTCCTTTTCTTCCTTTAAAATGAAACTCAATCCCTATCTTTTGGCTGATACACACACACTCCCTTTCCACCCCTCTCCACATCAAATGCTAGAGCCCTCCCTCTAAAATTATCTTGTGCTTAATTATTTTGTACTTATTTAACTTATATTTATGCCAAGTATAGTGTCCCAAAACATTGGTTTAAAACTATGCTATTGTTTTGAAGGCAAGCTTATTTTTGTATGTGCTCCTCTCCCATTAGAATACTAATTTTGAGGGTAGAGATGATTTTATTCTTTGTATCTGTATTCCCCAACAGAGTCTTTCATAAAGTAGGTGCTTAATAAATACTTGATTGATGACTGATATTATCTGATCAGGTCAGGGTACAATGGAAGAAGTATCAGCTCCTTATTCTTGGAAGTTATATTTGAATTAGTGCAGTCCAGGAATACATTAGCTTTTTTTGGCTGCCACATTACTGTTGTCTCACATTGAGCTTGTAATCTATTAAAATACCCAGCTCTTTTCCAGATGAGATGCAGCCTGACTATACTTGCTTCATCTTGTGCTCATGAATGTATATTTAAGACTTTAAATTTTTCTTTCTTATATTTCTTGTTATTAAATTTCTTCCAATGTTTTGTCAAGCCTGTCAAAATCTATCTAAATCCTATCTCTGCCATACAGAGTATTAACTAGTCTAACTTGGTGTCATTTGCACAGTTGATAGACAATACATTCCTTTGTATAAGTTATTGATCAAGATTTAAACAGGACAGGCTAAGTCCAGATCCCCGAGGAATACTAATATAACTTTTGCAGTCATATTGACTTCTTCATGTTAAGATCTCTAATTTATATTTGTAGATTTATAAGTAAATATTTGAAACAAAGGAATCATATGTTTATTTTCTTGGAATATATCTCCTGTGAATTTCTATAACATACAATTTAAAGGCCTTTTGATCAGATCTGCAAGACTCCAAGTCCAAGAGTCTGTCATTTATTTTACATGGTGGTCCAGAAATCCCATTCTGAAGTTCCAGATTTCTTCTTTCTTTTCCTCCTTTCTCCTCCTCCTTTTCTTCTTTCTACTTTTGCTTCTTCTCCTTCTATTTGTACTTTTTCTCCTGTTTTGCCTCCTCCTCCTCTTCTTCCTCTTGGTTGCTTTTTTTTTTAAATTTTCAATTTCAAATTCTCCTTCCAGCCCACACCTACTCATTGAGAAGGCAAGAAATATTATTCCCATTATACATAGGAAGTCATACAAAACATAATTCTGCAAATTTTTTAAATGTCAAAAAAATAAAGAAAGGAAAATATGTTTTAAACTGCATTTCAAGTTCATCATTTTTCTATCTAGAAGTAGAGCACATTTGCATAATGAGCCCTTTGGAGTTGTGGTGGATCATTATATTGATCAGAATAATTTAAGAACTTAAGTTTTTCACAGTCAATTATCTTTACAATATTGCTGGTACTATGTAGATTTCACTTCTGGTTCTGCTTATTTCCATTTGTATCAGTTCATATATGTTTTTGCAGGTTTTTCTGAAATCACCTCCTTCATCATTTCTTATACACAATTATATTCCATCACATTCATATGCCATATACCATGACTTGTTCAGTGATTCCACAACTGATGAACACCCTCTCCTTTTTCAATTCTTTGCCACTATAAACAGAGTTGCTATAAATATTTTTGTATATATGGGTCCTTTTCCTTTTGATCTCCTTGGTGTCTGGATCTCATAACTCTTGGGTCATAGTTCCAAATTATTCTCCAGATTGATTGGACTAAATCACATCTCCATCAGGTGCCATATTTTAAACAGGTTGTTCATTCTGCAAATTTGTTTCAGCGAAACATTAATTATCACCCATGCCTCTAAGATCTTCAGTTCTCTTCACAAGACTTCTTAAACTTTAATGATGCTATCTAGATTCCTTCTGATAGTATGGTTTGTATCACCATTCTTTAAATTACTACAAATTCCTATTGATGTGTATTAATAATCCATTTTACAGGTTCTTTGTCATGTCTTGGATACATATTCCCAATAAGGCAAGAAACTTAGTACTGTCATCAGACTGACAAATAGCTGACAAGTAGCTTTCAATAAGAACTCTCTGGGCCAGCTAGGTGGTGCAGTGGAGAGAGTACCAGTCCTGAAGTCAGGAGGACCTGAGTTCAAATGTGACCTCAGACACTTAACATGGTCTAGTGTGTGATCTGGGCAAGTCAGTTAACCCCAATTGCCTCAGGAAAAAAAATTAACAAAAAATAACTCACCAACCATGTCTCCTCTTCTCTCTCTCTCTCTTTTTTTCTTACCCTTACTGGATATACCTCCACAAGACAGTATTTGTGAGTTCACTTTATTATTCATTGAAGCACAAGTAGCTGCTTCCTCAGTAGAATATCTAGATTCCTATTCTTTAGAAAAAAAATTAAATTTGTTTTTCAGCTTCAAACGTTTAATGTTCCTTTTTCTTCCCTTCTTCTTTGATGTGACATTCTCCATTCTTGACATAGGTTAGAAAGTGGGCTTTAAAAGATAATTAGAAATATAAGTGAAGAGTTTTTAGTAGGAGACTGCAATATGAAGATCATCAGGAACAAAGACAAGGAGACTGAAGATATATAATATGAAAGGGGAGAGAGGAGAGCAGAAAAGAATAATCTAGTTTGCTTGGAGTGCAGAGTGTGTAAATAGAAATTATTATGATAAAATTGTAAAGAGAATTGGTGGAATCAGATTGCAGAGTCTTAAATGCAAGACAGAGTCTTAACTTTATTTGGTAGGCAATTTGGAGCTACTGAGCTGAAGGTAACATAACCAAATCTAAGTAAGAAATATTATTCTGGAGATGGTAAAAAAGATAAACTAGAGAAAAAATGAAGATGGGGAAACATATCAGAAGGTTATTGTGACAACTTTGAAAGTCTTAACTATGATCAATGAAGCCACTGACCACTATTCTTCAGGACCTATAAAGAAGTATGCTACCCACCTTCTAAAGGGAAAGGTGATCAGCTCTAGATGAAGAATGACATAAATTTTTGGATATAGCCAATGTACAGATTTTGTTTTAACTATGCATATTTGTCATAAAGGTTTGGTCTTTTCTTCCTTCCTTCCTTCCTTCCTTCCTTCCTTCCTTCCTTCCTTCCTTCCGTCCTTCCTTCCTTCCTTCCTTCCTTCCTTCCTTCCTTCCTTCCTTCCTTCCTTCCTTCCTTCCTTCCTTTTCTCCCTTCCTTCCTTCCTTCTCTTCCTTCCTTCCTTCTCTTCCTTCCTTCCTTTCTCCCTCCCTCCCTTCCTTTCTCCCTCCCTCCCTTCCTTTCTCCCTCCCTCCCTTCCTTCCTCCCTCCCTCCCTTCCTTTCTCCCCCCTCCCTTTCTTTCTTCCTCCCTCCTTCTCTCCCTTCCTTCTTTCCCTCCATTCTTTCTCTTCTTTCCCTCCATTCTTTCTCTTCCTTCCTTCCTTCTTTCCTTCCTTCCTTCCTTTCTCTCTTCCTTTTTTTCATTTGGAGGGAAGATAGGAAAGAGTAAAAAAAGTATGCTCATTAATTTAAAAGAAAAGTTTTAGAAATCCTTGGGACAGGGGGAATAGGGAAGCAGCTAGATGGCTCAGAAAATAGAATGCCAAACCTGAAGGAAGGAAGACCTGAATTCAAATTCAGTCTCAGATATTTTCCAGCTCTGTGACCCAAGCAAGTCACTTAATTCTGTCTGCCTCAGTTTCCTCATCTGTAAAATGAGCTCAAGAAAGAAATGGCAAACCACTTCAGCATCTTTGCAAGAAAATCTCAAATGGAGTCACAAAGAATTAATGAAACTGAAAAAAAAAAAAGAACAACAAATGTGTGTGTGTGTGTGCACGCACGCGCCTACGTGCATGCACACCATAAAAGGAGGGCATTGTAAATATCCAGGCACATATGAAACACACCACTGTAAAACCACATGACACAGTGGAAATTATATTACCTCCAGAGTCAGAAAACCTGAGTTTCCATCTCATCTCTAGGATTTCCTAACTGTGTTGCCTCATTTCTTTTAAAAGTGAAAATCCTTAGAGACTACCAAAAAAGGAAGGCTTACTAATTACTTTGGGGTGTGAAAAATGTGAAAATAATATCTCATTTGCTGAAGATTCTAATGATCCTTATTTGGAAAAGGAACTGAATCCAGCAACCCCACTAGTGGGCACTGAGAATGGAAATTCTCACTTCAATGGGACATTACCAAAGCTTAAAAATCTTACAGCCTTTCAAAATATCTGCAGAATAACTACCACTCAAGTTAATCACAATGGTGCTACCCAGATCTCCTTTTTAGACAGTCAGGTCCACAGTTTTTCTCTCCACTATAATGAATCTCACCTTCTTAGTCAACTAAAATATGTTAAAATTTTAAAATATTTAAAACACTCACTTGATATAAATTAAAGTATCTGAACTCTCAGTAGTAAATTACCTTAATAAAAAAGAAAATATCTCATTCGCAGGAATAGAAAATTCATAGAAATGAAAATCAAGGTAGGGTGGCTCAACAGAGCATAGGACCCAGAGCCAAGAAGGCTTGGGTACAAAACATTCCCTGGACACCTATGTATAACCTTACTAGATGTAAATCACTTAAATTCTCTCAGCTTCAGTTTTCTCATCTCTAAAATGAGGATAATAATAACACTTATGTCACAAATAAATAAGGCTGATATTGTAGTTTATAGAATCTAAAGTATAATATATATGTAAATTATTTTAAATATTTTTGCATAAATGTAAGAACTCCTTTGTCTGCAGAGAACTGGCACATTCTGAATCAATAAAAGCCTGATAAAAATATTTCCCCAGAGAAGGCACAAAATCATTTCTAAAATACAAACCTGCCTCTTGCCAGTGTTCCCCTTTTCTTTAATTTGGGTGTTTTATCCCTCTATCTCTGTCTTTCACCTTTGTAAGTTTCCTTAGCTTCTCACCATGTTAGGAGAATTCTTTCCATGTGTATGTGTGTAGATATTTGCAGAGAGAGCTGAGCCAGGAGTCTGGAAGACTTGTCTTCTTGAGCACAAATATGGCTTCAGACACTAAACTAGCTGCAAGACTTTGGGCCACACACTTAAACTTGTTTGCCTCAGTTCTTCTTCTGTAAAATGAGCTGAGGAAGGAAATAGCAAAGCATTCCAGCATCTTTGCCAAGAAAACCCTAAATTGAGTGATGAATAGTGATTCATGGATGAAATAATTCAACACACACACATATACATACATCATACATATACATACATTTATATTTAATATTTCTGAAGTAGCCTCCCCAAAACAAACCAACCAGCAGCCAGACTACTTTGTTCCTTCAGCACAATGATGCTTATCTGTTCTTTGAGTCAGAAAGACTCTTGTTGGCATTTGCTTGGCAAAGATTGAAAGATCCAGGTTCTAAAGAGTACATTGTGTTCTGTGAACTATTGTAATCCATCTCCATGCAACTTATTTTCCCATGTTTGAAAAAAAAATGATGTGCTCATCACCTAGTCAGAATGTGCCCGAGTAAGGGAAATATATGGAGAACATTACCCAGAAGGTTGAGAAGATGATGGTTAAAAGGAGCATTGCTATTCAGAAACTATGAGAAACCCAGTCTTCTGAGCTATCAAAATGATTACTAGAAACAGCTGTTCTATACTCCTGGCACTGTGGGGGAATGTGAATACTGTATTCAGATGACTCAGAAAATATGAAACAGAAAGCACTGCATGTAGATGTGACTCAGCTTCTTGAGAGTATATTTTCTGTATCAAACACATCTGGTTATAGCTTTTCATGGGATATTTAGTGATTATTTTACATTTGGTGGCACCCTACTTCATTTTTACATTTTTTTGGTATCGAGTATGTCAATTTGTTGAGGGATAGCCAAGTTAATATAAGCTGCAAATAAGTTACAAACTATCTAAATAGCTACTACTTCAGATTTTATTTCACTACATTTTTCCAAGTTTAGTTGCAAAAATTAAAATCAAATTCTGTATGAAAAGTCTCAATGTTTCTACAGGGAGTGGAAAAGAGTGAAGTGTTACTATGATTTTTTAAAATGAGGTTTGGAATGTCTTGTCTGCAAGGTAATTAAGAAAGCCACAAATTATTGTTGGCAGTTGGGAAATTGCATTTGCAGCTTGTAATTAGCATTGACGATGAATTGAGAAATTTATAAAATTCTATCTCTACTTCAGAACGCAGACCACATTAAATAAGCACTCGTGCTGGCTTCCAGAGACCCTGGTATCAGTTTTCATATTATACAGTTATCTCACTGACCTTCAGAGACAGAAGTAATTACATTTAAATGTAAACTCACAAACACTGCTATACAAGAAATAATTTTGGTCAGCATTGACCTATCTATTCTACTTTTGCTTTTATGTTTAATCTCACTTTTATCATATAATCAAGGCTTAGATAACCTTTATATAGCAATTATTTGGAGCATTTGCGATCATATCAAAATGAGTACTATCTTCATCACTGATGGTTGGAACCTACCCTTCTTATCAAATTCTTGTCTATGACCTATTTTTTCTACAAGTCAACAAATCAAGGTGTCTTTCTCTCCTTCACACTGTATGATGAGACCATTTACTTTTATGAACATACATTTGACAACTTGTTTTATTTTTATTTTATTTTATTTATTTATTTATTTATTTATTTTTGCTTAGGCAATTGGGGTTAAGCGACTTGCCCAGGGTCACACAGCTAGGAAGTGTCTGAGACCAGATTTGAACTCAGGTCCTCCTGATTTCAGGGCTGGTGCTCTATCCACTGTATCACCTAGCTGCCCCTGTCAACTTGTTTTATAACATATATTACATACAAATCATTTTTGGTAATACACTGCAGTTTACTTACCTCCACCATGCAGATCTTTTGGTTACCTACATTTTGGATTCTATAGAGTTCAAAGTTTCATGAGTTGCAGCTATATAGCATCACGAGTATTAAATGTATGTATTTTTAATTTGGTGATTTAGTGATCAGTGATAGTTCAGTGAATTTAATGATTTTTGGGAATCACTGAAGGACAATCTAGTCTACTCTTTTTTTCCTGAGGAAGGAGAAATGACTTTTTAACTAATGAATTTTCATTCCTGCTTCCCTTCTGATCCACCTTTGTGACATTGAGCAAGTTACTTAATACTCATAAAACAGTTTCCACATCTGAAAAATGAGGTTTTTGGATGATATGACCTCATAGATCTCTTCTAGCTCTTCTGTTCAAATCTGAGATTACCTCATAGCCCATTGAAACTTTTGTAGGGATTCTTAAACTGGTGTTTGTGAACTTTTAAAAAATATTTTGATAACTGTCTTTCGTTATGAGCAGGTTTTTTTGTAATCTTTTTTTGTTTTATGCATTTAAAAACATTATCCTGAGGAGGCCCAAGAATATTGCCAACAATGATTTGTGTGCAAGATTTGGTGTAAACTAACTTAGTAAAGAAAAATATGATGACAAAAAGAGGAGGAGCAATCATGCAGTATGAGGGAGAGATAGCATGGGTGTTACCATTCTGCCAAAGGGATTCATGATACACAAAATGGTGACAAATCCCTGATTTAAATTATCTAACCACAATATTGAATGACTAACTCAACAAGCTGTCTACCTAAATGAATGTCATAATATGGGAAGTATACTTTCTTTATTCACTTATTCTTTCCTGTGTGGACTTATAAAGCCATTATCATTTGAGTAGCTACAAAACTAATTAAAGAAGCCCTATAGAATTCATGGACTCCAGATTATCTTTAGGATGTCAAGTTAAGAAGCATTTATTAAGTATTTACTATATGCCAGAGGCAGCTATGTGGTGAAGTGGATAAATTGCTAAGCCTAAAGTTAGAAAGACTCATCTTCATGAATTCAAATCTGGCTTCAGACACTTATTAGGTCTTTGATCCTGGGCAAGTTACTGTCTCTTTCAGTTCCTCATCTATAAAATAAGCTGGAAAATGAAAGGGCAGGCCACTCTAGTATCTTTGCCAAGAAAACCCCAAATGGAGTCACAGAGGATTGGATAAGACTGAAACAATTGAACAACAACATGTGTCAGGCGTAGGTACATGAAGAAAGGCAAAAAGACAGTCCCTTCTCTCAAGAAGCTCACAATCTAATTGGGAGACAACAAGTAAATGACTAAGTAAAAACCAGATATATGCAAGATAAACTGGAGATAATCATAGAAGAAAAACACTACTATTGTTAATGGGGAAATTCTTTTTGCAGAAGGTAGGATTTTAGCTGAGATTTGAAACCGAGGACTTCAGGAAATAGAGATAAGGAGTGAGAGGATTCCAGATTTGGGGACAGCCTCAATAAATGCCTGCATCTGAAGGAAAGCAAGAAAGCTACAAATCATCTCTAAACAAGAGTACCTGAAGGATCTCAATCTAAGAGGAATCTAACTTTCATTTTGACTGTACTCAGGACATCCTTTGTAACCACACTTTACCTTATGTTTATATTCAGAAACTTGTTGAATACATTTATTTCTATAGTTTTCTCTATTGAGGTATATTATGTGAACTTAATAGAAGATAGCTTGTTGAAAAAATAATCATTAAAATGGAAAATTTTGTCCTGTTAAATCAAAAGCTTTTTTTTGTTATCAACAGAAAATAAAATGCACTAAGATTTTTTTCCTATTGTGAAGATGTAATCTGTTAGAGAAAATCATCCATAAAAAGATTACTGTTTCTTTCTTATATTTTCATCAAGGATACTCTTGGTATGTACATAGACTGTTTTCATGTTTTCTTGAAAGATTTTTTTTTGTATGTTTTACTATTTCCTTTTTGCTTCATGTCAAAGCTATTTACAGGAGTGAGGAAGTCCTCTATCAACCTCCTCATTGGCTCTTCTCTCTGGTAATCATAACAAAGAGCAATTAAGCAAAAAGTTCAATTCAGGAACTCTCTCTGACAATGTATATAATATGTTGTTCTAGCCACCCCCAGGATCTCTTCCATGAAGATGAAAGTATGATTCCTTATTTGTTCCCTGTATCATCATTTTTTCCCCTAGTTAATGAGAAAGAGTAGCATTTAACTCGTTCCATTTACAAAAATGTATGAGACTTATTGTATATATTCTTTTATTCCTGCTGGTTCAATTCTACTTCATATAAACATCCCATGTTTCTCATTTCTTACTGCACAATATTGTTTTATATACATATCTTATATATATATATATATGTATAATATACTGCCCCACATCCCACACATAGCCAGTCTCCAGTTGATAGACACCTATATTTCTAGTTCTTTGCTACTTCCAATGAGTGCTATTTTTCTAGGGAAAAATCAATTAGAAAATAAGTGTTTCATTTCTGGAGAATGGTTAAGCAAATCATGGTATATAGTTGCAATGGAATATAATTATACTATGAAAAATGATGAATGCAAAAGAAACCTGGGAAGACTTGTAAGAATTAGAGGAAATTGAAATGAATAGAATGAAGAGAAAATTTGTGTAGTACCATCAACATTATAAAGACATTCAACCTTGAAAGATTTCAGAACTCTCTCAAGAAAATGAACCAATCACAATTTCAGAGAACTAATGATGAAGAATGACAGCCACATCCTGACAGAGAGTGATAGAATAAAGACGAGAATGAAACATTTTTAGAAATGGGCAATGTAGGAATTTGGGGTTGTTGGTTTGTTTTTTGATATATTTTTTACTATATATATTTGTTACAAAAGTTATATTTTATTTTCCTTTTCTAATGGATGCAGAATCATCTTTAATAATACAGTACCCACTTATTTTAAAAACTTAAAAAGCATGCTTATAGAAAGGATTTTCTTTAACATGATTAAAAGCCCAAAGCTAGCATTGTTTGTAATGGGAGAACACTAGTTTATCTGTATGAATGATAGTAAAGCAAAAATATCCACTATTATTTCAGATATTTCTGAAAATACTAGTTATAGCAATAAGATAAGAAAACAAAATTAAAGGCATAAATTTTGTCAAAAAGTAGAGAAAACTATCCCCATTTGCAGGTGACATATAGTGTTCTTACAAAACCCCAGAGTCAAAGAAACTAAGACCATTAGTAGCAAACTGGACCTCTTAGCTTAATATATCTAACAGATCTTTCATCACTTTTCTACTTTTTTTCTAATCGTTTACATAGGATATTTTGCCATCTGCCTGCCTATGCATGCAATCTTTGCTTCACCACTCCATCCTACTCTGTCAATCAGGAACTAGAGAGAATCTCATGCTTACTGGGAGGAGGGGGAAGTGGCTCCACCCCCATGAGAGTGAGAGATACCAAGAGGAAGTTAAATTAATGTTCATTAAATACTACTAACTGTGGCATTCATATACATATATGTGTATATATGTCTTTGTACATAGAAGTCTTTATGAGAAAAATCTTTAACAAATTTAATCATACATATATATATATAAGAATAGTTTAAAGATTCTTTGGTTTTTGGAAATTGTTTTTAATTGATAAGCATTTATTTTGTCTCCCTCTCACCCATCTCCCCTTCACTGAGAAAGTAAAATAAAGCAATTATGACACATATGCATTCTCAAACACAACAAATTCCCTTATTAGCCATGTCCAAAAATATATGTCTCATTTTGCATCTTTTCTCCATCATCTCTCTGTCAGGAGATGGGTAGTATTTTCCATCAAATAACGTTCTCTGACAATTATGAAAATATTTTTTGCATGTACACATGTATAACCTATATTAAATTGTTTATCTTCTCAATAAGGACAAGGGATAGGGAAGAAGAGAATTTTGAATTTAAAATTTTATTTTTAAATAATTATAGCCTTTTACTTTTCAAAATACATACAAAGATAGTTTTCAACATTCACCCTTGCAAAACCTTTTGTTCAAATTTGTCTCCCTCTCTGCTCTAGATAGCAAGTAATCCAATATAGGTTAAACCCTAAATGCTGCACACACACACACACACACACACACACACACACACACACAAAATCAAATCAAAAGGGGGGGGATGAGAAAGAAAAAACAAGCAAGCAAACAACAAAAAGGTGCAAATACTATGTTGTGCTTCACATTCAATCCCCATAGTTCCCTCTCTGAATGCAGACAGTTCTCTTCATCACAAGTCTATTGGAATTTCCCTGAATCACTTCATTGTTGAAAAGAACCAAGTCCATCACAGTTGATCACCATATAATCTTCTTGTTGCTGTGCACAGTGTGTCTCTTGGTTCTACTCTTCACTTCATGTAAGTCTCTCCAGGCCTTTCTGAAATCATCCTGCTAACTTTCTTATAGAACAATACTATTCCATTATATTCACATACCATAATTTATTCAGCAATTCCCCATCTGATGGGCATTCACTCAGTTTCCAGTTACTTGCCACTATAAAAAGGGCCAGTACAAACATTTTTGGACATGTGGGTTCCTTTCCCTTCTTTATGATCTCTTTGGGATACAGACACAGTAAAGACACTGTTGGATCAAAGAGTATGCACAATTTCATAGCCCTTTGGGCATGGAACTCAAAATTTTAAAAGTGTACATTAAAATTTGTTTTTATATGTGACTGGAAAAAAGTAACATACTAAATAAAGAAAAAAAACAAATGATGGTCTCTGCACAATAGAAATCAGAATCAGGGATGGATTACAATATGTACATAACATGTGCATATATATATTTTTTACAGAGAGTTGTGCATATACATGTATGTATGTATTTATACACATAAAAATTAATCCCAAACTCCCACATTACCTATTATATGTGTCTCATTCTGTATCATGATCTTATCACCTCTCTCTAATATGTGTTTGTGTCATGACATACACATACATTAGAGAGAAGCGATGGGATCAAGATATCATATGTACATGTATGTATATATACACACATGCACACAGAAATATATATATACATGTATATGGGCAGCTAGGTAGCATAGTGGATAGAATACCAGGCTTTGGGTCAGGAAGACCCATCTTTCTGAGTTCAAAACTGGGCTCAGATACTTGCTAGCTGTTTGATTCTGGGAAAGAATTTACCCCTCTTGGCCTGAGTTTCCTCATCTGTAATTTGAACTGGAGAAGAAAATGGCAAACTATTCCAGTAGTTTTGCCAAGAAAACCCAAAATGGAGTCCCAAAGAATCAGACATGACTAAAAAATGACTGAACACAACATATAGAATATGTACATATAATTTATGCACACATATATAAGTATATGTACACATACACACTCCTCTGTATGTGTAATCATCCTGCTGATCCTTTCTTATAGAACAATGAAATTCCATTCCATTCATATTCATAACTTATTCAGCCATTCCCCACTGATTGGGCATCCACTCAGTTTCCAGTTCCTTGCCACTACAATATAGCAATATTCACTATAGAAGAGGACAAATCTGCTTTGGGTTTGATGTTAATGTTTTTATTATTGAAAACCTCTGCATGTAAATTATTAACACTATTTGACCTATATATTCAGCTCTAGACATTCTCCAAGAAAAGCTGGAGCATCCATCTCCATAAGATGTAATGAAACAACATAATCAGTTCTGAATGTGAACTATTTCTTCCCCTTTATCATCCTCTTATCTAGGATGAACCTTATCATGGATGGAATGTTCAACTCCTTAAGTGAAAAGAAAAACTATTTTCATGTCATTTGTCATTGAGTCATGTCTTCTTCACCGGTCTTGTATGTAATCTTAAAAACAAAACATGTAAAACAAAACCTCTGACAAAAAGCTTATTTGTAATGATTTAAACATAATGAATGTATCTTTTTTTTTTAATAGGCTCTTGGAAAGAACAAATGGATATACATATGCCATCTCAACTCATTGTTTCTTCTCTTAGATTTGTTGTAAAGTCTCTAATATGCTGATGACATTTTTTAAAATTACTGTAACCATTTCAATTTTGCTTTATTGCCCACATGTCTGGTAATCTCTATTTGATCCAATAGGATTTAAGTTCTTCTATGACAGGGACTGTTTCCTGTCTGTTTCTGTAACCTCAGCGCAGTACGTGGCATGTAGTGGGCACTTAGTAAAAGCCTGTTGATCACTCAAAGTCATTCTTTTTAATTTTTTTTTTTTTTTTTTGCTTTTTGCTGAGGCAATTGAGGTTAAGTGACTTGCCCAGGGTCACACAGCTAGGGAATGTTATGTGTCTGAGACCAGATTTGAACTCAGGTCTTCCTGACTTCAGGGCTGGTGCTCTATCCACTGCGCCACCTAGCTGCCCCCACTCAAAGTCATTCTTAAAGCAACATTGCTGTTTCTGTATACAGTGTTTTCTTGCTTCTGCTCATTTTGCTTTTCATTATTTCATGCAAGTCTTTCTATGATTTTCTAAGATCATTGAGCCAAATTTCTTATAGCATAGTAATATTCATCACAATTATATACTACAACGTGTTCTGCCATTCCACAATTGATGGGCATCCCTCAATTTCCAATATTTTGCCACCATGGAAAGGATAGCTATATTATTTTTGCTATGTTTTTAAAACATATGTTCTTTTCCTATGCCCAGAGAGTTGTTTAACTGCCTCTTTCCAGTAAAGCCACAGTTTTATTCAAGTTCCTTTAATATAATATTGTGGTATATTCCAAGAACAAAGTCTCCTCTGGTGTTTGGCTCACTAGTCATCCCCAGGCGGGAATGATGATTTCAGGCACTGCTATATCTCATTAGAGCTTCACTGTCGCCATAGTCTGTCTGGCCATTACCAGGTGTGGCTCTATTGACTGACTTTCTCTTAGCTTTCAGATTTATTTGGAATCTTTAGCTGAAATGCTGGTTTTTCCTAATAGATTTTTACCTTGTATTCTCCCAGCTTAAAATTCACACATTTTCAAGCTACTTCTTTCAGAAAAGGGCAAAAATCCTAACACTTCCGGAAAATTGAATATGGGAGGAGGGAGAGAAGAGGAATCTTTACTGACTTTTTTTTTCTGGTGTAAATTCTTTTAAAACAATTTCTAAATGAGGGTCCAATCTCCTAAGGAGGCTTTATCTTAGGCATGAAATTGTTAGGAACACTGGATAGGGCCACTCTCAACTAGCTGCTGGACTTGAGCTTAATTCTAATTTTTAAAATTCTATTTCCTCATCCTTGGGACTGTTAGTTTATTTAACTCCTAAATGAAGATCTTGTCCTTCAAGATGCAGCGTGGTCCAGCGGAAAGGGCCCTGCCCCTGGAGTCAGAGGAGTTGGATTCAAACTCTCCCTTTTGAGGCTTAAACCTGTGTGTATGTGGATCAACAAGATAGTGAAGTGGTTAGTGTTGGACCTGAAATCAGGCAGACCTGAATTCAAATCCAGCCTCAGATATTTAATAGCTATGCGACCCTGGGCAAGGGTTTGTCAGTTTTCTCATCTGTAAAAAAAGAAAATTTCAAATAAGGTCACAGAGTTGAACACAATTGAAACACCTGAACAACAAACCTATAGTTATATGAGATATAGGCAACTCTTAATTTTTCCAGATCTCATTTCCTCAGATGGAAAAATGAGGGGGTTGGATTGAATGACTGAGGTCTCTCCGAGATCTTTTTAGAAGATGCTCATCAAGAAACCCTGTAGAATTGAATGTGTCTCTTCAGGTTTGTGTGAGATTTGAAACCTCATTATGCAAATGACTCTAAACTAAAACAAAAACTAAATCCTCAGGGTGGGACAGGGTCTTAGTCTATCTTCTACACTGTCTGATTCCTGGTCTTTCACTTAAGTTTGTTCCAGCAAAGCCTTTAAGCTCACCACACAAATTTTATGTATTTCACAATTTTGCACAGTGATATATCCAGCTCTCCCTTAATCTTTTCTCTCTGAGGGAAGTTGGTGAGGGAGGGGAAAGAAGATTCTGAAAGTATAATTTTTGCATTGATAAATCCTGGAAGATTTTTAATCTTCCCTTTTCTTGCACCCAAAACAAACAAACAAACAAACAAAAAAATAGAATGAGTTTGAGCATGTGCATGTTTATCTATTTGAAAAGACTGTCATAACCATTCATATATACCATCAGAGTTAGTTTCTTTTTCTTCTTTCCTTCTCAATAACTCAATTGGGGCACTTGAGGACAATTTTGTAACACCATTTGGGGGATTTTCAGAATAAGAGAAAATATTTTTCTATTTGCTGTTTTTTTTTTTTTTCCTGTTCAACAGGAAAGTGTTTAAGGGGTGTGTCAGAGCCCTGCTCAGAACTCTTAGAACCAATTTGTTAAATTTTGATGTGAGCATTTAAACCTAGAAAATGGTCAATCTTTCCAGATCAGGGATTGATTTATTTTTGTTGTTGTTTTTAAATCTATATTTAAGAAGCTGGTGGAGAAAGAATTGATTCAGATTAAACTTAAAATTACATACACATACACATATATGTATACATATGTGTGTATATATGTATATATATATATATATAAACATACCTACTCATATATAGATATGAGATTACTTCACCACTGGTTATAGAAATGATAAAATAGCACTAGAATACTCTGGATCCATATTCAGAAGATCAATGTTTAAATACTAGTTCTGTTATTTTCTACCTGTATGCCTTTTGATAAGGTGTCAGCTTCCTCATTTGTACGATCCATATAATTTTGAAGAAACTAATTATGGTCTCATCCAGCTCTACATTTGCTTATAGTTTATATATGTATATACAAACACATATGTATACACACATATATAGATGTATGTGAGTATGTCTTATTGTCTCATCTTTTCAGACTGGCAGTCCAATTATACATAGCCTGGTCTGTTCTTGCTGGGCACCCTGGCTTGCTATACATTTTATATGCACACAAAACTACATCCATGTTGAGTAATGTTTTTGCAGTTTTGTTACAAAAAGAAAAGACCTTTGGTTAAACCTTCAAAGGAAGAAGGCACTTAAGCTTCCCTCTTTTGACTGTTTGACGCAGTCTCCCAGAAAAACTGATGTGTTACTTATTTACAGAAACTGCTAACCTTTTTTTTCTTAAGAGGAAGCAAGCGCATCAAAAAACACGATACAGGAAGTCATTCTCAGAGTTCTTTGGCATATGATCTCTCTTGCTTTTTACTGTAGGGCTTATACACTTCACAAATTTATTCACTTGAACAATCATCCAGTTTCAAAATTATGAGAAGCTTTACTTAATTCTTTAGGATATGGCAGATAGAAAATTGAATGAATAGAATAGCATGATGGAATGGGCACTGCATTCTTTGGACTTCACCTGAAAACTCATTTCAGGTTCCAACTATGCTACTTTTAAATTGTATATGCCTGGTTTTCTTTCCTGAACTTCAATTTCCTCATTTATAAAACAAAAAATAATATGTGAACTATCCTTCCATATTCAATCCCTGTTCTGCTGCTAACAAACTGTCCTTCAAATTGAACCTTTTTCTTTCCCAGAAAGTTTCACATACACACACACACTCATATATGCATATATTTGTTTGTGTTTGTATGTATATATACACATACATACATACACACAATGAACTCACATATACATATGTGTGTATTGAATTCAATTTTTGATGTGTTTGTTCCCCTCAAAAAGTAAGCTCTTTAAGGATAGGGCCTGTTTTTTTTTAAATTATTTATCTGAAACTTAAATACACAATAGAAAAAAAGAAACTGACACATGCACAGTAGAACATAAGAATATTCTAAATATGAGACAATAAATTTCCATTTCAAGAAATCCTATATAATAAATACTGCATATTGTGTTCAGAGCTATTCATCTTGGTTTTGCTTCCTTGTAGGTTTCTCTGTTGAGCACTTTATTTTTTCCCCTTTTTACTCACCCAATACACACACAGATATATCTATACACACATACATAAATACATAGATATAAATTTCTTTAGCCATACATGCATATATACATATATATTGATATACATCTATGTAAGGCCATACTATGCTTCTTTGTCTGTTGGGATTGGTTTTGTCAAGTCAACGAGCATTTATTAAGAATTTACTATGTACTCAATCATGTGTAAAGCACTGCTCACAATCTAATGAGGGAAACAATATTCAAATAATTATGTATGAATAGATATACACAAAGTAAATAGGGGAAATATTATAGGAATGGCACCAGCATTGGGGGGGATTAAGGAAGAGTTCTTGCATAAGAGGGGATTTTAGTTGAGATTTGAAAGAATTCAGGAAATTCTTGAGTTGGACATCAGAAGGCAGAGTACTCCAGGCCCTGAATTCACAAGTTTCCTCAACTATAAAATGGGTATAATAACACCTATTTTGTATAGTTGTGAGGATCAAATGAAATAATATTTAGAAAGTGATTAATATAGTATTTGGCACATAATAAGTACTAAATAAATGCTAATAGTTATTATTATTATTATTAAAAGTGGTACTACTAATCATAGTAGTAGTAGCTGTAGTAATAGTGATTTTCCCAAGATGCACGGATTTAGAGAATCCATCCCAAATGTTCACATAGACTTTTTTGTGTCTAACCTGTGAGAGAAACTTTCAAGCTGCTATTGATCTGATGAACCATAGTTGGACACACTATAACCTGACTTTAACATAAGTGATGTCATTTTGGTCTTCTTTGAGAATGAAGACAAAAAAATTGTAGAGTAATAGTAGTAGTAGTAGTAGTAGTAGTAGTAGTAGTAGTAGTAGTAGTA
>JAJPUD010000040.1:829507-871449 GCA_023553655.1 Myrmecobius fasciatus | reverse complement strand
TAGTAGTAGTAGTAGTAGTAGTAGTAGTAGTAGTAGTAGTAGTAGTAGTAGTAGTCTTTGAAGAAAATAAAATGAAATCAGGGAATTTGGGTAGCTTTGGACTATTTGAAATTGAAGCTGTCAGTTTATGGGACTAGCAAAATGTTAAATTAGTCACACTGCAAAACTCCTTAACCCTCTAAAGTCCAAAGAGAAGAATTATGCAACTGGTGAAAGTATATGAGGCTGAATCCTTTAGATAATAAGAGAAAATAGGAAGAAATCTTCTTATTTACCACTGGAGAAATGTAAAATACTTAGAGAACTCTCTCAGCAACCCCATCCTTTCCCTCAGAATTTTGTGGAACCTAGCTCTGGGGGAAAAATTCCCTCACATTTTACAATGACCCTGCCCCAAAATTACAATCATTCTCCAAACCCGCATGAAGGAAAGAAGGGGACCTGGGAGAAGAAGAGCTAAAAATGTCAGTCCTTGTAGCTACTCTAGACCTGAGGGAAAAATAACTGGAAACAGCAAGAATCTGTTCACCATCTTAGAGGTTATTATATCAAATTTTCAGTGACTTTATTTAAATATTCTTCTCCCTCTTCCCACCTTTCAAGAAGCAGCAGATGTTGACTCTGCTCAATCACAAGTAAAAGCAGAAGGAAAAATCCAGAGTCCTGAAGATGGGCCTGGAAAACCATTTGGAGCTAGTCCTGTATCAGGAAAGAGAACCTTAAATTCTTTGTTTAGTGAGACTGGTAGTACAGCAGCCATTCTACCTTTGGAGGTCAGATGGGGCAAAAAGTGAACATGGATGAGGGAGTAGGGTAGGTAGGAAGAGCAAAATGCTGGAGAGAAAAGACATTAAGAAAAAAATCTCAATTAAATCTTAGACTAACCAACAAAAAAATCATAAAATTCAGAAGGGAAAAAATGAACAAAACTTCAAATGAGCAATACAATGAACAAATATTACAACATGAAAAATGAAACAATAATGCCTGATGAAATACAGAATCTTAAAAGAACATGAAATAGCAAAACAAACAAAAAATACATCGGAATAACCTAAAAGAGAAACAGGACTCAAAAAAAATTAGTGATAAATTTAGATCAGAAATTATAGCTCTCAATACAGAAAATGGAGTATTTACATAATTTTTTAAAAAAAACTTAATATGGAAAAAATTAAAGAGAATCTAAAGAAATGAGACTTGAACAGAGTTAAAAAATAATACTGAAATGGAGAAAAATTTTCTAGAAAAGAAACAAAAAACATCAAATTTAAAAGGATACATGAATTCTATACACATCAAAGACAGGCTAAATAAAAATAATTTCAGTATAATGGTGCTCAGAAGAACACAGCAAATAAAATGCCACAATGCAGAAAATAATATAAGACCAGGGAACTAGGAAAGGGCCACAAAGCAGCTGTATTCTTGCTTTAGCTACTCCTTAGATAGTAGTAAAATATTTCTACTGGAGTTGAAAGTGATGAAAGGGCTACTCTTTCTCTCATTCCTCAAAGGATATATTCAAATAGACCAGATATAATCTGCATCCAGGAGGAGAATAGATAGATTTAAGTGTGTGTAGGGGGTGTGTGTGTGTGTGTGAGGGTGTTGGGTGTATGTCTAGGTATGGGAGGGAGAGGAGGAAGAAAAGTAGAGGCATTCCCCTTTTAAGAAATTCTTTAAGTATTTATGATTATGATGGAATATTATTGTGCCATAAGAAATGACAAAAAGAAAAAAAAGCTTCAGAAAAATTTAGGAAGATTTATGTGAGCTGATGCAAAGTGAAGTGCACAAAATCAAGAGAATACTGTACAAAGCAATAGAAATATTATAATGGGGGCAGCTAAGTGGCGCAGTGGATAGAGCACCAGCCCTGAAGTCAGGAAGACCTGAATTCAAATGTGGTCTCAGACACTTAACATTCCTTAGCTGTGTGACCCTGGGCAAGTCACTTAACCTCAATTGCCTCAGCAAAAAGAAAAAAAAAGAAAAGAAATATTATAATGAACATCAGCTGTGAAAGACTTAGCTACTCTGAACAATACAATGATCCTCAATAATTCCAAAGGAGTAATGATGAAAAATACAACTACCTTCAGAGAGAGAACAGATGAATTCTGAATATGGATTGAAGCATACTTTCTTCACTTTATTTTTCTTGCTTTTTGGGGGAAGATAAGGGATTGAGAAAACTAATATGGAAATGTTTTGCTTGATCCTATATGTAGAGCATCAATTGTTTGTTTTTTTAATCAGTGTGGGAGGTGCTGGAGGCAGAGAATTTGGAACCATTTTTTTTAATGAATGTTAAAAATTAGTAAATTAAGAGCACCAGCCCTGAAGTCAGGAGGACCTGAGTTCAAATATGATCTCAGACACTTAACATTCCCTAGCTGTATGATCCTGGGCAAGTCACTTAACCCCAATTGCCTCAGGAAAAGAAAAAGAAACAAAAATGAAGAAAAATTAGTAAATTGACATAAAAAAAAAATAAAAATCTGCTAAGTCATCAACTCATGGGCCAGTAAGGGGTGACTTTGTCATCTCAAAGTACAAGCCCTCTGGTGCTATCAAGGTGTCTCTAGAGGACCCACCAGTTTGTCCATGCCCTTGAAATGTTCCCAAAGGCCCGTTCCTACCCATGCTTCCTAAGGTGTAACTTGTAATTCATCTGAACTATACTAGCATGTGTACAATTAGTTTGGAATATATGGAGAGGATTAAAGTGAGAGTAATCTATTCCAATTTTTTTAAGTTGTTCAGGAAGATGGTTCTGAGGACCTGTACGAAAGTACTGTAACCATGGGAATAGGAAGGCAGACAATGATTCCAGTTGATTCCAGTTGTACTGTGGCAGAGTTGGTTAAGCCTCTAAACTGAACTCTTCAAATTTGAATGTGGGAGATTGTAATCACCACCTTATCTTCAGTGCATCTTTGCTCTATTTCTAAAAGAACATGAGAAAACAATGAGTCTAAGGCACCTCTCCCCTTCTCTAATTTTAAAGATGAGGAAACTGGGGTTCCAAAGAGTAAATTGCTAAATATTACAGTGGAAATTAGTGGCAGAGATGTTACTCTTTGGGACATACTGTAAAATTGAGTGGAACATTTTGTACTGTGTGTCTTACATGTTAGCCTAGTGAAAAGTACATGATTTTCTCCAGGGGTTAATTTATTCTAATTGAATCAACTAGCTACAAAAGGATATAACACATGTGTTCAAAGTGTTTCTATTAAAATATGCCATTTGTCTTATTATTGCATCCTTATCTAAAATCTCTATAATCAATTTTATTTGTACTATCCTACATATTAATAAAAAACAAAAAACAAACCAAAAAACCAAACTGTATCCATTTCCAGACTACCAGTATCCCATTATAGAAAAATGATGTATCATTTTGCATACATAGCAAATACTGTTGCTATAAAATAGATTCTTTTTTTTTTTTTTTCAACTTTCCTTCTCTGGACCTCATTGACCTCATCTATAAAATGAAGAGAAACATTAACTAATTTCTATCATCCATTTCATTTTATTCTTCTCAGCCACTGGGATCCTAGAACAATAACAGGTCTGGGTCTTCTATGAGTCAGACTCCATGAGGACCTAAAATGAACCTGATCAATCATTGCAAAACCCTAGCAAGTAAGTGCCCCACATCAACTTGACAGACAAATTCCCAATTCCCACTTCATTTATCCTTGGGCTTCAGAAGTTGTCTCCTGAGAAACAAATCTTTTCTTTCTCTTTTCTCTTCTAATACTTTCATCACAAGCTACCTCAGCTCTACCTCTCCATAGTCCATAACCTCCTCTGCCCCCTATGTTATTGTACTACCTGATGAACACACACACACACACACACACACACACACACACACACACAACTGGTAGATGATAGGATAGCAGTAAAGAGAGATACCACAGCTCTATGGGGGCTCATTTAATTTGCCTGGCTTTGGGAGTGAGCTATAGATAGCAACAACATTATACCAGTATTAGTACTTTACTACATTATAACTTGGTTTCTCAGTTACACCCTCTCTTATATGTGAGCCCCCTAGCAACCTGGGGTACAAAGTACTGTTTGGCTCAAAAGTCATATGAAACAAAAGCTTATTAAGCGCATTTACTTTTTCTTCTACTAGCCAGAGAACTCAAATATATAAGAGGGAAGGCATTTAATGAACTAGAACATTAAAGTGACTTGTAATAAAACATTCTTTCCATAAGCAAAGGGCACACTCTCCATTAATACCTGTACTGTCAATGGGGATAATGAGCATGCTTAGGGCTCATGGATGAAAGACATATATATGGAATCTATGTCCAGGGAATATAAATGAAAGAGTATCACTCCTTTGATGGTACAGGATCACATATGTTTGTCCTGCTCTCAATGGGCCAGCTTTTAGCCGGGTCTGGTGTTCTGATTGCCTTGCCACTGGTCTGCCACTGTGCTTAGTATTGTTTCCTCCTACTAGCTTCTGGGGTCTCTCTTCAGGATCATTTAAATGATTATTGCTGTTCAGTCTTGTTCAACTTTTTGTGACCCCATTCGGGATTTTCTTGGCAAGAATACTAGAGTGGTTTGACATTTTCTTCTCTAGCTCATTTTATAGATAAGGAAACTGAGGCAAATAGAATTCAGTGACTTGCCCAGAGCTACACAATTATTAAGTATCTGAGACCAGATCTGAACTCAGGAATTTAGGTCTTCCTGACTCCAGGCCCAGGCAGGGCACTCTATCCATCATACCACAAGCCATATCAGATCTAATTCACAAAAAACAAAACCAAAACCAAAAAAACCCCCAGTAGGTTCATAGATTTTTAGTCTGAATTGTCCAGTTGCCTCACTCAGATAACAAAGGCTGAGAAAATGTTCCCTAGCTAAGATTAAATCTTTTCAATACCTAAATCTTTAGCAATCTTTTAATTACATATATATATATATGTATATACACATATGTATATGTGTATATACATATATATGTGTGTATATATATATGTGTGTGTGTGTGTGTGTGTATATATATAAATCTAATTCAGGATTTGATATTACCAAATATTCTCTAGTTTACTATGTAAATAAATTTTAGATGGAGCAAAAGATAAACTAAGGAGGCCAGGTCAGTGTGTTCTTTATCCTTCTATCACAAATTCTTGCTTTTACTATTTATCTATCAGTAGCAAAGTCTAATAGTTTGGGTGCCATATTTTTGTGAGTAGAAAAACCTTAGTTTCCTCCATTAGTTTACGTAATGAATACTTTGAAGGACTGTTGAACTCAATCATTTATTGTGCCTTGACTATGTCACATTGATGTCTTTATCCATGAAAAGTGGTTATTTCTTTTTTTTTCCTTATGTTCATCACTCACTGAAGAGATCTTCCTTTAAAGTCTTTTGGGAAATTAACCAAAGGAGCTAAGTAACATTGAATAGATGTAGAGAAAAGAGGATTATTTTGATACTTATTAGCTAACAAGTCCTTTTGTAAGTCATTTTTACTTCTAAACCCCCATTTCCTTATTTTTAAAAAGAGATAATAGGATTAGATGTCGATTCCAACTCTGATACTAGGGATCAATGTTAGAAGCAATTTTAATGATAATTTAGTCCAAACTTTTCATTTTACAGATGGAGAAACTGAGACTTAGAGGTGAAGTCACCTGAATAGTTGTTGTTCTGTTCTTTGTTTAGAAGAGGACCAATGACATCATGAGATGATGTCTTGACTAGTCCCACTTGAACACTCCTTACACCTCAGATAGATTAGCAAAAACAAAATTCAAGTCAAATATTCCAACCTTTTGCCTCCAAATCCAGATCTCACTCATTCCAATCCATCATCTGGATCTCATTCCTTCTATGTTGCTCTTTTGTGCTGTTGGGATTATAGCCTCCTGACCCAGTTCTACAACTTGGCAGAATAGCTCTCCATCTATAAGTGCAATATTATTAATGTCATAGCCTTTGTAGCATCCTAAATTCTTAGTCATGCATCCCAGGATAATAATAATACTTCAAAGATTTGTGTTTTCATTCCTGTTTGTCATCCTCCACTGATGCAGATTAAAATTTCTTCTATGATTTAGTTAACTGGTCCTGTGAACAAACAATTTATCATTCTGTGATGATCTTGATGTTGAGGTTCTCTAAACTGAGGCAGGCTGGTCCTCAGACAATCGATATATATATGTTGACAATGAGACTGAACAGAAAGACTTTTCAGCCACATGGAAATGACCAAATACACTTCACTGGCTTGGCCTTAAAGATCAAAGTCTACTTGGTTACCAGGAAGAGGTCTTAGGATAAGACCTTAAGATAATTTTCTGAAATATAATAACAGCAATAATTGGCATTCAATTCCCATCATCATCGGGCTTCAGCTGATTTTCTCAGCTTCATTTCATTACACTTTACTTGTCTTTATTGATTGTGGTCCAGACAAATTGGCTCAATAGTTTCAGGTGTTCCCCAATTTCAGCAAGTTGTTTCCCACATTGCTGCAGAGATTGAATACCATGATTGAAATGCTGTCTTTCCTTACCTCATTTCTTAGAATTTCTGGATTCCTACAAAACTTAGTTAATGGGTCACCTCCTACAGGAAGCCCGTTTTAATCCCCTTGGTTGCTAATGCTCTTCTTTTTCTCCTCAAATAATTATGTAAGTATACTTTTCTTTTACAAATTTTATCCTTCTCCCAGTAGAATGTAAGCTTTTGAAGGCAGAGACTGGGTTTTTTGTTGTTGTTGTTGTTGTTGTTTGTTTGTTTGTTTCTTTTTATATGTACAATGCTTAACAAAGTATTGCTTAGTAGTTGCTTAATAAATGGTCATAAGACTAAGCCCTCATATTTGTCTCTATTTCTCCATTCCAGGCCCTCTCCACTGTTTGGATATTTTATTAACTAGGGAGATATCAACATATACTCAAAGGAGTAAAGACAAAGAATGTATTGTAATCTGTAAGGATAAAGATTTTAATTACCTCCACATCACTTAACATTGATAGTTTTGAATTCAGGTAAGAACATATTTCATCTAATTATCCAATCAGAGATTGGTGTAAGCCAGATAAGTAAGAATCACACCTAGGTATGAACAAGATAATTTCCAGAGAAGGAATTCTTTTTTGATTGTTATTCTTCATTCTCAAAGAGGACCAAAATGACATCATTATGTTAGAGTTGGGTTACAATGTTCAGTATGAGCTCTGAAATGCTCTGCTACAGGTCAGATACAAATAGTCCATATGAACATTTGGGGTGGCTTCCCTAACTTTGTGTGTCTTGCATTTCTTCTAGGTTAATTCAATTCTGCTCTGCTCAAAGAATACAACACTTTCTCTGTTGAGGGCACAGCATGCTGGGTGATCCTGTGTCAGTGTCTCATATCATACAATTGATTCCAAAGTTCTTAAGAGAGACTTTGAGAATGCCCTTGTATTGCTTTTTCTGACCCCTTGTGAGTGCTTGCCATGTGTGAGTTCTCCATAAAATAATCTTTTTGGCAAGCATACATTTGGCATTCAAACAATGTGGCCAGCCCAATGGAGTTGTGCTCTCTTCAGTAGAATTGGAATACTTGGCAGTTTATTTTGAGAAAGGATCTCAGTGTCTGGTATCTTATCCTGTTAGGTGATCTTCAGAATCTTCCTAAAACAAGTGTATTGGAAGCAATTCAGTTTCCAGGGATGGCCCTGATATGCTGATTAGGTTTCCCAGGTATCCCCTCCCCCAGCCCTGCCCTGGGTCTAAGCCTTTTCTCTCTTCCTCCCAATCCTTGGGCTGTGAAAGACCTCACATACTTTAGAGCCTGGCTTTTTAAACTTTTTCTACTCATGACCCATTTTTTACCTGAGACATTTTTTACTTGGCCCTAGTTATATAGATATATAAAACAGGTATACAAATTAAATATTTATTTTTATTAATTATTATTAATTATCCCCACATTAAATTAAATAGCCCTACATTCAGTTATATGACCCCATGTGGGGTCATAACTCAAAGTTTAAGAAGCTGAGCTTTAGAGGACCAGAAGATTTTTACTTTTCATCTGTATCAGGACACAATGATGAAACTAGACATAATGAAGAAGGTCAGATTTAATGTTCTACAAAGAATTCAACAAAAATATTATATGCTAAGTACAGAAGAATCTTAAAGACTCCAGCAAAAAGGCTGACTTACTCTTTTATCACATTTCATCATGAATCTACTTTTCCCTTGATTTTTGGGGAGGGATGTTTTGTACTAAATGTTAATATTATATTACCTTAGCAAATACTCCTTTCTAAAAGCTAATTAAAACTTTCTGCTTAATTGATATCAATTGACAATTGTGAGGAGAAACACACAAGTAAGGGACTCATGAGCATTAGGAACCTCTCCTCCTCCAGTCTCACTCCCAACCCTTTAAGGTTATCCTTAAAATCCCAAGGGGAAATACAGCAACTTTCCTCTGGGCATCTTGTCTGACCACTCTTCATTCTCCTTTGCTAACTTTTTATGTAGGTCTCATCCATTAATAGTAGGTATTCTCCCAAGGTCTATTCTTGGTCCTCTTTCTTTCTCTTCTTTATTTTTTCACTTATGGATCCCGTCAGTTGGTGTAAGTTGAATTATCATTTCTATTCAGAATCACTTATCTAATTCTAATCTCTCTCCTGAACTCTACCTAGTCTGGTTTCCAACATTTATTAGCTATGTGATACAGGCAAGTTACCTGCCCTCCATCTATTTTGGTTTTCTTGACTGTAAAATAGGGATAATAATAACACCTACCTCCTAGGATTGTTGTGGCGATCAAATGAAATATTGTAAAAGTGCTTAGTACAGTGCTTGGCACACAGTATGTACAATATAAATGTTCATTTCCTTCCCCTATTGTTGATGATGGAAATGATTATATTGATGAAAATTATCCAGAATTTTTGTCACATATATAAAATAATGAAAAGAAGAGGTCCCTTAGAACTGGGAAGATTCAGAAAGTCTCCAACTTGTAGATAACATCAGGTGTAATTGCATTGAAGAAGCAAATCTGGAAGACACATAGAGAGAAGCAGAGGTAGTGGGGAGGAGAGAAAAGGGAGGGAGAAGGAGAGAAAGAAGAGGGAAGAAGTAGGAGGGGGGAGAAAAAGAAAGGAAGAGAGGGAGAGAGAGAGAAAGAGAGATAAGGGAAGAATAAGGAAAAGACTACAGAAGGTAGGATTTAAGTTGATGAATTGATGAGAGAGAGAGAGAGAGAGAGAGAGAGAGAGAGAGAGAGATGGGTAAGGGAAGAATAAGGAAAGACCTTATGAAGAAGGTAAGATTTGAGTTCAGTCTGGAAAGAGGCTAGGGAAACCAGAGGCAGAGATGAGGAGAGAGAACATCCCAGCCACAAGGGGCAACCAGTGAGTAAGTACAGGGTCGAGACAGAGAGTGTTATGAAAGAAGGATAGAAGAAGGATAGTGTCATCGAATCTTAAGAATTCATGAAGGGGAAGAAACTGTAAGAAAAAAGTTAGTCCACGAGGAGCTTTAAATGTCAATAGAGTATCTCATATTTAATTCTGGAAGTAATAGGCAGCCACAGGAGATTATTGATTTATTTACTTTTAATCTGAATTTAATGAAAGTTAAATTAAATAATTAATATTTCCATATACCTAGCAGAACATAAAATGAGGATTGCCCATGATACAGTATATCTTTATCATGTAAAGTTTGCTTTCTTTTTAAAGCATATAAACAAATTCATCATGTAGATTACAAAGCTATCTGGTTTTTCCTGACATAAATCATCGTGCTGCTCTTTTGGTTTCACCTGACTTCCATCTTCTACTCTATATTTCTTGTCCCCTTCTCCCCCCACTTTTTTCCTTTGTTGTGTTTCTTCCTTAATTTTTTTTAATAGAAAAAAAATCTTATTGATTTCTTTGTTATTTTGCTATCGTCATTTCTGGGAGGAAATGTCCTCATTCTACTCTTCCAAATGAACAGAGAAAAGCAGTTAGATAAACCCATCCAATCTCAGGACTGAAAATGACTGAAAAATAATAACAATCTTTTCATACATATCTTCCCATATTTCTTTGAATTCTTTGTATGACAAAGTCTACATGGGCTAAATGGGTAATAGTGTTGACACTAGAAACTATATTCATCTACATCCAGGCTTGGTCTCCACTATCTGTCATCTATAGGGAGAGCAGGCTGTCACATAATTAATTAACCAGCAAGGGGGTGTGGTATGTATTTTGACCATTAGAGGGTGTGCTTACTACACATGAGTAGATTATTCCCCCTCCTCCCACAGTCTCAAATTCTCTTGTGTACATAGGCAGCTAGCCCAGGGTTCAGGATAGTTCTAGAGGTACCACCTTGAATATACTTGAAATTACAAAAATAGAAAATTCTCTCATCTCTGATCTAAGCCACCATGTCCCACTTTGGGAATATCCCCATCTCCTTTCAAACAGACTTCATTCCTAGGACTGAGACAATTTACTTTTTAATAGTCTTGTGATTTAATGAAACATGGCAAGTTTGCAAAGCAAAACAAAACTGCAAAGAACTTTTCAACTAGCTGGCTTCAAAGAAACTACTCCATAAGTTCATTTTTATCCTTTCCACCTTCTTTCTAGTTAGTAGATGGGGGTGGTAGGAAGGGAAGAATGAGGGAAAGATTGCTTGTTTTCAGAATTTGTTGACTTTGCTTCACCAAGCAATCTGAGGGAGCAAGAGGAGGAACTCTGGAACTGGCATTGCCTCCACTCAATCTCCACCACAGTAGCTGACTGGGGAATTCACAGCATGGTTATTTCCTGTAGTCTCATTCCAACCTGGTTCATTTCAAATCACTAATGCCCATCTGCTCTGGGTCTCAAGTCATACTGGCTCCTAATCACCCTTTATTAGACTCTAAAATCAATCCCAATTCTTGTACAGGCTATAGTAGTAGTAGCTCAGGTCATGTCTGCAGTTTGAGCATAGAAGCTGATTATAATCTATGATTGGCATGGCCAGCAAGGCATTAAATATTATTTTTCTTCCTTCTCCTATATCCCAAAACTTGTGCAAAAGACGTCCTCAAGAGAAAAGGAAACAAAAAATTAAGGATTCAGGGAAAGTATACCCATGCACGATTTCTACCTTTCCTTTGTTTCTCTGGTGTATTGGCCCAAGTCACTTTTTTCTTTCTTTCTTTTTTTTTTTAATTAAAGCTTTTTATTTGCAAAACATATGTATGGGTAATTTTTCAACACTGACCCTTGCAAAGCTTTCTGTTACAAATTTTTCCTCCCTAACTCCCACCCCTCTCTTAGCTGGCAGGAAGTCTACTACATGTTAATTATGTTAAAATACTTGACAAATCTAATATGTGTATACATATTTTTACAGTTATCTTGCTATGTAAGAAAAATTGGATCTACAAGAAAAAAAATCTGAGAAGGGAAACATAATGCAAGCAAACATCAATAGAGAGCATGAAAATGTTAGGTTGTGGTCCATATTCATATCCCTCTTTCTGGGTGTATATGGCTTTCTTCATCACTGAACAATTGGAACTGTTTGAAACATTTAATTGTTGAAGAGAGCCACATCCTAAGTCACTTTTAAGAAGCATTACAAAGCACTCTTAAGTGAACACTTCTCATTTTTAACTTCATGATCATACTCCATTTTATTCATGTACCATAGCTATTTACAATTGATATACGCACTTTATTTCCAGTTCTTTGCTAATATAGAGATGACTGATATGAATATTGTGGCATATATTGCACCTTCAACTTGTCTGGGATATATGCCTATGTTTGGGATTGCTGAATCAAAAGGTATGTTTAGTCCATCAATGGTTCCTTTTAAATTTTTTTTAATGTTACTTAGATAATGTTGCAATTCTTTTAAAAGACAATCAATCAAAATAAAAAAATCCCAATCCCATACTCATGCTCTAGTCTAGCCCAATTCATGTGAATACATAGGCTTTATTTCTCTTTAAAAGTGTTTAAATTTAGTTTGGTCAGGTTGAGTTCTTTTTGAAGGAATCCATCTTCATTTTTACTGAGAATCCAATTATTTTCTTTTATGATTGGATTTAACTTTACAATTGTATTTATCAGAATAGTATATTCTTAATTTTTTTTCTTTGGTTTCTTTTCAATAAAAAGTAATCCTGAGCAGTGGATAGAGCACCAATCCTGAAGTTAGGAGGACCTGAGTTCAAATGTAGTCTTAGACACTTAACATAGTCTAGCTGTGTGACCATGGGCAAGTCACTTAACCCCAATTGCCTCAGGGGAAAAAAAATCCTGTCCTATTTTGATTCATCTTTCAAATGGAAAAGGATTTTTCTCTTACTGACTGCAAAATTTGTTGTTTAATATTGCAATTATAAAATTGTTGCTTAAAGAGTTAAACTTTTAGTTTCTCTTTGCTGTTATACACAGTAGGCATTTAATAAATATCTATAGAATGGAATTATTCTGCAGACTTTCATCATCTGTACTTTACCATCTGTTTCTAATATTTATTAGAATATTATTATTCTAATATTTACATTTATTTTCTGTATGATTTCTTAACAAATGTGTTCAGGGTTTCTTTCATGATATTTTTCTGGAAGACCTTTAAAATGACTTTTAATTGCCATTCTACTCTTCTTAAGCCATAGACCCTATGGCTCTTTTCTGAGTGATCCCAGATTACTATCAAGTCTTAGAAGAGAATGAAATATTATTTATCAGACTTATGGATAGGTAAATAATTTATGAATAATGCTCCTCTTCCCCTGAAATCCCTTGACTAGAGATTTAGTTAGTAGGGACTTGAAAGTAATCTATTTGACCTTCTGTGTTTTACAGAAAGGTGACCTTTACTACTGGAGAGAGTAAAATACCTTTCTTCAGGGCACACAGATAAGAAGGCACCAGAATTGAGATTAGAACCCAGTTCCTTCCTTTACTCTTGCTTATATGCATACAACTTTCTAATAAGTGCCCCAGAAAGCAGCTAGAATGAAACAAGATATTAAATACTTTGTTTCATGGCAACAATAGATATTTTGCAAGTGGGCTGAGACTATCATTTGAACTTAGTGCCAGTCTTCTAGGAATTCAAGATTTAAAATAGGAATTTATAATCTATAAATTATAGTTTGTAAGCCAGGGTCATTTGGAAGCCAGATAACCTTTTGTCCCCAAAGAGTATTATTTAATACAGTATTTTGACCACTCTATATTTAATAGCTATACATTGAAATAATGATTGATTAAATGATAAATATCTCCTTAGTGGTTTGAAGGAGTGACAAACTGTCCTACTTTCAAAGAAATGCATTTTACCTTCTGGAGGAAAAAAAAAAAAAAGGTCAAGATGCATCTGCTAAAGCAGTCCCAGTCACCACACATTGAGGGGGAAAAAAGTAAAGGATAGAAGATTTTAAGGAACAAGGGATTTGGTGCTGGAAGATCCAGGCCCGAAATCTCTCTTTGCTATTGCTATTAGTTTAGTATCTGGGTAACCTTGGGCAAATTATTTCTTTTCTCTTGTTAAACCCACTCTCACTGGACCTTCCCTTGCTGTAGTTCCTATGCTGGCACTATTAGTGCAGACTTGTAGGGGATATTGAAAAGGAAACTTGTCTTTTATGATATCTTCCTTTCCTCCTTCAGGGTTCTAGGCCTGTTCATTGCTTTATTCCAAACAAGCTAGCCCCTTCTCCTCCTTTTCTGATAATTCATCCTTTTCTTCAGAAAATGAAATGAAAAAAAAATTAGATAATGAAGATGAAACCATAAAGCATTATATGCATGTTAGTTATCATTACTATCACTTATTATGATGATGATGAATCCTACATACTGAATAAAATTATTTAAAAATTTAAAATTTTAATAATGATCTTCAAGAGGCAATGTTGATTATTGTCCTTCATTCTCAAAGAAGATGAAAAAAACATCATTATGTTAGAGTCGAGTTCCAATGTATCTGATTGTGGCTGATTGGACCAATATGAGCTCTGAATGCTCTGCTACAATTTGGATACAAATAGATCATATGAACATTTGGGGTGAATTCTCTCACTTTGTGCATCTCACATTTGTTTTGGGCTAATTCAATTCTGCTTTGCTCATAGAGTACAGCACCTTCTCTGATGAGGGCACGCCATGCTGGGTGGTCCTGTGCCAGTGTTTTCCATGTCCTACAATCCATTATAAAGCCCTTAAAAGATACCTTGAGAGTGTCCTTGTATTGCCTCTTCTGACCATTGTGTGAGTGCTTGCCCTGTATGAGTTCTTCATAAGATAATTTTTTTTTTTTGGCAAGTGTACATTTGGCATTCGAACAATGTGACAAGCCCAACAGAGTTGGGTAGAATTGGAATGCTTGACAGTTTAATTTAAGAAAGGACCTCAGTGTCTGGTATCTTATCTTGCCAGGTGATCTTCAGAATCTTCTTGTGATTCTGGTTAGAGGTCAACTGAAGAATTAGGTGAGTTTTTTTTTTTCCCTTTTGCATCTCTCCAAAAAAAAAAAAAAAAAAAGATATGGGAACAATGAAATCAAGAAAAACATGGATGCAAGAATACATTTTAGCTGTGGATTTAGAAAGACATTTTCTGGGCTGCCATAGAAAATAAATGTCATGTTTCTATGGTATTATTTGTAAATGATTGTTTTAATATAATATTTTGTATCTGCCAGAGGTTATATTAAGAGCATCCACAAATGAAGTCTAGCTAACTAGGTATAATCCAGGGATGTGGGGAACATTGTATTTGAAGTGCTTATAAAATTGGCAGCATAGAATATTATGGATCTCTGGCTAGTTTCTTCCATTCTATAACTTTAAGTGTTCTCCAAAATGGAAGTGGGATCAAATATTCCCATTTCCCTAAACTCCCAGTCCTTACTTCTTTCCCCCTCCCTTGTAGAAGTTTTAGTTGGTACTTATAAGCAGTAAGCTTTTGATGATACATACGAAGTGAGGGCAAGTAAAGAGAAGCTTGACCCTTTTTGAGGACACTCATAATATGTAGGCCAAAGTCACCAGCAGCAGCACCTTTAGCATAAATCACAAGAGCCAGCAGGTGGTTTAATTTGCAGCTGTTGCTGAGCATCTGCCAGTTCTGTTTGCCATAGATAAAAATCTGGTGGAAGTTATCCATTTTCATTCTTATTCCAGTTAAGTATTGAATCTTCTTTTTTGTGAATTATGACAACTCTACAATAGGTATAATTGATAACTATTCCCTTTTTAATAGGTATGTTATTGAAGAGATGTGCATAGTGCTTTATGTTGGTTCTGGGAATGCTTAAGCACCCTGAAGAGCATGTCTAAGTTTCTCCATGGGCAACTAAGCCAATCCTCTATGATCCATGATTTATTATATGGAAATCAAAAGGATAAGGTTTGATTGAAAAATTTTTTTTTGCTAGTTCAGATTTATTATCTTGAAATCAAATTGCTTACCCGGTAAGGAATCACTCATTGTTCATTTTGTAGACATAAATTTGTTTTATTGGAGGAGTATAAGCTATGATTTCATTGGATCATGAAATTCCTTCTACCAAAGCAGATTGACATCTGCTCTACAATGTATACATAGTCTTAGAGAATTAAATGGAGCTCTGAGAGGCTAAGTGATTTATCCAGGATTACACAAATATTATATCAGAGACAGGACTTGAAAATCCAGGTGCTCCTGACTCTAAGACCAACTCTCTATTTATTAGATGATGTTGCTTCTTTGGAAATAGAAAAGCATTTATATGAAATTTAATGGTGTTATACAGAGGAAAGATTTGGAGTCAGACAAGTTGATTAGATGCATGAACAAGTTTTGAAGTTTTAACAAGATCCAGTAATTCTCTTTTTCTTTATTATATCAAGAAAACTAATTTTCTGTGGAGCAGGGCTGAGAAAATAGCCATAACTTTAAAAAAAACCTCAATTACATTTTCCTACAAGTTGTTATTCCAGTAGCATCCATGAACCAAACCTAACTTATTATATAATATGGGGATGGATTTGAGAAAATTGTATTTGAAATGCCTAGGTTTGAAAATTGGCTCTGCTACTTATTACCTGTGCTACCTTTGGTAATCTACTGCACTGAGTCTCTGAGGGGTGTTAGGTTTCTCATTTGTAAAAGGAAAATTTTGGGACTTGGTGACTTCAAGAATGATTCTATGGTGAAATTAGAATTACAACCCAACAAAAAGGGTAAAGTTGAAGCCCAACTCTATTAAACATTATCAGTGTCCAGGCAAAAGGAAAATCAGAGAGCCAGATTCTAGGAGATATGTTTGGAATCAGGACATTTCTGTATAGTCTTAAGTAGGGGAAGAAGCAAGATAGATCCAAGCATAATGATTGGGCTTCATAGGAAAAGTGAATTATTATTAGTTAGAGACTACAACTCCCAGAATATCATACACTTATATCTTGTATCCATTTAAATCTCTTCCTTGCCAAAACATTCTAATTCAACCCAAGAAGAATCTGTCTTTATTCATTTTTTTTTTTTTAGAAAAGGAAATCAATTGAAAAATTAGATTTATTTTACAATGCTTTGCTTTATCTCTAAATTATCTGGAATGTGTCAGTTCTAAAAAATGAGGAATATAACTTGTCTTTATCTGGTTTGAAAATTTTTAATAGATACTGTATTTCCTTTTCTTCATCTTCTTTTCTTTCTTGCTCTCCTTTTTTGGGAAGTTAAGGGACTACAATTTTCCTTTCCCATTTGCAATTATCATCAGTCTCTTTGTCTCTCCAAGATGTGCTAAAGAAGGTTTATGATTTTTGAAGCATTTGTGTTCACATAATATTGATCCTCCTGGACTTCCCTGAGAGACCAGCTCTCCCGTCTTCCAGAAGACAGCCACAATCGTCTCTCTGTTCCTGTCAGTTAAAAGTGACAACCCTGTTGTATCTGACAACTGGACAGGGTAGGGTGAGTTAGTTAATTTCAAGGCTGCCACCACAGACAAGGTGCTTGTCTGTAGTAAAAGGGTTGGAATAAATTGACAGCAGCCATCAATTTCAACTAGGCAGAAAAAAGAGAACTTTAGGGGTTCTGAAATACATCCTTGTTGTTTGCTAATTTATTTGAGTTTCTTTCCTTTTCCACTCTGAACCCCAACACACTAGTAATTATATGAACATGGCTTTTGGGGACCAAGTTTACATTAAAAAGTCTAGATAACACAATCATTTGCACTAAATATTTTGATAATTATTTGCTCATTTGATTTGAATTTTTAAAAATTCATTTACCTGACTAATATTGAGTATTTACTATGGTCAAATTTAAATAATAAATATCAAATTTTTGGTTTGTTGGGGATATTCATATTATCTAAAAGAAATTTCACAATACTACTCTGAATTTTCTTATGAATGGTATCTCCAAAATTGGAAATATCTATGAGTTAGTGAAGTCAACTATCTTATAATGTTAAAATTATATTATACTTGTCTGGAGTCTTTTCTTTAAATGGCAAAAACTATTAATCTAACTAGTAAATAGACTATTAAGTTAATCATTCCCTTCAGATGCAAATAGTATGCTCATGGTGAGTTTAGAAGTAGCAAAATCAGTTCCATTTTAACATTAACCTATTAATATTTATTTTCTCATATTGGATTCTGCTACTATTTTAAAAATATGCACAAATAATAGGTTGTTTCATCAGCAGGTGGCATGGCATTTAGATTAACTCTTGCTACCAGTTAAGGTTATAAAATGCCTATGACACAATAGACAAAGTTTAGTGACTTGCCTTTGAGGTTAAAATTCTTGCCCAAGGTCGAACAGCCAGGCTAGATTTGAACCCAGGAGTTCCTGACTTTCATTTTAGCGCTATCTATTGCACTTTATAACACTACTAATCAATTTTAAAATCTAAATTTGAAAAAATACATCTTATAAAACATTCATTGCTTCTTGATATGCATAATGTTTGGACATCTTTTGAAGAAAAGTTATACCTGAATCTAGGCTCAGAATTGCAACTACTTTGACTCCCAAATGTTTCACAAGATAATGTCTATTATTGGCCTGCTATGTATGGAGTTGTTTAGTAATGGAGAGGAGTAAACATTGGACTGAGAGCCAGGAAGATCTGGGTTCAAATTCGACCTTAAATACTTAATAGTTGAAGAATTGTACATGTTTAACCTATATCAGATTTCTTGCTGTCTTGGGGAGGGTTGAGGAAGGAGAAAGAAAAATTTGGAACACAAAGTTTTACAAAGGTGAATGTTGAAAAATATCTCTGAATGTATTTGGAAAAATAAAATGCTAATAAAATAAAAAAAAATACTGATTAGTTGTGTGACTCTGGACAAGTTGATCTTTTGATGCCTCTGTTTCCTCTGACAGCAGTTAAGAAAACTAGGCAAAACAAAACTTGAGGGGTAAATTAAATTAAAATCATTCTTCAAACCATATAGCCATATTGCTTAATAACATGTGGTATTAGGGGCAGGGGAATATTAACCAAATTCATAGATTTGGGACCTGGTAACCAGTTTTAATTCTTTTTATTTTGTGCCTAATCCCAAATTTTAATACTATTAAAAAAAAAAGTAAAATTGTTTTAAACTAGTGTCATGCTATCTTGTTTTCTATTTTAAAAAACAAGTAGTTGTATATGCCACAAATGTCAAGATGAGCAGATCTGATATGGCTTCTATTAACTTTTTTCTTCCTTTTATGGAACAAACTAATTGGTTACAATTTCTTTAAGAAGCAATGATTTTCTCTCATTATATTCTTGTTTTCCTTTTTGTTCAGTAGATGTTAATTATGGAGTCCATTTATTTTACTTTTGAGCTCCCTTCTCATTTCTATTTCCTTGCCATTTTTTTTTAAGATTAAGATCTATGACCTATTAAAGTATTTTTTAAGTTACTTGGTGTTGTCCTCCATATTGAAAGTTTTGGTTCTTTCTCTATTTTGAAATTAGTAACCTGAAAGGCATATACTTCAATCAGAAGTGTATGTGAAACATGAGCTGTTGATGTACAAATTCAGGCTTTGCATTAATTGTCCACTATTTCAGGACTTACAAGGATCTAGCTCTAAAAATAGTGAGCTATAAATTTTCTTTTGGGTTTCAAAATGGCATGATTACCTTCCACTCACTGAATACCATATAGCTATCAGATAACATTTGTTTATACCACAAGACTTGTAAGGCTAGAGTTTTAGGCTCAGCACTCATATGTGGATCAGTCCATATTCTCTTCTGTGACTTGCATACTACCCTGACCAGCCTGGTCTTCTGTTAGTGTTGGAAAGATTGTAGCATTTTAACTCAGGGGACCAGATTTAGAATCTAAAACCAGACTCTGTTAACTACCTGTGTGACTCCGTACAAATAAATCTCTCTGGCCCTCTATTACCTCATTTCCTAAATGACTTGGGTCAGGAAGAGAATTTTTAAAGTCTACCTAAATGAAATTCTATTACCATGGCTAGACCAACAAGCACATCATAAAATAAATGCCATTTTTGTACATGAAAAATAGGAAAAGTCCAAAGGTAATATAGCAATAAAAATAGGTCTATGAATAGGCATTCTTCTATTTTTTTTAATATGAGAGCCCAAAGACTTTAGTAATGTCTTTGAGTTATTCAAGATGTATTTTTTGCCATCATCTTCAGACCAGAGTATATATACATGACTTTGGAGTTCTATTTCCACTATTAGGAAGGAAAAATGTATATATTTTAATGTTATTCCTAAGTGGATCAAACATCTTTCAGTGAAATAATCTTCATCTCTCATTAAATAACCCATTTTGAGTAATCCTAAAATTTTGATTAGGTTTTGCTTTCATTATAGAAGGAATCTATTGTTTGTTCTAAATTCTGCTTTATAGAGATGAGAAAACTGAAACTCAGAAAAGTTGTGATCTGTGTGAAGTTAAGCAGTTTGTGCTAGAAACCAGAAAGAATCTCCTGATTATTTCTGTTTCCCCATATCATCTCTCTCTGCTTATTATGTATGTCTATTTTTGTATTACCAATAGCTGCTATGAATAAAGACAACCAAGGATTTTGGTTACAAAATTGGTGCAGCATGCTAGAAATATTCAGCATCAAAGGAACTAAGACTATGCAAGTTATCCATATAATATGGCAGTTCCTCTGATTAGCACCAACAATAAAAAATAAAACAACACAACTAACTGAAATATAATTGAAAAAAGTCTTACTTACATGGAAACTATTGAAACTTATGAATAAAGGAAAACTGAGGGGAAAAAAATCTATTTCTTTTCCATATTTAAATACCAATGTCTGCACATATAGACATAGTAGTTCTTAATTAAGAATTCCCAATCCATGTATGGTATTTGCATTACCATTAAATAATATGTATTCTGAATTTTAAGAGATTAATCTATTTTCAATTTTTTGCCAATATAAAAATGATAAATTTTCTAAAATTAGGCTTGAATTTCTTCCTTACAAAAACACCAATGAAAGCATTCATACCCTCTTCTGATAACCCAAAATGTAGACATTAACAGTGACCCTGAATGAAATTCAGAAAGTAAAAACTAACCCTACTTAAATTCATGCAAAGAACTGAAATGCAAACCAATAAACAGAATTAATAAACAGGGTTGAATTGCAAGGCTAAATCCCAGTTTTGACAGTATATCAGTTCAACTTAAAATTTTAGATTTTCATTCAAAAGGGCCACTGTGAAGTAACTAAAATATTCTTTTTAGTTGGAATATGGCTTTAATGAAATGAAGTGCCTAGTGTGAACCTAGCAAATGGACAGATGAGAGAGAGATAGAGACCTTATGAAGGTCTTTTTTTTCAAATACTTGTGAATAACAAAATATTCAGTTAAAGACGGTTACAAAAAAACTTTAAACACAATTTTACAAAAAAAAAAACCCAAAACAAAAACTTTATTTTCCACAAGGAAGAGCAATAGGAAAAAATCATTCCCCACGTATTCTTAAAACAGAGCCTACAAGGACATGTTCAGCACCAAAATAAAAAAAGGGAAAAGGAAAAAAGTACAAATGACCATAGAATATATTCTATAAAGCAAACATTTAATATTGCACTTTGTTTCTTTAACATTTTGGATTTAACTTGTCTTTCCTAATTGGAAAATCAGGAATCTCAAACACTGGAATACATTGATGAATATAATGCTTTATGTCAGGAACTGACCAATACCTAGGAAATAATAAAGTAAAGTAATGCCTCTAAACAACAGAGTATAGAAATACTTTCATGGAAAAACAAAAACAAAACCAAAAACTCTTTGATAGTTTTCAAAATTTAAATGACCACATTTCTTCATGTGGTCTGGTGCCAATTCCTATTGGTCATCCCTGCTCTCTGTGTAACTTACGGATTACATCACGTTAAGTATTCCAATGCTATGCATATCAGTAATTGTTCCCTAGTTAGTGAGACAGAAGAGAAAGAAAAAAAAATAAAGGGGGGTCATCTGACAACCCCTCCCCCCAACAAAACAAAACAAAAAACCACCAAATGCCCTTTATGCCAAATAATCCATCAGCTTTTTTTTTTTTTTTTTTTTGGGAGGGGGGGAGACATTCACAAAATTATTTAACAAGAATAAAAAAATATTTCACCCCCCATTTCCTTGTTATCTAGTATTAGTTTTCTTACTGGAAAACCCTTTAACTGAATCACTTAAAACGTGATTCATTTTTATGCTGGGCTTTCTTCACCCTGTCAGCATTTTTCAAACATGAATTGTCTTCCATGTTTTCTTAAAGGCCACTTATGGAAAAGCCTATTTTGTTTTGTATGAAATTTTAAGACAGTATTTAATCAGGTCAAGCACCATACCAGAGTCTCTAAGGTTTATAGCCACTTCACTAAATCATGGATTGGAGGCAGGATAGCTATTACATACCCTTCACTCATCAAAAAATTGATTTTGGTAGAAAAAAAATGGAAAGTTTATATGTACTGAGCATGTAGTATTATCAATGATTTTTATAAATGCTGGTATATGTATTAAGAGAGCTAACCATAATTGTCTTCAATAAATTTTGCTACTGATTTGATCACTGTCTCTTGTTCAAAGAGAATGGAAGCTCCCTTTCTACAGGTCCATTGAAGTTTTGTATATATTTTTTGTCTCATCATAAAGCTGATATTAAAAAAATGTATTGCTGGTATAGGTTCTTTACTTCATTGGAAATATACCTTCAGGAAAGAGAGCATTCTGCCAGCAATGATTATTTTGGTGCTGGTCATTTTGGTGAGTTTGCTCATTTGATCAATTTGTATTTGTTAATTAAAAAGACAAACAAACCGAAAACCAAAAAACCCTCATTCACTCCCTGTCAAACTTCAACAGACCATTACACAAACAGTATAAATTGAGCCCTTTTGGCATAACAGCATTTTCTTGTACTTTTTTAAAATATACTTTCTACCAGAGCAAAGACTTAAAACATATAGGCATTTTTTGGTGATTCAGTTAATTTGTATAAAAATAAATTTGCTTTTCCCTTCCTATCCTTAGTGGCTGAGAAACTTCCATACTGTTTGGACGGCAAAAGACATTTCTTACGAGCAATAGCCCTTATTTAACTCTTAGCTGGTGCCTGCTGATACTGCCTTTATATTCCATTTTCAACTCTTGCTAATTTCTTCTTCCATATATAATGATAAAAAGGGAATGTGGGTGGGTTTTTTAACTTTTGTGTATGTCCCTTTTCCAAATCTCCCTCCCCCCAAAAACCAACTCAATAAACAAAACAACAACAAAAGAAACAAAAAACAACAACAAAAATTCAACAGTGCAATAAAACACAAATAGCATTCCAACAGTTTGGCAAGTGATGCGTTCACCTGAGATTAAGTGATTTTAGGCAGTCTGTAACAAAATGCTGCTTTGCTGTAATAGTAGAAAGGCAACACATTCTTAAAATAAATCAAGAAGGTTATACAATCTTGACAGTTTCATGAGTTTTCTCCTCATCTTTTCCCCCCACCTTGGTGTTTGCTTATCTACTACAGTAGGCTGCAAAACATACAGCAAAAAGGATTGGCTTGAAGGCATTTGATGTTTGTAAATAAATCCACAATTGGATCCAAGCTGAAGAGGTGATATATGGTCAGCCTAGAAGGACAATTCTGAGCATGTGCTACACAGGTAAAGTCCAGGCTACATTAAATTAAAAAAAAAAAATGTCAGTGCATTTGTCATAATAAAGTTTTTTTTTGTTTGTTTTGTTTTTTTTCAAAGCTTTCTTTTTGCTCCTTGTTGTGTTGACCACAAGCAAGTTTTAAAAGAGCATCAAGAGTCCGGCATAAATGGGAAAAAAAAAAGCTGTAGTGACACTGAACCGCACAATGTAAGCATTGAGCATGTGCAAATTTTCAAATCAAAAGAAGGAAAATTTCCCTCTTTTACAACGTGGTGTCTTGACACGTACGATCATAGGCTAGAATAAGACTGCTCCATGGATGTGCCAATTTAAGGGGAAAAAAGCTCACATCTTCAAGCATATAGGAGCAGTCCTGTGATGTTGCTATAAGGCTTCAAAAGCATGATCACTGGTGGTTTCATGTATTTGCCATTTTCTGGGCAAGAGTAACACCACTTCCTCTGAAAACGTGTCTCCAAGATACCTCCTCCATCCACAGCAGGGCAGAGAGATACAGTTCCAAACCAAGGTCAACTTATTTCAGCTTTCCTTCAACGAGAGGGGCAAGATGGTCTGTCTTCTGTTTGTTGATCTGGATTGGGATCAATCTGGTGACAAAGAAAATAAATATTAAGCTATTTTTAAAATACTTGTGCTATCAAGCATGCTAATACTGAATCCAACTGTATCCCGAAAGATGCACCTGAAATTTCTAATACTGAGAAGTCTTTAAAAAATAAAAAAATAAAAGAAATTTCTTCCAAACATTCAGCTTTGGTCTATCATATGCAAAAACTAAAACAGTAGAAAACTTTGAAAACATTTTCATACTTTCTCTCCTTTGTTTATGAAGATTTTGCTTTTAAAAATGGCTTAACTCTCCTCAAGACATTAGGAAGACTGTATCTGTGAAAGCAACGTCCTGGGAGGTTGTGGGGGGTGCAGTAACAATCTCCAAACTAAGCAAATCTGTGTATACAGGTAAAAGAAGGAGGGCACACAACTAATCAATTCTTTTATTAAAGGTCTTCTTCATGGTCAAGTTCTATCCAATTTCATTTCAACTTGTGCACAATCACAAAAACTTGGAAAACTATCAAGATAGTGAAAATAAAATGAACCAAGCTATTCCTGCCTTATGTGACCATGAATAAAAAGGGCAGCAATTCTAATTTAAAAGATCATATTCTTTTCTGTTATAAATGGTTTTAATATTTTACGCATTTTAAATATGCTTTACCAAGAGAAAAAAAAATCAAAAACTCTCTCCAAAACTTATGAGGTCATTCTTAAAGCACATAAAAAGCTCCTAATATTTTTGCTAGATAGGTTAAATCCAACAGTCAAATGTAAAAAGACAGTCATAGAGCTAATAAAGATCCAGCTTAAATCTGATCTATTAAAAGGGTTTGAAGGAATATGCTCAGAATGTACCAGAAACAAGGCACATCTCATATGACATACAACAAAAGAAGGTAAGGATAATCAACTTAGTTCATTTAAGAATCACAGTTAATTGATGAGCAAAAGTCATAAATCAAACTGTGAAAGGGCTCTACATATAAATGGCTATTAAGATTTAGGCAAAATCTTTCCAAGTCCTCTAGATGAGCTCTCATCCTATCAATATTTAAAACATTGGCATTTCAATAGAGAATTAAAGGAATTATTTTAAGTGTCAATATTTTTATGTAATGGCATTTAAAACAAAGAGGAGCAAAAACTATTAAAAAAAATTTGATATGCCATTGTCATTAGAATAGCTGGATTCTTTTCTTTAGAAAAAAACTGTATTCATTTCCTTTGATTACTTGTCAACTGAGGAATGACATGTGTATATAATTTTATTATTATTATTACTTAAAATATGTATTAAATATGTATTTACATTTAAAATTTGATTTGCAGCAAAGATTTTTTTAAAAAGGTCTTTTTTTCCCCCTTTTAATTTCAGATGCATGGATTCTGCTTGTGAAAAAGCTTTTTGAATTTTATTTAATAATCACTTTGCCTTCTATCTTCTTTTCTTCTCCTTTTGGTCCTGAACTGTTTGCCCATCCATAGATCTGAAAGACAATTTCTTCCTTGCCCCTCTATAATCTGTTTATGATGTCACCCTTTATATATTAGTTATTTGGAACTAGTTTTGGTATAACAATGAGATGTTGGGTCTATAAAGCCTATGCTTTTTTCAGTGTATGTGTGAGCTCAGAAAAATGAATTACAGTATTAATCTAAGAGAAATGTCATTAGAAAGACTGTATTTCTTGTAGAGAAATTCTTATTCCATCCTAAAACCTCAAAGAAATTATTTTTGTATTATCTGCTGCTTTTAGAGTTACAGACTGAAAGCACTTGGTCAGTGGTTCTGATGACCAAGGAGAAAGAAAGGAAGCAGGTATTGGAGCTTACCTCTGAATAAAGCGGTGGTGGCAGAAACCGGAACTCCTGAATGTACGCAAACAGTGGTCCTTGGAGAGCCCGCTCAAAATCGTCATAGGCACTCATGGGTGCAAGATGGCTCTGCCTCTGCTCCTCAGTGACAACTTCGGCATAGCTGGGTGGTGCTAAAGGATAAAGATACACGCAATTCGAACAGCAAGTTCTTATGCATGTCAAAATACAAAGCATTACAGATAGTATAGATGTTAAAAGGAAAATTTGGGGATAAACTAGGTAGGTAAAAGAGCTGGTGACTAAAACTTAAGACTAATTGCCTGAAAAAGTTTCATTTTTAAGTTTAAGCTGGGGACAGAGTACCATTTTATGAGGAATAATAAGCCATTAATTCAGATTTACTTAGCACTTTCTTCCCAACTACCTTGTGAAATATAGTTGTACAAATATTATTTTTACACACTAAGAAACTGAGAAGTTGTGAGAGAAGAATGATAGTATTTATATAGTATCTACTGTATATCATACCCAATGAAATATATTCTCATTGAAGTCTCACAACAACCCTGAGAGGAAATGCCATTATTAGTCCTATTTTACAGTTAAGGGAACTGAGCAAACTTGCCCAAGGCCACAGCTGATAAATATTTGAGTCTGGTTTTGAATTCAGGTCTTTTTAGCTTTGGACCCAGGGTTCTACCCACCATGCTACCATGTACATAAACATATCCAGAAAGAGGCAAAGCCAGGGCTGTCTGAGCCCAGATCTACCACTTTCTAGTTTGGTTTCCTCTTTTTTACTATACCATCAAACAGATAGGCCTGTACTAGAGAAATTAGATTGGTGAATCAAAAGCTTAGAAATATATTGTCAAGTTACCTTCAGGTCTTTCAGGCAGGGAGAGACCAAGCCAGTTCATATTTATGCTACACTGGCTGCTGACGCTGGATGTCCTGCTACCAAATGGATGCAGAGGAATAGTACCGATGACGAGTGGCAAATTAAGGAATAAGTCCATGGCTCCAGGAATATCCACATAAACCTAAAAGATTAGGAAATATTTAACAAAATAAATACAATGCAACATAATTTAAAACTTGTGGATTTTGACATTAACATGTGACTTACACAGATCCCTATCTAAGCAGCCTTTCTATGGGAATCATTATAATATAATAAGGTATTTAAAATGTGAATTTGCAGGCCTCACAACTTAAAAGCCAAATGTCGTCTCTCTTATGAGCAGGCATAATAGAAATATGAAATGTGTGCATACCATTAGTGAATATTCCACCCGGATTATACTACAGTCCAAAATTGAAGGAGAAACCGGTGGAATTTTCAGCAGTCTCCCATTCCAGGTCTCTGTCTTCCCAGACGATAAGGATTCCCCTCGTAAATTGGCCACAAGTTGTTTTACTTCCTTCATTTTCCCTTTGGCATAGAAGGCCTGTGTTTGGTAAATGGCTGCCTTTGGCACCACCATTCGGGAAGAGCAGTTCTCAATTTCAGCAAATATCTGAATTGATTCACCTACAGTAAAAACCAAATGAATAAAAAAAGAAAAACCCAAAGACAAATTAGTGATAGGGCAGGTGAAAGGAAAAAAAAATATATACATATTTACTAATTTCTCTGATACATTTTAAAAGTGTAAGAAACATTTCATGAAATGAAAAAATCTGTCCCTAGAATGGCAAAATGTAAAGCTAACAAATTTGTACCAATAATAATAGCTGGCACTTAAGTAGTCCTCTAAAGTTTTGCAAAAACCTTCACATTTTATCTCACCTGATATTTACAATAACTCTGGGAAGTAGATGCTAAATTATTCCCATTTTACAGATAAGGACACAGAGGTCAGACAAAGAGCCTCAAAGTACCTTACCTCAAGGTCCCACAACAATTAAGTATCGAATCAGTAAGATTATCTGAATAAATTATATTTTTGGTGAAAAATTTGATAAGCATAATGAATGCTATTTTACTGAACAGAATTAAATTTTTAGCTAGGTTACAAATACCACAAAGACAACACAGAGAAAATGTTCTTTCATGAGCTAATTCCTGATAACATACCTGGGGTGTAGCCCTTCCTTTCAATTTTGGCACTTAAGGATATTGGGCCTGAGGTACAGAACCAGCAACACAGAGTCTTTTCTTTTGTGCCTGCTTGGGGTGACTGTAAGAAATAAAAAGAAACACTTAGGGGTTCATTTGATACCATATTGTCTAGATGACAAAGATTAAGCTTAAAAAAAATAGTTTTCATTACCTAGAAACATTTTTTCTGCTATTCTGCATTGTGATGATTCTTTTCCATTGAAGCAATAGAAATCAATTAAAAATTAAGGTAGATGATTTATTAAGATCATGTAATCTATACATGATTTTGGCATCTCTATGTAGAGTCAGAAATTAAAAAAACATAAAAAACAAAAACAAAAAAAAAAACCCTTTCCACAGTCTAGTAAACTTTCTTTTTAAAGAAAATAATTTGATTATATTTCTTAAGCATGAATCTTCTCTGAGAATTTCCTTTTCCATTTCAATCAATAGATTAAAACAGAAAATCCAATATTCACTTTTAATTGCTTTAAAAATGTTATTATTGTGGTAAACCAAATGAAAGTTCTGAAGCCAAATTGGAATTTAGGTCTCAAAGAAAACATCATTAAGATGCTAACTTTTCATAAAGAGTTAAAAACTGTTTTATGAGCCTTATGATCTCTCCATTAATAAAAACTATTCCTACATATTAGTAATAATTCAATGTAGTACATATTCTTAAATTTGATTCTTTTTAGTTATCAATCTCTCAACAAGGAACCCTGTTCCTCTTCCAATAACATAAGTGGTCAGGGAACAGTTCAAAGGTTTGTTTTTTGTTTGTTTTTCCCTCTGGAATGACATATTTCATACTAAGTGCTGGTTGTCCATTTCTCTTAAAATGAGTAAAAGAATACAACCAAAGAGCACACACAGAATATACTTATCATTTCTGAATTTTGGTGCTTTAATAATATGTCATTAATATTTGCAGTACTGGTTTTCTAAATATATTGATTATGCAATAAAGATTTTGTAGTTTAGGTGATTATGCTTTAGTATTTTTATGCCAAAAACCAGGAATGAAGAATTCAGTCCATTCTTACCAGTAATGAAGGAGTGTTGATATCTATATGCTCAAAGACTGTAAATTCCTTCTTTAATTTTACTGGTAGAAGCCAAGGCCTGTGCAATTCGGCTTTCACCCAATAGCGCACACTACCATGTCGGCCTTCGAATGAGGTAGCAAGTGGTCTGTGCAGAACACAAAGGTCAAAATATATTATTTTTAAATTTCTCTGTCTAATAATTATACATTTGGTCAGAGCATAAGTATAAATATATCGTACTGTATCGTTTATGTATCATGATACATGAAACATTATTTTCTGGCCAGAGTACCAGAGGGAAGTCTTTTTTTTTTTTTTTTTTTCTTTTTCTTTTCAGGGGTTGGGATGATAAAAAAAAAATTTCCTTTTTTCCAGTAATAGATATGAATATTTAACTGTAATTACAGGGATTTTTCTAAAACATGCCATAAGAATACAGTTCTTTTAAACATGTAAGAGGCTACTTTAATTAGGAGAAAAGTTATAAAGCTGGAGAATAAGCAATTCTTAATAAATAGTAATTCCTTTGAAAATAGCTTTTAATAAGATAGTTCACCTATTCTTTTATTGTAGTTTATTCTGTATGCCAACTAATATAAAGACATTTAGTCCAAATGTTTTCAATGTCAGACTTCATTAGCAAAGGGTTATGACCCTTTGTAGTTATTAGTTAAACGATAACAGATTACATATTCAGTGTTGCAAACCTGTTTTGGGGGATTTTTTTCAATGTCTTTTTGATCATTATGTAACCTAGTTAGATTCGCCATCCCTCAAAATAAAAATACAGTCTAATGACTATTTAAAATCTCAACTGCTGATTTATCATCTTAATTTCTGCATCTCATACAAGAATATGTATATTACTTATGTATATATATTTATATTTCTTTGTGTGTATATATATATACACCCATATACTAATACTTTGAATACCTTTAAATTTTATATTTTTAATTTTTCTGTTTTATTTCATCAAACCATTAGAATAGCCAGAAGTTCATAGAATTATCTGTTCTCTCTTCACCCAATTCTGACTCTATGAGCACCTTATTTTTATCTTTTTGCTTTAGTGCTGTACTGGATTTTTTCCTAATTTTTATTCTTTCAAAAAATTAGCTAAATTGTTTTATGTTCATTTATATAAAATAGAAGGTATAAAACAATGTTTCTATACTCTAATCTTCAGTGACACTCCAAAATTTATGCACAATTTATACATACGACCATTGGTTTTAACTCTATTGTTTGGTCTTTATTATCTTTATTCTAATTTTACTTAAATTTTGTTTTTAATCTCTAAAGAGATGAGCTTTCCTCAATTTGAGGTTCAAAAAACATTCTCAATTTTTTTTTTTATGAATTTTCCTTACATGTAGCAATTCAAATATTAAATTTCAGTATGTAGAGATGGGAGTGGTTTTTTTTTTTAAACACAAGGTATATGTATTCTAAGACAACCAGTACAAATGCCATTTTGCAATATCTGTGAAATGCATTACTCCTTTTCCATTAAGTTGAAAAATTTTAAAATTCTTTCACATCCCTCTATTCTTCTTTCTGTTAATAAGAAAACAAGATTAAAATTCATGTGCAAATATGAATTTTTCCCCCAAGTATACTTTTATTACTTTTTATTTTTTACCCTCTTAGTAACTGGGATGTGAATGTCCTCTACTCCCACTTCACCCTTAATCCCTCTGCTTAACTGTTTCAGCATGATTTTTTCCAAGTTCCAACATGTATATAGTCACCATTTTCTTTATATTTTCATTGTCTCATTTAAATTTTTTTCAAAGCTTTTTTTTTTTAATGTGACAGGGCCTGTAAACTTGACATATATCCTTACAGTCACATAAAATTTCTAAGTTTAACTATCTCACTAATCATGTATACTATGGTAGCACCAATCTAAGTACTACTCAATGTAGTCTTATTCTCCTCAAAGCAACAAAATACTGTGTTTCATACTCAAGCATTGTAACCCTTTGGCAGATACTAGGAATCCAGATTTTATCAGTTAAAAAAAAAATAGCCTCTTAAGTTTAATAGGCTGTTTTCCTATATCAGGTTTTAGTACATTTCCTCAATAATGAAAAGGGTTTTTTTTTTTTCCTTTGGTGTGTATGTTGTGATATTTTTTGCAATGATAAATGTAAAAATGTCGACTACTGAGAATTTTTTAAACTTTAAAAGAATTCGTTTGACTATTTGGTGAAATTGGTAATTATATGTAATACTTACGTCTGTGGAAGCTCAAAACTGAATGCATATTCATGCCGTCCTGAATGAATAGTGTTAAGACCTTCTTCTGAATTGTCATCATCTATAAAAAAAGAAATGCCATTCTGTCTTTAAGTATTATGTATTTGTTATTACAAATTATAAATGTCTACTTAATCAATAAGACAAAAATTTTAATTTAATTCTTCCTTCCCCCCAAAGCCTTAATGTTATTAAGGGCCCATTTTATGGAAATATTAAGCTCTTAATCTAGGCCACTTAATGATTTGTCTCTATTTACAGAATGGTAAAATGTCTTTAATTCAAAACAGTTAAAAACTGATATATGTAGAAAAGCTCTTATTATAGCAGATGGTGAATTTTTATGTGCTTCCCTCCCCCATCTTTAAAATGGGACCTCTGAATTAAAAAATCATTGTCTTCTTCTTTTTTCTTTATTCCTATTAACAATTTCCATCCAAGTAATCAGAACTACCTTTTAAAGCTATCTTGACTATATCAAATTATGGAATTTGGGGAGAAGGCAACTTATTACAAAGCAACTACCTTTGTTTAAAGGAAGGGTCTATTATATGGAGTCCCACCCTTTGGAAGATGATATCCACTAAGGTGTTTGTTACTTTCAGACATTAAACTAAGCAGACCTTTCCTTTCATCCATTCCATTTTATCTTATTACTCATGTATAGTATATATATAGGAAAGCCTTTCACCCAAAATGGAGGGGATTCAGTCTTTGGTCAAAGTGTTCTCCCTACTCTATGCTGAGTGATGATCATAAAAGCCACTTTTCTTTCAAGAGCCAGTAATGCTAGTGCTGTACCCCTTGTTATTACTTCATTCCCTTAAATAAACTCATTTTCTCCCCCTCCCCGAACTATTTTAAGGACACACATAATTGATTCTCATTTTTCCATTATATCAAAAGTAAGGTTTACAATCCCCCCCCCCCATCCAGCTTTGCACTTTTCACACAAAATGCAAGAATCATTGTGATCCACACATTTTATCCCAACGATGATTTCATTACAGCTCCCTGGCTAGCTAAAAATGGCCATTTCTTCATTTCTGGCCCTCGAGCAGCCCAAAGTCCCCCCCCACCCCCACCCCCTTCTTCCTCCCTTTCCTTTCTTTCCATCTCTAGCTGCTCTCTTTTTGTGCCAGCTCAGCAGTCTTAGGGAGGCTCAGCACAGCGGCAGCAGCGAAGGCAGCAGCAGCAAAAGCCTGAGCCCGAGCCCAGTGGTAAACAAGTGCTGAGCTGTCAATCACAGACTCGACTCAAGCAGGAGAGGACCGGCCTAAACCGGCGCGAGCCAAGCCCCAACCAGCCAGCCAGCCAGCCTCCATATACATACAGTATACATTACACTAGCGCATTTGCTCACGCTCAACCTAGCCTGCTAGATAGACTCGAGAAGAGGAGGGGTGGGATGACGAGGGTGGGGGAAAAGGGGGGGCCGGTGTGTGCGAAGACACCCTCTCTCCTCTTAAGCTTCCGGTTTTGCACACCCAGGCCAACGAGCCCATGGGGTTTTGCCTGTTTGGCCCAGACACCTTTAGGTGTTGGTTTTGGAAACTGAGGCCTCCCCCCCCAAAAGGGTTGGGGTGGGGTGGCCATCAAGAAGAAAGCATAATGCAACACAAAACGACATTGAAAGGGTCTCCTAGGTAAGAAAGGTGTGTTTGTACCCAGGTATGTACAGCCCTGGTGTAATTAAAATTAATTCTTAAGCATGATTTGCCTCTTCAGTCCATCCGGCCCCACCCCCAGTGATTTGCTATCTTGAGTCCCGGCTACCTGGCCTTTTGGGTCTAGACTAGGTAACGCGCTTTGTTATCTAATGGCCAGGTGGGTGGGAAACACCCTTCCTTTTCAACAAAATTGACACTCTTTTAGACCTTCCTCCACGCCTCTGCAGAGGGAAGGATTTCCCTTCCCAAACCAGCCTAATCCAGTTATTTCCAGTTAAAAAACGGGAGGGTACAGGGCAATCTCGATGTCCTCAAGGCCAGGGGGGGAAGGGGGCATTAAATTAGCATTTTCATTCCACGAAAGCTCAATTACTTTCAAGCGGGGCCCCCAACAGGGCGGATGGTGGGGGAGCTTAATGCAGAGGGAAGGAGGTCAACACAGTATAACGGGGTCCTGAGAAGGTGGCATGGGGTTGCACAGGACCAAGGATGGAGACCGCTGACCGATTGATTGACAGACTGCCCAGGAGGCACCTTTTACCGGCGCGCACCGGAATCCAGGAACTGGACTCCTTAAGCCTCGCCCCCTCCCTCCCTGAAATCCCTCTCCCCATCGGGACAGGCACCCAATCCAATCAGCAGCTGGCATCGCCTTAGCAACAGGCTAACAAACCAAACTCCGCCTATTGCTGCCGGCACGGGGCGTGGCCTCGGTTACCAGGCTAGTTTGAGAGGTCCCTGATCTAAGTCATTGAAACTATTCCAGGTTAACGTCCGTCCGGGTTTAGCTGGACTGGGGCTAGTGAGTGAGTGGGGGGAGGTGATAACAGGTTCTTATTAATGAAATCAAGCAGACACAAATTAAAGCATATTCTGCTCTCTAATTTATTTTTACATTCTCCCCCACACCCAACCGTGCGCTAGCCTTCCTTAACTACATCATATCTTTTGTGTCTACTTAACAATTTACTCCACCCAACTCTCCCCCCCCCTTCTCCCCAGACTCGATAGTTTAGGTGATATAGATTGGGGGCAAACTCAGAAGGTTGTTTTTTGAATAAGCATCAGGAATGTGATTAGGTACATATTAGGTTCTTTATAGTGTGGTTTAATGATCGAAGAGCTTAACAATTAATGGATACAAATAATGAGCAAATAGTTTTAAAGCGTTTTACTCTTCAATGGAAAAGTCAGTTTCCCCCTAAAACCCTGTCATGCTGCATCATATATGAAAATTATATCATCCTTGGTTTATTCCTATACTTGATTTGAGACTTGAGATAAAGTAATTTAGCTAGCAATATAAACATAAACATATGTATTTTGGAGAGGAAAAAGCAAAACATTTCAAATCCTTTATTCTATCTGCGAAATACTGCATTAAATAGGAGAAGGACCAAGAATTACATAACCAGTTTTAACATTATAGTCTTCTGGTGCTAGGAATTAAGTCATCGCCACCACCTGACGCGTGTAACCAATCTGCTGAGAGCAGAACAGGCGCCCCTCCTCACCCCCCCCAGTACTGGTCCGAAACAGGATTGAACCGCTTCTAACAAAGGGTGGAAACTTAGAAAAACAAGCTTAGAGTCTGCTATATTTCCACAATGTATCCATTCAAACAATAGATTAGCAATCTCAAGACCCCTTCCCCCTTTGACAGTTTTTTATCTTCCTTTTCCAACCAAAATCAGAACTAGGATGAGAAGTCCTTTACATTTCCTTTTGACTGGCACAGGTTTCATTCAATGTATGTTCCAAAGTTAGGAATGATGCTCTCACAAGGGGAAAAAAAATTGACCCTTAAATGGCCTCTTGATCAAATTTTAGACCTACCATGATGATACACTATTTTTTTCCTTTAATTTTTTTTAATAAAGGAAGAAAGGTAGTTTGATGGAAATTTTTAACTGAATTATAGAAAAGAAAAAATAACACGTGGGGTGTTTGATAGCATATGTCAAAATAAGCCATGGGAAACCCCTTTATCAAGGAACAATGATCAATTCTGAAATCATTCCAAGTCGATATTAAAATCTAAAAAGCATCTCTAAGCCCTTCATTAAAAGATGCTACTCCATGCTTTTACAGCAACTCATTTTGTAGAGCCAAGGTTGAAAATAATAATAAAAAAAGAAAATTTGCGATTCGATTCTAGTTTCTAGTAATGCTTTTGGAAACCGTATTATTAAAATGACTAAATCTGATGGAAGGAGATATTAGAAATAAGGTACACAAGAATTCCAAGTGCGTATTGCAAGAAGCTGATAGAGGTGTTAGAGGTAGTTCAGCAAAGTGCTCTATACAGTCACTTTGCAGATGGCTTGAATGCATTGCTCCTCATTCGATGAATGTCAAAAAAAAAAATCCAAATTTTCAGTTTGCAAAAAGATTTCCTACAAACGTTCAGATTTCAAACTGCAAAAGCTAATAATTAAATTACATCAATTCCCCCCCAAATAAGAAGTTAAAGAAAATCATATTCCTTTATGATTTCTGAATAATACAAAAAACTTACCTCTTTCATGCCCAATTAAGATGTCTTTATGGTTGAAATATTCTACTTCTTCAGTGTAATTCTGTGTATAGGCAGTGTTCGATCCAGCATTTCTAGATTCAGTCCAGCGTACTTTCGCATGTCCTCTTGCATGAATTTTGAGAGATTTTACTCTGATTTCCCCAGTAACTTCTAAATTTACTCTTCCTGAGACTGTATCCCCACTAGAATATACAGGGACATTGCTGTCATTAAGACAGTCAAAGCTTATTGTCAAACTCTTAACCTTCCCCAGCACCATGTTTATAACAAAATCTATAAAAAAATATAATGTAAGACAAAAAAAAGGTCAAGATCACATATAAAATGCGATCTTCACTAAACACTGATCGATGTCTTTGCCGTGCAAAAGGCTTGCAGGCAGGATCAGTGCATTCTTTACAAATAGTTCATTGAGATTTCTTAAAAAGTCACAGCACTAGATGCTGCTCGCTGCTACTTCTCAGATCAGTGGTCTCTGTACAAAGACGGGTGGCTACAGCCTGCCAGCTCACTTTAAAACCAGCTTTGTGAAAAACAACCCCACAGAGCATGCGCACGGCTCTGCTGCTTTTTCTTCTCCCCTCCCTCGCGTCCCTCTTCCTTTCTGGTACAGTAGGTGTAGAACAGAGGGAAGAAGACTGCTGTAGACGGAGAGCTGAACCTGACTTCTCTTCATTGAGTGTTCCTATTGGTGGGCAGGCTACCGTAAAACTCCAGAAGTAGGATAGGAGGCTTTACTACCGAGCAGATTCTAATAGCTGTGAGATCGGTAAAGCAGGGGACATGAGGGGACGCAGGCGGAGTGAGGCTGAGATGGCTGCTGCTGAACAGCTCGCCCAGGGCGTGCATTGAGGGCAGGGCTGAAATGTGCCCACTGGGAACTGCTGTAGAAAGAAGAGTAAAGGGAGGGAGGGGGTGGAAGGGAGAAACCTGTTGGACGGTCCAATGTAACAAGATCTAGTGAATTTCAAGCGATTACAATGGAAAAAATATATACGATAATTCTAGGCTTAAGACATATGGTTAATAAGACATATTTGGGGAGGATGGATTGGAAACTTTGTGAGCAATCGATGCAGTTCAGGCTAGAGTGGAAATCACTCGGTGGAGGCTAAAAGAATCCTGTCTTTCCATTGAGACTATTACATGGACAAGAAAGAGACCAGCATAATTTAGGCAATGCTGTGTGCAGCAGCAGCTGTCCTCTCCATCTCTAATAACCTCCATTGCAATGAAAAAACAACCAAGAACCAAATCATTTCTATGGTGACAATAGGAAAAAGAAGGGCTGACCACTTCCTTAAAAGAAAGAGTCCTGTTTAAAGGAACCACCTACAAGCCCAATTTTAAGGATTTGACATGATGTTCTGAGAGGCCTCCAAGAATTGTCTGGTTTTAAAAAAAAGAAACCTTGGAAAAAACAGTGTGACCCAGTCAGTGCTTATTTAGACACTGTTTACAAGAACAAAACACTGTAAGGAGAAATAGTGTGGCTTATTTTTAAAAAATCCTAATTCTGGATTAGATGACATTAAACATAGTTAAAAAAAAAACCCTCCTTATGTGTCTTTGAAGACTTTGAATTATTCAGCAAGTGTATTAATTCTTGATGTACATCTTTAAGGTACATAATATTGTTCCCTTTTTCTCCCCAGAAGTTTAGATACACAGTTGAGCTACCAAGTCTTCCCTTCATAATCTAGAATTTCTGGTTGTCTGATCTCTCAGACTGAAACAACATTGCTAAAAATTAAAAAAAAAAAAAGTCTTCAAGACTAAAGCTTGGCTCTACTGAAGTCCAAGTAAGGAATAAGCTTATTGAGGATATTTATTAAATGTGCAGGTAAGTCTATAATGGAGAAACAGTATTTCTAATTTCTATTTTTTGCTTTTAAAAAAATAGGTGACTAAACTAATAATATGCTTTAATCATCTTTTCTACATTTTAGATTTTTTAGTGTAGCATATAAAAATAAATTGTAAGTAAAAGTCTCTGTGTTAGTTTTGCTGACCAGTTCTTTCTGAAATACAGAAAGAGCTTATACTTGGGAGGAATTTACCTATTTCTTGTCCATAGATCTTGGTTATGCATATGTTAGTATTTTTCTGAAGTGTAAACTATTTAAGGGCCAGGAACTAGGACTTAACTACTAAGATGTGAAGAGAGAGCACTACTTTTGGAGTTAAAGAATCAGTGTTCAATTCTTGCTTTTCATTTTGTGGCTTTGGGCCAGTCTTTTATGTATTCTGGGCCTCAGATTTCTGGTCTGCAAAATGAGGGATTTAGATTAGGTAAACTTTAAATTCTCATCCAGCTCCAGACTCTTATTTATGAATTTGTTGTTCATATGATTATCTAGGACAGGACACAGTGCATTAATGGGGAAAATTGCATGGTATAGTGGTACCAGTGTAACTAGATAAAGTCAAGATATCTATTTCAGATTTCTGGATTCTATCCTCATTTACTGTGTAACCATGTTCACTTAATCTTTGTGATCCTGTAAAATGGGACCAAAATATCTACACTCTCAGCCTCACAGGTTTTTTGTGAAGTTTATAAACAATACTAAATATCTTTAATATTTTTACTAAATACAATTTAGTAATAATAGTAAAAATACTTTTAGTAACTGTTGTTAATTTAGACAATTATGTTCATAGGGGAAAAATTATCTTCTCTTGGTTGACACCTGGTGGAAATTCTCCTGGTTTTATAAAATACTTTGAAGGTTAGCCTAGTCTTGGATTACAATAATACTTGTGTTTCTCCGCCACCTAGTGGTAAAATTGTTGAACTAGCCAAAATGCCTACTTCACCAGCTTCCTCAATATTAAATGCTATTTAGTTCAATAGTGACCAAAAAAAAAAAAAAAAGTATTGTGAACTATGAAAAAGACTAATGCTAGGTGGCATTTTACATGATTAAATACCATTTATCAATGGCTAGATGTTTCAAAGATTGTAGAGAAATTTCCCCTGTGAAAATACAAATATTTCTGAAAAAGAAGCATTATAAAGCCATGGTTAAAATCAGAGAAAGCTAAAAATATTCATAAATAGTTCAGTAAACTATCCTTAAGATATATGTATGGTTTATAATTCATGTTTGATTTTATACACTTCCTAATATTTGATGCTTTTAGATTCAATAAATTGCCAGTATTTCTTTTTTAAATCAGACTGGCTAAATAACTGTCAATTTTATTAGTCTTTTCAGAGAACAGTTTTTTAGTTTTGTTTATTAGATCTACAGTATTTTTGGCTTCCAATTTATTTCACCTGTATTTTTAATATTTTATGTTGTGTACTTATTTAGGTTTTGTTTATTTGTTGGGTTTGCTAATATCTGGTTGTCTTTTGAGTTTTTATTTTTTTGTTTATAAAAAATACTTTTAGTAATCCTAAAGAAATACTAAATTACTATTTATGGCTTCTCCACTAACATTTTAACTCCTGAAACGTTTTATGCACTTATCTCAAACTTAATTTTTTCTTCCTTCCGAGGACTTTTCTCATGTATTTTTCAGAGACCTTAAAGGAATTTTAAGTTTAGTTTTGCTATTCTCTTTTCATTTGTTGTAGGGTCTTAAACGACAAAATCTTGCTGCTTCATTCAGTACCTCTTTAAATTCTTTGTCGATTTTTCCATTTCTTGTGGAAAATATTTGCCCAAGATTTGAATGTCTTCTTGTGATTATGATAGTTTTTTTTTTCCTTTCAGAACTTCTGGCCCAAATTATCCACCATTTAGGCAGTTTAAAATGCCACAGACAGAAAAATCTTCCTTTCTTTTATTATAATCATTATGTTATCTTTCTCAAATAGCTTCACTTCGTTCTTTTTGGTTTTTGCATAAGTTTAAGCTATTCATACTCACCAACAAGACTTTTCCTCTACTACATCCCAGCCTAAAACTCATGTATCATCTCCTCCTACTCATCTGCTAACTTTCTATACTCCTGTCAAGCACATCTTTCTGCCCCCTTTGTTAACTTGTCCCACTATTGCTTCTCTGCATAGTTACATGCTGCTTCCTGTCTTCAGAACAACCTCCCACTGCAGCGTTACCTCCTTTTCCTTCTGAACACCTCTCCTTTAGACTCTCTTCTGGCCAGCAAACTGAAAAAAAAAAAAAAAAATAGGTTTCAATAAGAATATTTGAAAAGCCCTAACACGGTGTCTAGCACATAGTGGGCACTATCAAGATGCTTGCTCCCTTTTTTCCCCTCAAGTCTAGTTTGCAAACCTGTCCACAGGTACAATTAGAAAGAATAATTATTTTTTCCTTTTTTATTTACCTATTCAGAAGACTCTGAATGATGAACAAAGCTTCTTAAGTTTTATTTTAACTATCTTAGTAGAAGTAGTTTAATTATGAAAATTAAAGCTGAAATATTTGTGAAATAGTTATGCAATTATTAGTAAAAGAACAGCATGAGTTAAGGGGCTGTTAATTTCTGTTCCTCTAAATAGAAATGGTTGGTTGTTGTCCTGTACTCTAAGAGAACCAAAATGACATCATTATGTTACAGTTGAGTTACAGTGTGTCTGACTGAAGTAACTCCTTTACAATAGATAAGAGCATTGGTTCTGGAGTCAGGATCTAGTACTTACTAGCTGTGTGACCCTGAGTAAGTCACTTAACCCTGTTTGCCTTGGTTTCCTCCTCTGTGAAATAAGCTGGAGAAGGAAATGGCAAGCCATTCCAGTATCTTTGCTAAGAAAACTCCAAAGGAAGTCACAGAGAGTAGGATACAATTGAAATGACTGAACAAACAAGTACTAGCTAAAATTAAAATAGTAGTTTATAATTATTATTTCATTTGATCCTTATAACTACCCTGGGACGTAGTTATTATTATGATCCTCATTTTGTAGTTGAGGAAACTGAGCTAAATAAAGATTAAGTGGCTTTCACAAAGTCATAGAGCTAGTAAATTTCTGAAGAGAAATTGAAACTTGGGTTATCCCGATTCCAGTGTTCTACCCACTGCTTCACATAGCTGCACCAGATAATGAAATACTTAAGAGATAATGACAGCATAAAATTTTTTTTAATTAAAGCTTTTTATTTGTATAACATATGTATGGATAGTTCCCCAACATTGATCTTTACAAAGCTTTCCAATACAAATTTTACCCCCAGTCCTTTCCCCTCCCCTAGATGGCAGGAAGTCCACTACATGTTAATAATGTTGAAATGCTTGAGAAGTTATGCAAGAAAAATCCTATCTACAAGAAAAAAAAAAGAATCAGAGAAAGGCAACACAATGCAAGCAAATGCCAATAGAGATCATGAAAATGTTACGTTGTGGTCCATATTTCATTTCCCTCTCTCTGGGTGTATATGGTTTTCTTCAGTGAACAATTGGAACTGGTTTGAGACAATTCTTTGTTGCAGAGAGCCATGTCCATCAGAATTGATCATCATGTAATCCTGTTGTTGCTGTGTATGATGATTTCCTAATTCTGCTTGTTTCACTCAGCATCAGTTCATGCAAGTCTCTCCAGGCCTCTCTGAAATCGTCCTGCTGGTCGTTTCTTACAGAGCAATAATATTCCATAACATTCATATACCATAATTTATTTAGCCACTCTCCAATTGATGGGCATCCCTTCAGTTTCCAGTTTCTAGCCACTACAAAAAGGGCTGCCACAAACATTCTTGCACCTGTGGGGCCCTTTCCCTCCTCTAAGATCTCTTTGGGATATAGGCCCAGTAGAAACACTGCTGGGTCAAAGGGTATGCACAGTTTGACAACTTTTTGAGCATAGCTCCAAATTGCTCTCCAGAATGGTTGGATCCGTTCACAGTTCCACCAACAATGTATTAGTGTCCCAGTTTTCCCACATCCTCTGCAACATTCATTGTTATCTTTTCCTGTCATTTTAGCCAATCTGACAGGTGTGTAGTGGTACCTCAGAGTTGTCTTAATTTGCATTTCTCTGATCAATAGTGATTTGGAGCAACTTTTCATATGACTAGAGATGGTTTTAATTTCATCATCTGAAAATTGTCTGTTCATATCCCTTGACCACTTATCTATTGAAGAGTGGCTTGAATTCTTATATATATGAGACAATTCTCTATAAATTTTAGAAATGAGGCCTTTTTCAGAACCATTAAATGTAAAGATGATTTCCCAATTTGATGCTTCCCTCCTAATCTTGTCTGCATTTGTTTTGTTTCTACAGAAACTTTTTAACTTAAGATAATCAAATTTATCCATCTGGTGTTTAATTAGGAGTTCCAGGTCTTCTTTGGACATAAATTTATTCCATCTCCACAGGTCTGAGAGATAAACTATATTACGTTCCTCTAACTTGCTTACAAAGTCCCTCTTTATATCTAGATCATGAACCCATTTAGATCTTATCTTGGTATGTGGTGTTAGGTATGGGTCAAGCCCTAATTTCTTCCACACTAGTTTCCAATTTTCCCAGCAGTTTTTGCCAAATAGTGAGTATTTATCCCAAAAGCTGGAGTCTTTGGGTTTATCGAATACTAGATTGTTAAGGTTATTGCCTAGATTGTCCTGATATCCTATCCTGTGCCACTGATCCACTGCTCTATTTCTTAGCCAGTACCAAACAGTTTTGATGACCGCTGCTTTATAATATAGTTTTAGATCTGGTATAGCAAGGCCACCTTCATCTGCCTTTTTTTCATTAATCCCCTTACTCAAGCAACTTTTAGAAGAAAAAACAAACCT
>JAJPUD010000040.1:790366-809203 GCA_023553655.1 Myrmecobius fasciatus | reverse complement strand
TTAGTTCTATCACAGGAGCCAATTCTTATGTAGGTTTGTGAAGACCTTTGTATACATTTGAACCTCAAAATACTGCTGTGAAGCAGATGTTATTCTCAGTCAAATGCCTAGCACATAATTTTAAAAAAGACAAAAATATAAATATAAATCAATAAAATCTCTCTTCTATATAATTCTGAGCCCCCATTGTTCTAGGAATGGTTCTAGGAATAATAAATTTTATCGTTGCATCCCCTGGACAATTTAAGAAGAAAGGAAAGAAACAAATATTAAGTACCAACTATATGCTAGACATTGTGCTAAGCATTTTACAAATATCTCACTTAATCACTATAACCTTGGGAAGTAGGTATTATTATTATCCTCACTTTACAATTGAGAAAACTGAGGCAAAGAATAAATGATTTGCTTTGGGCCATGAAGCCAATAATTGTCTAAGGCCATATTTGAACTCAGGGCTTACTAATTCAAGACCCAATGATCAATCTACTGTTTACTTGTTCCTCTGATAGCCTTTGTACAAGGACACACAGAGATCAGCAGTTCAATGATTAATAGCTTTCTTTCATTAAACTTCAAAATAGAAAGCAATCGATCTCATAAGAAAAAGGAATTGAGAAATAAGCTGATTTCTCTCTCTGTTGTTGTCTGTCTCTTTCTCTATTTGTTTGTCTGTGAAGCAAAAACAAAAATGTAGATTTTTCCATGTCTGTTCTCAGCAGCAGAAATAACTCCAGCCACTCTCAAACTGTCTCATGTGGCTTCTGCAAAGCTTGGGCATAACTTTTGTTTGGTATTCGCTCCCTTGCTAGTTAGTTCACAGCTTTTGTGAGCAACCACTGGGCAGTAGTAGTAATCTTAAACGTAGGGATCCCAGCTTGCTCCAAGGACTCTCTCAGCTCTCATGAAATTTCTTCTCTGCCCTCTTCCATTAGGTTGAGATAGAAGATAGTTTTTCAGTCACAATCTCCTGGTTCTCCAGTCTTCCTATAGACAAACATTAGGGAATTCCTGTCTGCTAGTGGACATTGGGGTCCAACATTATGCTACACTTGCTTGTATAAAAGCTTGTTTAGAGATTCCCCAATCAGTGGACATGTACTTTTTTTTCCTGCTATAAATAATATAGTTTATCTGGTATTCTTCTTTTTACCAATTTAAAATTTATCAATTTCAAAAGGAGAGAGAGAAAATTATAAAACAATTATAGGCCAATTTTATTAATGAATAAAAATGCAAAAATAAAATACCATCTAAAAGATTACAACAATATATTCCAAAGATTATATATTAAGACCAAGTGGGATTTATACCAGGAATGTAGAAATGATTTAATATAATGAAAACTATTAACATAATTGTTTATATCAATAACAGTAAAGAAATCATATGATTATATCAATAGATGCAGAAAAAGCTTTTGATTAAGTATAACATTTCTTTTAAAAATACTTGAAAGTATTGATATAATTGGATTTTTCCTTAAATTGATAAAAACCAGTCAATCACGTCTTAAAAGCTAAGTCCTTAGCTTTATCTTGGTCCTACTTGAACTCTCCTCAGCTTTTGGTATTATGGACTCTTCCTTCTCCTTGGTATATACCTCTTTTCTCCTTGGATTTTTATGAGATTTCTCTCCCCATATTTTCTTCCTATTTGTTAGCATGATATTTGTCAAATCTCTTTAGCAGGGTTATGACCCATTCCTCACCTCTACAGAACTTTCTCCACATCTCTCCTTTTCAGGATACTTTCAAACCTCTCTTTTTTTTTCATTTTTTTAATTTATTTTATTCTATTTGCATAACATATGTGTGGGTAATTCTTCAACAATAACCCTTACATAGCTTTCCGTTACAAATTTTTCCCCCTACTCCCCACCCCTCCCCTAGATGGCAGGATATCCACTACATGTTAATTATGTTAAAATATAGGCAAATCGAATATATGTATACATATTTCCAAACTTGTCATTGTTGTGCAAGAAAAATCTTGTCTACACAAACGATATATCAGATAAAGGAAACACAATGTAAGCAAACATCAATCAAGGAGTATGAGAATGTTATGTTGTGGTCCACATTTCACATCCCTCTCTCTGGGTGTATATGGCTTTCTTCATTGAACGATTGGAGGTGGTTTGAAACATTTCATTGTTGAAGAGAGCCATGTCCATCAGAATTGATCGTCATATAGTACTGTTGTTGCGGTGTATAATGATCTCCTGGTTCTGCTCATTTCACTCAGCATCAGTTCATGTAAGTCTCTCCAGGCCTCTCTGAAATCATCTTGTTGGTCATTTCTTACAGAACAATAATATTCCATAATATTCATATACCATAATTTATTCAGCCATTCTCCAATTGAAGGACATCTATTCAATTTCCAGTTTCTAGCCACCACAAAAAGGGCTGCCACAAACATTCTTGCACATGTGGGGCCTTTTCCTTCCTTTATGATTTCTTTGGGATATAAGCCCAATAGAAATGCTGCTGGGTCAAAGGGTATGCACAGTTTGATAACTTTTTGAGCATAGCTCCAAATTGTTCTCCAGAATGGCTGTATCCGTTCACAGCTCCACCAACAATGCATCAGTGTCCCCGCCCTCCCACATCCCCTCCAACATTCATCATTAACTTTTCCTGTCATTTTAGCCAATCTGACAGGTGTGAAGTGCAAACCCCTCTTTTTTAAAAAATTTCCTTTTATGTGTTGCCACTTCCTCATCATGATGTAAGTTCTGAGGGCAGGCACCATTTTTTCCTTCTGCTTGTATTTTTATTTGCCAGCCGTAGTACTAGGCTTCACACATAAATAAATGCACATAAATGGTACATATAAATGCTTGACTGACATGCCATGCCCTTCATGTATGCAGGCACTCAAGGGTTGTGTCTAGACCCTTTTTTCTCTCTTATGTTCTCATTAGTTCCCCTGAGTTCAGTGATACAAATCACTGATACAAAGTTCTTGATACAAATCATCCACAAATCTTTATATACAGCTCTAATTTCTCTTTGGATCCTTAGTCCTGAATCACACTATTGGATAGCATCATGTGGGTGCTTAAAAGGCATCTTAAATTCATAATGGGCATCTAGGTGGTGCAGTGGATAAAGCACAGACCCTGAAGTCTGGAAGACTTGAGTGCCACACACATTCATTAGCTATGTAATTCTGGACCAGTCAATTCACCTGTTTTGGTTTTTTTTTTTGTTTGTTTGTTTGTTTTGTTTATTTTGTTTTGTTTTTTTTTCAGTTTTCTCATGTATAAAATGAGCAGGAGAAGGAAATAACAAGTCATCCCAATATCTTTTTTTTTTTCTGAGATAATTGAGGTTAAGTGACTTGCCCAGGGTCACACAGCTAGAATGTATTAAGTGTCTGAGGCTGAATTTGAACTCAGACTCCTGACTTCAGGATCAGTGCTCTATCCTCTGTGCCATCTAGCTGCCTCTCCCAATATCTTTTTCCCAATCTTTTATCCCAATATCTCCCAAATTAATTTTATTTATCTCTTCTCATTCTCTTAGAAATGAACATAAGAATTTATTAAAAGTCTATTGTTACATGATAAATATTCACATTTTAAGCAATTTGAAATCTTGATCAAAGAACATATTTAAGATAACTTCTAATTAAGACTGGAAGCATTACAATTCTAATAGAGTTCAAGTGAACTTGAACTCTAAAACATTTATAAAAACCAAAGATATGCCTCTTTTTCCCCAAATACTCTGAAATATATATTTAACTCTCATCTGTTTACCTCTATAGACATATCCCCCAGATAATTAGTTACTTGGTGTTTTACCTGCTACATTGTAATTTCTTTGAGATTTGGGATCATGATTTATTTATCTTTGATTTCCTCTCAACAACCCTAAACATTTAACAATTATTTGTCATTATTATAAGCATAATTATTATAAATGAATGTTTATTATTAATTAATAATTTTAAAAAGTAAAATAAATCTCCAAAAAGTTAAAGTGAATGGAATCTGCTCATTAAAATGGTAGCATTATCGAGTGGTTTATAGTAAGATAAAAAACACAAATGTAAGATTAGAGTGATATAAATAAGTTCATTTTTCTGCATTCCCCAGAGACCAAATCTAAGAAATCAAGGTGTAAGAGAGCCTCTAGCCAATGGGAAACTTCAGAACATTTTTCTTCAAACATAGTGACATAATTTTCCTTCTTTAGAAAACATATTCTAGTCTTAGGGAAAATTATATGTGAATTCCGCAAACCTTAAATCCAAAGCATATTCTTCCAGAATAAAACAAAATGAGACTAAGAAAGACATTTTCAAAAATAACAAGGCCTATTGATTCTTTCTCATGGCATCTTTCCATTTCCCCAGCTGGTTGGTTTGCCTTCTTGTCTTTACTCTGATCCATTTTGGATACCACTGCTGTTAACTTAATTTTCTTAATTGCTGTTTTCATAATGTTTTTTTTTTTTCTGTTCAAGAACCTATAGTGACTTTATTGCCCAATGAAATCCAGATTGTTCCACTTATTTTATAATGAACTTTAACTGCCACCATTTTATTTACCTTTCCTAGTGAGATTGCTCACTACTAAATAGTCTTTTGGCTTCATTTAGGCCATTTTACTCATTGTGTCTTATCCTGCTTATTTAAAATGGCACAGTGAATAGAAACCTTTGGATCTAGACTCAGGAGATTTTGAGCTCATTAATCAGCCTCAGATGCTTGCTAGGTTATATTAGGCAAGCCACATATTCTTTCTGCCTTAGTTTTCTCAAATGTAAATTGGGGATAATGATAGCACTTCCCACTTAGAGTTCAGAGAATGAAAACGTGATAATGTTTTTTAAAGTGTTTTATAAACCTCAAAATGCTATATTCATATTCTTATTCCCATCTTTGCCCATATTGCTCCTCTTCTCTGAAATATTCTCTCTCCTAATCTCTACCCATCTAAATTATAATTGTTTTTCTTGTTCCAATTTAAGGATTGTTTTCTTCAAGAGAGGCCTTTTTGACCAATCTTATAGCTCTTTTTACTTATGCATATCACACTGGTCTAGTAGTTACCAGATGATCTTGCTTTTGCTTATATATTGGTATTTTGTTGTTGTTCAGCAAAGTAACTCATGTGTGACTCTTTGTGATCCCATTTGGAGTTTTCCTGCAAAGATATTAGAGTAGTTTGTTATTTCCTTTTTCTAGCTTATTTTACAGATGAGAAAATGGAGAAAGAGTGAAGTCACATAGCTATTAAGTGTCAAAGGTCAAATTTGAACTCAGGAAATCATCCTGGATCCAAACCCAGCACTTTATCCACTGCCATCTAACTGCCCATATGTTGGCATACAGCATTATGCTATATTTTTTGTGATGTTTATCTTCACTTCTCAACCAGATTGTAAACTCTTTGAAAGTAAAGAATGCGTCTTTTAATTCAAACCTTAAAAAAACCAATCAAACAAAAAAAGCTTTATTCCAAATTAAATTAGGTGCTTCTCTGACAATATTTTATCTCTTACTTCTGAATAAATGAACAAACTGTCTCTTATGCCTGAATCACACTCCTTCTACATTTTTACTTCTCAGAATTCTTATCTTCCTTCCTCAACTCAGGTGCTACTTTTCCCATGAAATCTTTCTTTCTTGATCACCATTTGTCAGTGTTTCTTCCTTCCTCAAATTACCTGATATTTTATTTACTTGGGCTTAAATTGAACATGTAGTGAAGTCTTAGATGGTTTTGTTTTATTGATGGTTCATCTTTTCTCATAGCTGATTATTAGCTTTATACAATAGATTATGTTTTGAGTTCCTTCATTTTTGGGGAACATTGTTTTATTCTCTTCTCAAATTTCTTATGATCAGGAGTAATCTCCAGTTATTCAAATTGTTATTTATTTATTACTTAGGATCTTTCTCCTGGATACTTATAACATTTTTTGTTTGTTATTGAAATTATGACATTTGGCCACCTGAGAATTATTAAGTTTGTGTGTGTTTTGTTTGTTTGGCTTCTGGCAATATTCTGTGAATGCAATTGATAAAGCACTTTGACATCTGTGTGCAAAATTTGGCCAGTTGATTTATATTAGCTGGTGTTATTTAAGTTCTTTGAAGTATCAGTTCTTCAGGGAGTCCTAAAATCCTTAAATTATCACTGCATTTGTCTTGAAGGTTATTTTACTTTGACATTTAGAATTCCCAAGTCCTTTTAAGATTTTTGCTTTTCTTCCATTTTTTTGTGTGTGATAAATCTATTTTTTTCTTTTAGAACCTCTTTTCCTTTAGAGAGCTCTCCATTATGTCTTCTAAGATCTATATCTTGTTTTTCTTTTAAAATTCCCCTCTGAGGATTCTTGTTTCTCACGTAATTTAATTTCTAATATTTTCATTTAAATTTTTTATTTTTCTTTTAAAGCATCCTATAGTTACTTGCTATTATTCTAGATTTCTGGGTAATTTTCAAGATTCTCTTTTTTCATTCAGGAAATTTGGATAATTTACCTTAATTTTAAATGGAAAGAGAGACTATAGTCTCTCTTTACATATTTTACTCATTTTACTTTCTGTCCTTACACGTCTTCCTGTTGGTTTGTCTGTTCCTGGAACAAGTTTAAATTGGCCTTTCTCCCTCAGATATGAGGTTCTTAGTTTGTATTCCTAGTTCCTTTTTTTTTCTGGTTACTCCTGTCATACTTTGTCTTGTCTTCTTTTTGAACAGATTTCCCCCTAAAGTTGCCTTCTAACCTTGCTCATGTTGGGAGGGCTGATGCATGGCTCAAGAATGAACTCTGGGAGAAGGCTGATCCCAGCTCCAGTTATGTGTCTAGTCCTCTTTTCCTCAGATATAGTTCAACACCCTTTATCCAGCTTGGTACTGCCTCTTGCCCAATTAAACTTCCACATTGCTTTCCCTTTTTTAAATCTAGCTGGTAAACTCAATTTCTGTCACCCTTTGTGGATGTTGTGGGGTGGAGGGGAAGTACTATTGCTGCAGCTGGTTCCTGAAGTCAACCTTGGCAAATCTGTTTGTGCTGATTTTGTATGGGATGCAGTGTGGGTTGTAAGGTGGGAGGACACTGAGTGGGAACCCTATTATTTAAATTGTATAAAAACATTTCATATGGTTTTAAACCTTGTATAGTCTTTCTGTCATCTAATCTTGTGTATTTATATCTTTATTTCTGGGCCATACTTTTTTTCCCCTACAATTTTAGATTTGGAGCAGTTTGTTGAAAACAATCACTCCACCATCTTGGTGATTATTATTTTTTAAATATCTTTTTGCATTCCATGGACAGAGATGCAGCATTTAATCAATTATCCCTCAATCTAACTGCATGACTAATTCCATCTTCTTAATTGATTATATATGTTCTGGATGATATCTCTTATACTGTTGTTAGTAAAGCACAGGATTAGAGGCAGTGTGGTATAGAGGAAAGAGCATTAACTGTAGAGTCAGGAAACCTAGGTTCAAATCCTACCCCTCTCATTTATTATTTATTTTACATTGGGCAAATTACTCTGCTTTTTTGGGTCTCATTTTGCTCATTAAAGTTGGACTACATGGACTCTTGGTTCTCTTACAAGTCTAGATCTATAGTCACCTTATTATGTTTTATCCTTGAGTAATTCACAACTTTGCTACTTCCCATGGGACTTGGGTCAGTCAATCAAGAAACATTTATTAGGCACTCACTGGAGAACACAAATGAAAAAGATAGTCTTTGCTGTCACAGAATTCACAGTCTAACAAAGGGAGATCATACATAAAAACTATATATACTTTATATAGAATAAATTAGAAATTGGAAATTTAAAAAAATGTTAAATACTAGCAGTAAGGAGGATATGAAAGACTTCTGGTAAAAAGAAGGATTGAGTCTTGAAGGAAGCCAGGGAAACTAGGAGGTAGACAAAGGAGAGCATTATAGACATGTCCTGCCTCAGACACTTCATACTTATTATCTGAGCAAGTCATTTAACCCTGATTACCGCTCCAAAAAAATAAAATAAAATAAAAAAATAAAAAGAGATGATTAAGTAACTTTGGAGAGAGCAGTTTTGGTTGCACAAGAGTTTAGAAGCTAGACTATAGAGAGTGGAAAGATAGTGAGGGGAAAAAAAGGAAAAGCACCTCATATAGATGGTCTTCACAAGAGGTTTAGCCACAAAAGTGAGGGGAAATATGGGGTAATAGCTACTGGGGATGGGGGGAGGGATTTTCAAGTAAATGTTTTTTAAGGGTGGTGGAGACACCAGCCTATTTGTAAGGAGAGAAAGCCAGTAGACAGTCTTGGGATTAAAGATAAGTGAAAGAGTGGGGATGATAGAGGGGGCAATCTATGGAGAAGATGGGATGGAATAGGATCACTTGTTCATAAGGCTACCACAATATGCGAGACAGGAATAAAAGAAGAAATAGTGCTAAAAGGTATCTGGGTGATAAGAAATAAAGAGGAAGAAAAAGAGGGAGCTCTCACAGAATGGTTTTAATTTTTTCAGTGAAATATGAGGCAAGGGAGGAGCCATGGAACACTTGAGAAATGTTGAAGAGATTTGGAAAAGACATTATGAATAGTGATAGTGAATTGATAAGGGAGGTATAGTAGGATTGCTTAGCATAGGTGAAGATACAGGTGAGAATACATAATATAAATTTATAGTAGACCTAGTCATCCTGGTTTTGTGAATTGTTCCCCTCTCCCCTTCAATGAGTCACACTTGTACAGGAACAAATACAGTAGGTCATGGCAATTATCCAAGGCTGAGGCTTGGCAGGGAAAAATCAATTAAATGATAGAATTAAATTGATTCAGCAAGAGGTCAAGAAGCACTGAAGAGAAGAGAATGCACTCATTGTGCAGTGGAGTTAGTGATGGGAAAGAATGAAGGGGTTAAGGGATTCGAGATCAGGGTGTGGACAAGGAGTAGACATTTATTAGGAAAGACAGAGGAAGAGGTGGGAATAAAAATCAATAAATTAAGGTTGGCTAAGGGGATTTTGAAATTTTTGAATATGAGGAGGGCAAGATAAAGAATATGACATTTTTGTGTAGTTTAGTTGGGATGAAAGAATAGGTCATGGAAAGTGAGGAAGTGGAAGAATTGAGAAGTATTTGAGGGAGGAAGGGGAGCAAGGAATTCAAGAGAAGAAGGGTTCAAGATGGGGAATAGAAGAAAGGGTACAGGTGTAGAGTGACAACTTGGAAAAAACTTGAGGCATTGACAGACTGGAAATCATGTTGTGGTTGTTATTTTTGTTGTTTGTCCTTAGTTCTCAAAAAGGACCATGACATTTGGGAGATGATGCCATAATATGGCAAGTGAACTGGATTTAAGTGAGGGAGGGCTGTGCAAAGTTATTTGCCTTATTTTCTCCTCCATAGCCATCTGAGTTCAGTAGCAAGATATAGATCAGGACAAATGGAGATGGCCCTGCCTTAAACCAAAAACCAATTTGATTCTCATTGGTCACATTGTAGACAAAAATAGAATTTGGGAAAAGTGGAATGACAATAAATTGTGATCAGATCAGGGAATTTCAGTATTCATGAATATAGAAATGGTGCATTTGTGGATGGTGGCAAGATTAAGGTTTTAATCATCTTTGTGCTTATCTATGAAGGGATGGAGGTTTAGGTCATGGGAAATAAGTAAGTTGATAAATTGGAAAGTTAAGGTGTTTGAGGGAGTATTAATTTGCAAGTTGAAATCCTCAATATGAAGTCAGAAATTGGGAAGGAGAGAACGAAGATGAGCCAGGGGACTAAATTCATTGAAGAAAGAAGGAGAATGTCCTGGAAATCTATAAGCAATTGTTGTTGAATTGTTTTTCAGTCCTGCCTGGCTCTTCATGACCCCATATGAAGTTTTCTTCGCAAAGATACTAAGGTGGTTTGTTATTTTCTTCCCCAGCTCATTTTACAAATAAGGAAATTGAGACAAATAGAGTTGAAGTAATTTGGTAGTAAGTGTCTGAGGCTGAATTTGAACTTGTCTTAGTAATTCCAAGCCTAGTGTTCTATCTGCTGTGCCTTGTAGCTGCTCCATATAAACAAAAGATCCTAGAATTTTGCCTGGGTTATAGATATGAATTGAAGAAACCTCAAAGGAAGAGAGTTTACTGATACTATTCTGCCCATTAAGTGTACTGCGTGATTAAATATCTATAATTTTCACATATACAAATTTAACCATGCTTTCTATACATGAGCAAAATATTGAAATAAAAAATGTCTTCATTTTTAAACTAATGTCAGTTTCCTTGACAATAGGTTTTTAATTATCTTTCAAAAATGGAGTTTCAAAATGAGTGTGGGTCTCAGTTTATTCATCTGTAAAATAGGAGGATTTGATTAAATTTATTTTTGAGGTTCTTTTTTTTTTAAGTTCTAGGTTCATGTTTCAGTGAAATACTGGAAAAGGCATTAGGTTCAAATTCCAACTCTTTTATTTATGATGTATCCCTGGGCAAATCATTCCAATCATTAGTGTATAAGCTTTTTGAAAGCAGGGACTGATTTAGTTTTTCTTTCTATCTCTAGAGTTGGTCACTTAGCTTACTAAATGTCTGTTAACTATTGGTTGACTTCATTTCCTTGGGCCTGTTTTCTAAAGCATATGATAGTATTAGCCTCTAAATCTTATGAAATATTCTCATGACTAAACTCTTTTAAGGTGAGGACTATTTTTTTGATTTTTTGTGAATCCCTAGCATTTAGCATAGTTACCTGGCACATAAAAGGTGCACAATCCTTGTTTATTAAGCAATATATGTAATACATGTTTATTGATTGATTGGCTCTGCTTCTTGCTGCCATTGTGTCTTTAATTTCAGTGATTAACAATGCATTTTTTTTGGATGGGGGCGAATGGGCTGAATTATTTCTTTAGCAATAGCCTTTCACTGAAAAGCAACTAGGAACACTAAATGAATTATTGGGAAGCAAGATGATTTTTTTTAGTGGGAATTGGTGCCATCTGGTGGCCAAATGCTAGCATTTCACTTGAAAGTATAAAAACCACTTTTAGATAGTTTTCAAGTAGTGGGAATAAATTCCTCCTACAGCAATAAAAACATTCATTTTTTTTTAAAAGAGGATTATTTTTAGTGGTTTTGTGTGAGAAATAGAAGCTGTTTAAGCAACATAAACTAGATATTAATATTTGTTTTTCTGTATCTAGAGAAAGTTTTTTATTTTATTTGTACTCATTTCATTTTAAAGATGTTTTGTAATGGGTGCCTCTTCTTTAGTGATGTAATATTTTTCTGAAAGGAAATTATATTTGAAAATTGAAAAATATATTGAAAATTTAAATCTTCAAAAAAAATTTAATATCTCAAAACAAAACAAAACAAACAAACAAAAAAAAAAACAGAAGTTTTCCCTTCTTCCTTCCTTCCTTTGAACAACTTTCACTCCATATTAGAAACTAAGAAAATGGCTCTTCCAAAAGAAAACTGACCTGCTTTTAGGGAACATAAAGAATAAAGTTTTCTGTTGAAATTAAGGTTATCATTGCAGAATCAATGCTGACTCTTATTTGTTAAACAATGTCTTTATTTGAAAAATCAATGATTTTTCAGGTTTCTTTCCTTTCTAAGTGAGCCATTTTTTTTTTTGCATGGCTGGTTGCATTAATGCATGGAGTTGATTCATTTTGATCATTTGAACAATGTTGTTACAATGTATTAACTTTTACAAACCAGCCTTCCTGACACACAAATATGGCCATAATCATAATTCTTCTGTGAGCAATATCAGATGACATTGTGGGTGGTATGGAGCAGAACTAATAACTGTGCCCTTTCAAAAAAAAACAATGGGGAAAATCTACATTTATAAAACATGTATTAGGAGGTTATTATTCAGAGCACTAATGGAGTTTGTCTTTAAATAACAAACTTCCCTGCTAAAAGAAAAGTAAATAATCCATGGTATATGAAATAAGAGATCTATTCTTTTAAAAATGGATCATATATTAAAAAATTAAGTCTATAGCAAAGGGTCAAATCCTTTATGAAAAAAAACCTAAAAGATAAAATACATGAACATATTATATGGAAGCTGGATTTTTGGAGATAGTATATAGTTCAGGTTATTTGCTTGTAATCCAAAGCGACAAATAAGCATCTTTAGACTATCATAAAAAGGGCAAGGGATAGAGTCCTTACTTGGAATCAGAAAGATGTGAATTCAAATACAGTCTTAGATGCTTGCTAGCTATGTAACTGGGCAAAACACCCTATTTACCCCAGTTCATCATTTGTAAAATAGGGTTACACTAAAGAAGAAAACTCCATGGACCCTATGAGGTCAGAAGAACAGAAATGACTGAACAGCAACAAGGAAGATTATTATAGGAAACTGGAGGAGCAATTCAGAGGGAATTCCCAGGTATGCAAAGAAGCTTCCAGAGGATTGGTCAGGACATTGCTACCAGAAAGCCAGATTTGTTTCTATTTAATTCTATCAGTTTTAGGTCTTGGGGAAGCCAAGAAAAAAGTGAAAACAACCTCTGACCCAGGGCGCTTACAAAATAACATTTATACAGATAAATAAATACAACATCTGCAGAAAGTAAATTTTTGGGGAGTGAGTGGTGCTACCAGTTGGGTAGAATCAGGAAAGATTTCACATAGAAGGTGGCATTGAGTTGAACCTTACATAGAACTAAAAACTCAGATGCAGGGTTGGGGGCAAACTATTTTAGAGGTTTAAATTTCATCTCAAAGAGGCTCAGGAATCCTGTAATCAAACCAGACTTTCCTATGTTCTGTAAATAAGACGCCTTAAGAGAGAGCCAATGATGAGCAGGACCTTCCATTCCCACCTCCACAGGGACTGAGGACATATAAAACTGCTTTATTTTTGATTTATTGACTGACCTTTTCCCTAGGGCTGCCCTAGAAAGGATATGACCTTCAGCCCCAAGTGCACCTGGCAGATGCATGCTAGGCTATTACCTAATCCTATGGCTTGGTGATTTTCATTCAATCAAGCATTTGAACATTTGCCAGGCCATTCCACTGGACCCTGCTGGGTAATGGTATATTGTGCCAGGAATTCAATACTATGACACAATTTAGTACATGTAGTCTATTTGTCCCAAATAAATTGCCTAACAATATTGCCATGTTAGTTTCTATAAGTGAAAGTAACAAAATATTATCACTCATGTTAATAATAATCAAGCAGAAATTGAAACTCTTTTAAAATTGGTTTTTGATATGTTCTGTATGATAAAAAACACAATTGTTGACAGTAGGTAGGTGGCTGACAGTATTTCCTAGTTAGATCAGCATCTGACCAGTTGGATCAGGTCTTATATACCTTCCCCCCTAAAATCAAATCAACAATTGAGTTGGAACTGGGAAGAGATGACAAAGGAAAGTGAAGAAATCAATCCCCCAGAGTTAGAACTTCTTTTAGCTACAGGGAAGATTTGTCATAATCTTAATGTCCCAAGGCTAGCAAACTCCTTCCTTGTTTTAGAATAGATTCACTCACAAACTCTTCCTAGCTATCATTCCCTGCTCCTTTTCTATCAATTTCACCCTACTCACTGCCATCACCGGTTGTCGGGACCTATATCTTACTATTGGACTTTGATGGTAGAGAGAGTGAGGTTGATGGTTTTGAACAGCTCTGCCTTACTTAAATCCAATTTATTTGCAAGTTAAGATATCATCCTCTTGATTTCATTGGTGAGGATGAAAGAAGAATGAAGGATAAACAACAATAGGTGAGTGGTAGTAGCTGCTCCCTAGGGGACTGAACAGTCCAGTTCCAGTTGGACAATGTTGCTATTTTTTCCTCTTCATTCTCCTATTCCTTTTCCTCTTCCTCCTCCTCCTCTCTCTCCTTCTGTCCCCAAGGGAGGTCAAACCCTCACATATGGGGCTTTCTGTCCAAAGGAATATAAATTTTGATGGCTTATACTTTGCAAGGTATTTTGGGGTTTGTGGGTTAGATTTTTTCCTTCTCTACTGATTTATTCAATAGAAATAAATTTGTAAATTGGGAAAATTAACTTTTTAGTCTCATGTAATTTTTACTTATGATTTCTTGATTTTCAGAAAAATCAGGCTTTGAGAAAGTCCATTGGGATTAAAGGTACTACTTCTACTATACCTTTATACACAAATCACTCTGGCTGTCATGGATTGGCCAATGATAGGCCCCATCCTTAGCTTCACTTGCTCATTGCTTGAGTTTTGATGGCTCAGAGTGAATATAAATAGCAATTATTTCTGTTCTGTCCAGAAATTCTGAGGGTCTTCCTCTTCCAGAATGATTCTTTTGTGAAGGCAAAGCAGACCATCTTTTGCCTCAATTTCTACCTGGCCTGAAACTACTGAATGAGTGTTGGCTCAGACAAACTGAGACCTGGCAAAGGAATTTAGCTTGAAAAGGCCAAGGTCTCCCACTGCATTCTGACCCATTACCAGCTTGCATTGGATTCTAATAACTCTGGAGGAGAGAGTTGGCTGATGGCTTTGCACAGCTCTGCCTCAATTATATCCAACTAATTTGTAATAAAGTCAGATAAATGATATCACCCTATCATTGATTCTCTTGCAAGAACTGGATTTAAGTGAGGCAGAGCTGTGCAAAGCCAGCAAAATGAAGATTTTCTTCAAGAATGAAGAATGAAGTCTCTATTCTTCTTTCAGGGATGTGCTAGTAAATGTTGGAAATAATATTAAATATCTGCATTAGTAATATCATTTCCAACATTTTAAAAAGCCGAGACAATTAGTAGAACGATGATTCAAGTCCTGATTTTCTAATATTTGCTCATTTTCAAGGTATAAATATTCACACTGAAAATTTAACAATAAACTCTTGGCTCTAATGCACTCCTGTCTTATCCTTCTTTTCTGCCTTCTGTAACCAACAATTAAATTTTTTTTAGTATTTTCTCACATTTGTTCTGTCTTCTTGAATACAGAAAACATAAGTCCCTTAATGAGATATTGTATTCCATATTGTTATTGTGGTTGTTGCAATTATGTCCAGCTCTTTATGATCTCAGTTGGAGTTTTCTTGGCAAAGATACTGGAATGGTTTGTCATTTCCTTCTCCAGCTCACTTTAAAGATGAGGAAATCGAGGCAAATTCTTTTTTTTTTTTAATTAAAGCTTTTTATTTGCAAAACATATGTATGGGTAGTTCTTCAACAATGACCCTTACAAAGCTTTCTGTTACAAATTTTTCTCCCCTAGTCCCTTCCCCTCCCCTAGATGGCAGGAAGTCCACTACATGTTAATTATATCAAAATACTTGACAAGTCGAATATATATACGTATTTCCACACTTATCTTGCTGTGCAAGAAAAATTGTATCTACAAGAAAAAAAATCTGAGAAAGGAAACCCAATGCAAGCAAACATCGATAGAGAGCTTGAAAATGTTATGTCCACATTTCATATCCCTCTTTCTGGGTGTATATGGCTTTCTTTAGTGAACAATTGGAAATGGTTTGAAACATTTCATTGTTGAAGAGAGCCATGTCCATCAGAATTGATCATCATATAATATTGTTGTTGCTGTGTATAATGATCTCCTGGTTCTGCTCGTTTCACTCAGCCTCTCTGAAATCGTCCTGCTGGTTGTTTCTTACAGAACAATAATATTCCATAACATTCATATACCATAAGTTATTCAGCCACTCTCCAATTGATGGGCATCCCTTCAGTTTCCAGTTTCTAGCCTCTACAAAAAGGGCTGCCACAAACATTCTTGCACAGGTGGGGCTCTTTCCTTCCTTTAAGATCTCTTTGGGATACAAGCCCAGTAGAAACACTGCTGGATCAAAGAGTATGCACAGTTTGACAACTTTTTGAGCATAGTTCTAAATTGCTCTCCAGAATAGTTGGATCTGTTCACAGTTCCACCAATAATGTATCAGTGTCCTAGTTTTCCCACATCTCCTCCAACATTCGTCATTATCTTTTCCTGTCATTTTAGCCACTCTGACAGGTGTGTAGTGGTATCTCAGAGTTTTCTTAATTTGCATTTCTCTGATCAATAGAGATTTGGAGCACCTTTTCATATGATTAGAAATAGTTTTAATTTCATCATCTGAAAATTGTTCATATTCTTTGACCATTTATCTATTGGAGAGTGGCTTGAATTCTTATAAATATGAGACAATTCTCTATATATTTTAGAAATGAGGCCTTTATCCTAACCCTTGAATGTAAAGATGATTTCCCAATTTATTGCTTCCCTCCTAATCTTGTCTGCATTGGTTTTGTTTGTACAAAAAATTTTTAACTTAATATGGTCAAAATTATCTCTCTGGTGTTCAATTAAGAGTTCCAGTTCTTCTTTGGACATATATTTATTCCATCTCCACAGATCTGAGAGGTAAACTATCCTATGTTCTTGAGGCAAATTCTTGCCAAGAATCATAGTAAGTGTCTGAGGACATATTTAAACTCAGGTTCTCTTGAATTCAGGCCCAGTGCTTTATCCATTCTACCATTCAGCTGCCCTTATTATATCCCAGGCCACCTTCCAAAGTATTGGAAGCATTTTTTCTTCTTTCTCCTCACCCCTCACATCACATTTGGTCCAAAGGAAAAGTAGACATAATTCCAGCTTCCTTCTGTCATTGTCACCTTCACTTTGCCATCATGACTTAACAAACTTTCCTCCTTTGAGCTTCACTCCATACTTGTGTGTCAACTTATTTAGATCCTGGTGACAGCTATCCTACAGTCCCTCAATCATTCTTCCTTTTTCAAGATGTTCATCATTTGGTTCACAGTGATGTTTTCTACTCCAAACCCTGCCCTCATGCTTGGACCAGATCCTGTCAATAAAAACCTTCTCATCTTTCATGATTTGTACCTTTATTGCTTTATTCAAGTACCTACAGGAATGATAATTTTGAGTTCATCATCACTTATAATAATTTAATTGTAGAATTCTACAGTTTTTCTCTTAGACAATAACTATAAAATAACATACAAGAAAATTGAGGAGAACTATGTCAACTGATGGAGAATAACTCTTTGAGATAATTTTAAATTCTGGTTCTAGTATTAAGATGAAAACACGGCAAAAATTAATGAAAAAAAAAGAAAAATGGTGATTACTAGATACCGCATTCTGCCTAAGTTGAAATTGATTTCTAAAATATTTTATAACTTATAATTAAAAAGATGGTTTGTGGTCACTTAGAAAAATAAGAAAGGCCATGTTCACTAGAAGGCATCACTGATTTACTGAGAATAAGAAATTCCAATCTAAATTAATTTCATTTTTGATTGGTTTGCATTAGACCAGCAAATATTGAGCAGAGACAATGCAAGTTTTGTTTGCTTGTTTCTTTTTTTAATCAAGGTAAGTCTTCATTACATCTTTCCTTATATTCTACTGAATAAGAGGGATAGATGGACTCTTCAATAAAAATGCAAATAAAAAAAGTTTTATTTTGGTGGCAACTAGTGGTGCAATGGATAGAGCACTGGCCTTGGAGTCAGGAGGACCAAAGTTCAAATCCAGCATCAGACACTTGATACTTACTAGCTGTGTGACCCTGGGCAAGTCACTTAACTCCAATTGCCTTGCCAAAAATCAAAGCAAAAAAAGTTTTAGTTTTGTATTTTGTTTTTATACCAGTTATTTTCCCCTGACCACTCACTCTTTCTCCCTATGAATTCCCCCTTGTAACAAAAATAAACTTTGAAGTATGATGAAAGTTTGACTAATGGGAACTCCATTCCTGCAGCAAATTCAATGTGTTCTTCATGCTGCTGGTCCACATGGAAGAGACTGGGTAGAAAATCTGCTTAGGGAAAACATTTGGAATACATACAGACATTCTATTCTTGGTTCTGTTCTATTAGAAATACTTTTGATTGGTTGCTAAACTAGACTGAGATGTATTCAAAAGGCAGGCACAAATTGGTAAATCTTTTAAAATTTTCCTGTTCCTGATTGGCTCTTATTTATGTGAGAGGGATGTCTTAAGCTTCTCGATGGAGAGGCCCTCTGCCTCCCCATCTGGGATTGACCTAAACCCCACAAATATAGACCTTTTTCTATGTTTCTTTGTATTTGTCCTTTCCTCCTTTAAGTGGAGTATTAGAGGTATGTATAACTTTGTGAACTTCTAAAGGTCAGAATAACAAGTACCATAAGTCTTAGAACTGGAGTCCAATTTGGGACTTTCTGGAAGCTAAGTAACCTATTTCAATCTGGTCCTAAGAAATCTGCTTGACCCAGTATAGAGAGCAGAAAGTCAAGACAGACTTACCGTGACTCAGCCAATAGCCACAATGAGTTTGGAAGTGAATTTCATGAGGGAGAATTCACAAATGGATTTGGATGCATTGATGAAATGAAACTGGAGCATTGATCATTGATGGTAAACACTGGGGAGTACAGAATTACTCCACTTCTTCAGAGAGGCCTCCAGAAGCTTAAAGAAGAGAAACAGACTTGTTTGAGTACCTGATTTTAGTAAGATATATAATGTTAATATAAAGTCATATACCTGGTTTTAAAAATCATTTTCATAAATAGAAGGTGAAGGAAACATACTAGGCAGCAGTTCATAAAAGTCTAGGGTTTTTGGAAAATGCACTATGAGTTGACAAAGAGTTATGGCAGAACTTTTTAATACACAGAATTAACAAGCAATGGAAGGGATTATTCTAGTAGGTTAGATTTTCTTCATTAGGGATCTTCAAGAAAAAATCTGAGTGACCAATTGTGAGTGATGTAAGGTGGTTGCTGATTCCAATATAACTGGCCTAGAAGGTCTCTTACAACCTTTCTAACTTAAGGACAGAAACTCATTCTTCCTCCCAACC
>JAJPUD010000040.1:712853-785918 GCA_023553655.1 Myrmecobius fasciatus | reverse complement strand
CTCTCTCTCTCTCTCTCTCTCTCTCTCTCTCTCTCTCTCTCCTCTCTATTCTTCTATTATTACCGGTTGATATTATTAGTTACTATCCTGATCCCACTTGATGAAAAGAACCAATCACGGGAAAGTCTTATACTCACCTAATTCCACTCACTGGTAGAGAGAGTATTGGGAAAGTGCCAAGCTCAAAGTTCTCCACAGAGGAATTCTTTTTTCCCCTAGCTCTGCCTTTCTCTGGGCAAAAGTGCTATATTTTTATTCTAAGGGTTATGGCTCTTGTGGATTTATTCAATTAGAATAACCTGAAGCTACCCTTCTTGGAAACTTCCCACCCTTTTTGAGTCTTTCACTAAATCCTTATCTTATCACATAATGCTACTGGATCCCCATATGAACAAACATTTAAGTGCTTACAATTTTTCCCCCTTTACAGAGAAAATAAAAGGAATAAGGATAATACATAACAGACTATCTACCAAGTAATTACATATCTAAAGCTTCTTTTAAATTGAAGCAGTTCCAGTACTATAAAGACATTTTTCAAATAGAGGGGTTTTACCTGGAAAAAGCAAAATTGAGTCATTTTAGCCCCACTCTATCCTCTCCTATGAAAAAGCAAAGGAATGTACAGATTTACAACTCTCAATTTTTCAATTTAGATCCTCCTGTGAGGGAGGGATCAGTGTTCTAATTGGGATGGAAGAAAGATTAGAAATTAGGATTGGTTTTCATGGGACCACTTTTCTTCTTAAAATGTTTCTTCCAGGTCATTCATTGTTAATGGAGCCAAGGGATGTGGGCAAAAGTAGGGCAGATCTGGAACAGAGCTCTGTCTGCTCTATCTATTAGATCACAAATGGTTCTGTACTTATTACCTGAATTTGAATAGGCCTTGTGATAAAGCTAGGATTTCAAGGCATGTTGGAATTAAGATATGCTGTTGACCAGTAGCCTCTGTCACGTAGGCAGCTAGAACAAAAAAGTTCCTTTGTTTCATGCTTATCAGAAAGCTTGGAATTGGTGACATGGTTTTTGGCATCCTGATTAGCATGTACAAAGCACAAGAACAGGGAGGACTCCAGTTGGCAGTTTAACTTGTATTCTCTGGGGGCTCCCTCCTCTTGTCCATTTATTAATTTTTTGCCCAATCAGTTATTTACCCCAGTGAAAAAATAAGGAAGGGACCATGTAGGGGAGGCTGGACACTTAACCAGAACTGTCAACATGTATCCTTGCTTTGGGTTTCACAATTTATACCCTTACAAGCTAAGTAAAGATTCTTTTATAACTTCTTGCTTATGTTGGGTTAGTCACTTATATCAATCACCCCAATTAATACCAGAGGTTAACATGGTTGTCAGTAGACTTTTTTTTTTATTAAAGCTTTTTATTTGTATAACATATGTATGGGTAGTTCCCCAGCCTTTATCTTTACAAAGCTTTCCATTACAAATTTTACCCCCAGTTCCCTCCCCTCCCCTAGATGGCAGGAAGTCCACTACATGTTAATAATGTTGAAATGCTTGAGAAGTTATGCAAGAAAAATCCTATCTACAAGAAAAAAAAAAAAGAATCAGAGAAAGGCAACACAATGCAAGCAAATGTCAATAGAGATCATGAAAATGTTACGTTGTGGTCCATATTTCATATCCCTCTCTCTGGGTGTATATGGTTTTCTTCAGTGAACAATTGGAACTGGTTTGAGACAATTCTTTGTTGCAGAGAGCCATGTCCATCAGAATTGATCATCATGTAATACTGTTGTTGCTGTGTATGATGATCTCCTGGTTCTGTTCGTTTCACTCAGCATCAGTTCATGCAAGTCCCTCCAGGCCTCTCTGAAATCGTCCTTCTGGTCGTTTCTTACAGAGAAATAATATTCCATACATTCATATACCATAATTTATTCAGCCACTCTCCAATTGATGGGCATCCCTTCAGTTTCCAGTTTCTAGCCACTACAAAAAAGGCTGCCACAAACATTCTTGCACATGTGGGTTCCTTTCCCTCCTCTAAGATCTCTTTGGGATATAGGCCCAGTAGAAACACTGCTGGGTCAAAGGGTATGCACAGTTTGATAGCTTTTTGAGCATAGCTCCAAATTGCTCTCCAGAATGGTTGGATCCATTCACAGTTCCACCAACAATGTATTAGTGTCCCAGTTTTCCCACATCCCCTCCAACATTCATCGTTATCTTTTCCTGTCATTTTAGCCAATCTGACAGGTGTGTAGTGGTACCTCAGTGTTGTCTTAATTTGTCAGTAGACTTCTAAAACATCATCTTGCCTTGTTAGTCCCTTTGTATCCTTGGACTTCCCTCTATTTTTTGGAAAGTATATAACTTCCCACTGGATTTCTTTAAATTTGCCTCTAAATGGTTATATAAGATTATATAAACTGTTATTTAAGGCTTGTAAAACATTTGACATTGGCAGGAAAGGAACCAAAAAGAGAAAGGTCCTGTACCGTCTCATTACTTTTTCTCCTTCACTTAAAAAACTCCTTATTAGATAGATTAGAATAGAAATGATTTGTGTTTTAAAACAATATGTTTATTTTCTTAGGTTATTAAATATTCTCTTTATGTTGTAATAGTCTAGTCTATTGAATATTATTTTCATGTACCTATAAATATTTGTGACTAGCTTCTTCTGTACTTAAAATATGTATTATTTTGAGGAATTAAAAGTATGCCATATATTTTTCTTTTTTTGTATTTTTTTATTGTGTCATTTTGAATACAAGCTATCAAAGTATGGTGAAAAATTTATCACACAGACATTTAGGCTATTTTTTCCTGCTACTAGAGGAAGGGTGAATTTTCTTTAATTGATTGTTTTATTCCAGCTTTCATTTATGACTGGAGATGCTTTACAGTATAAATACTAACCCATATTATTTACAAAGACTCAAGTTGGTACTTTCTAATTTTAAAGTCATAGATGTTTATTTTTAAAAGGGCTATTTTTGAAGTGTCAAATTAACTTTTTCATGTTGCAAAGTTTCCTTTTTATCTTTTATTATATTTGTATTTTCCTTAAGTTTATCTACCATTGTCTGGCTCTCTTCCAGGAGGCCTCTGTTGTGAAATCTCATTTTGTGAAAAACACTGCCCTGGTCACATCTGTTTAGTATAAGGAGAAGTGACCCAAAGAGAACTTTCCCATGTAATAATTAGCTGACAATTCAGAATGTAGAATGAGATAGTTATTCTATTCCATGTTGGGGAACATTTTGGTACTTATGAGCCAACTTTTACTCTTTCATACCTATTTAATATATTTTCAAACAATTTCCAGAGACTAATTACATTTCTTTTATTTTATTTTTGCCTGGATCCTTTACAATTTTTTTCCCTTGTCCTCCTACAGTAGCTTTGGTGAATGAATTCCAGAGTAGAGAATTTTCATTGGCTTGTGAGCTCCTTTGAGGCAGCAACTGTCTTTTAACCCTTTTGTATCCTGAGTGCTTAGCATGCTGGTTGGCATATAGTAGATGCTTAATAAATGTTTATTGACTGATCTACAAAATAGAGCAATATTATAACATTAACTTTTCTCTTTGGGGGAATATATTGAACTTAAGAAGCTGATATTTGAAGTTCATTAATGAATGACAGTAGGTAAATAAAACAAATCTTTGATTACTTGGAATATCAATAAATATTCTCCTTTCAACTTGGCTGAGCTATATGCCTTCAATATCCTAAGGAAACATATTGTAATATATCTTTGGACTTTCAATATTTTTGATCTTTAAAACCTATCACTGTTGTTTTTAATTTATTGGGATTCACTGATCCAACTAACCCTTCAACTGGTAGACTGAGTCTACAGGAGGTTGGCTTCTACTCTTTTCAGAGGGTCACCTGTTAGGTGACTATTCCTAAATAGTGACTCATGAGCCTCCAGTGATATACTTCCCCTTAACAATTAGTCTCTAGACAGCTCCTTAGCAAAGACATTTACTTACATGGCATGGTAAGCTCATTGTTTCCAAAGTATTTCCCTCAAAACTGGGGGTGCAATCTCCTACAAATACCCTCCTACTTTAGGAAAGGGGAAGAGTAGGAATGAGTTTAAAGTACATTGGTAGTGAAACAACTCCCATCTCTGGAAATAAAGAACCATAGCCTCCTTTCTTACTCCAGAGGTCCTCACAAAGATCCCTGAAAGGCATGATGTCAATATTGGACTTATTTACTCTAGGCTATTCATCACCATTGGCTTTTCCAAGGGCATAAAATTTCTAAGCAGCTTGTGGCTGAGATGGGCTTGCTCCTCTTAGGATGTTGTCTTTCCTGGAAGAATCTCTCTGATGCTTGGCAAGGTTGAGCTGGACAGTGCATTGAAGAAAGTGCCAGGCCTGGATTCAGGAAGATGAATCTTGTTGAATTCAAATCTAACCTCAGCCATTTATTAGCTGTAAAGCCCTGAGAAAGGCACTTTACCCTGTTTGCTTCAGTTTTCTTATCTGTAAAATGACCTGGAAAAGAAATTGGTAAACTACTCCAGACTTTGCCAGGAAAACTCCAAATGAGGTCATGAAGAGTTGGACATAATTGAAATGACTAAGCAGCAACAAACAGAAAAGGTTGAGCAGTGTTAGCTTTTTCCTCTCCAGATTCTGCTTCTTCTGGGACTAGCGATTGTCTGATGGTTCTAGCAGGTACTCTGCCTTTTGGCTGCTGCCGCCAGATAATGCCCAGCAGGTCATGCTGGGGCTGAGCAGTGACTAATAGATGGGACCAGGAAGGCTATTGGCTACTAGGCTCTTTTCAAGGTATGGCATCTCTATTAGGACAGGATTTAATCCTCTAATCTCCTGGACTCAGGATGGGTAGCTCCAGCTATTGTCTTGAATGGATAATATTGGAGTACAACATTAATTTTGTACAATCCTAAATTGTATCAGAATCTATATCTTCTGATTCGAAATTCAATATTCTTTCCATAAATATAGAAAAAAGAAAGAGGAACCTGTCTGGGGAGGGAAGAGTTATTGTAGTTGGGGAACTGCTAAAGGAAAGAATGGAGGATTACTAGAGATAAAATTCAAAAGGTTCATAGTCTTGCCTATGGCTCTAAATAGTCATAGTAAAGCTTGAGTCTGGAGGAGAGAGAAAGATTATATAAACCTATTACACACACACACACACACAATGCAGAGAAAGAGAAACAAAGAAACAGAGAGACAGAGACAGTCAGAGACAGAGACAGAGAGAGAGAGATTGAGAGAGACACAGATGGAGAGACAGAGAGTTCAGAGAGACAGAGACAAAGAGACACAGAAAGAATGAGAATAAATGGAATTAGACCTGTCATTTATTATTTACATGACCTTGGGCAAATTAATTGACTGGTGATGAGGCCCTGAATAGTGTGTTGAACCAAGAGAAACTAAAGAATTGATCCCTGAGGCAAGCAGAGAGAAGGCTCTGATAAAGATCAGTTTTGCTCCTTGATCCCATCCTTTGGGGAAGTCTTTCAGTCTGAAATCCAAGTTATGTCAAATCCCTGAGACCCACCATTTGTAGAGGTCTTGAGCAGTCCCATTTTCTGTGCCCTGTCAGAAATCCCAGCCATATCCCTAAGGTTAAATTTTCTCCATAAAATCTACTTACGCACCATCCCATGGCTACTGCCCTTTTTTGGGTCATTCTGCCATGACACTGTCTCATGGTGTCTTTCTCCTTACCTCCTCCCCCATATGCTATGTGGCATCTCTTCTAATTCCATTATGCTTCTCACCCCCAATTTTCCTCCTTACAGCTAACACTTTTAGGGTGCCAAGTGCCTTTCAGGATTTAGCCTGAAGCTAAAGACATGCCCCAATTTCGTGGACTGGTCCCTTTCTACTGGATAATTGTGAGTTCCAATGAAGAACTTGTTTTTCATATACTCTCCCGACTCTATTTCATATTTACTATTCTTAGTGTCTATTGTATTCCTTCGTTTTTTCTGTAACCTATTCCTCTAAATAAATCTACCTTTTGCCAAAGAGAATGGCCATTGTGAATTCTTCACATGACCAAACTGCAACTTTTGGTCCCTACCACCATCTACTGTCTACATCACTCACACTGGGACTCAGTTTCCTCATTTGAAAAATGAAAGGATTGGATTAGATGCCTTCTATGTCTTTCAAATCTATTGGTCCTATCAGAATTTTTCAGCTTCAAAGAGAATAATTTAAAAATTATTGACCTAAATCCTGCTGTCTTCTTCATCTTCTTAATGCATATATAGCTTTATAAAATATTCCTTTGAACTACTTTGATTATTGGTGCCATTTTTCAATTGTTTTAGATAGAACATCATTTTAAACGCTAATTTGTTTTCAAGGGTCCAAGCACTTTAAAAAAATTGCATTGAGTGATAAGATACTCTGGGGAGAAAAAGCCTTAACTTGAGGTCACACAGCTTTATCAGTAATTAGCTCAAGCAAATCATTTGCCTTTCTTGGATCTGTACATCTCCTTTAACTTTCTTTTTACTTTGTCTTCCTTCATTAGAGTGTAGAGCTTTTTGAGGGCAGATATTGGTTTTCTTTCTGCTTGTGTTTGTTTTCTCAGCATTTAGCACAAAACCTGACAAAGTAAGAGTTTAAGAAATTCTTGTTGACGACTTATTTGGCTTTGGTTTTCTCAACTGTAAAACAAGAAAGTTGGATTGGAGTATCATTAATACCTCTTTCAGCTGCTGCAGCAAACAACACAAGTTATGTTTGCATTTTCTATCTGAACAAATTAGGGCTGAATGTTTATATAGCATATTTTGTTTGTAGTCATGTTAGTATGAATGAGAATTTTTAGCATGTGAATGCTGTGAACTGATGCTTATAATCAACTTTGGGAAATAATTAATAGCTGACATTTACATAGTACTTTGAGATTTTCATGCTGTAGTGAGAGCAATATGTAAACTTTTTTTTTTTTCTGAGGCAAATGAGGTCAAGTGACTTGCCCAGGGTCACACAGCTAGGGAATGCCAAGTGTCTGAGACCAGATCCGAACTCAGGTCCTCCTAACTTCAGGGCTGGTGCTCTATCCGCTGCGCCACCTAGCTGCCCCAATATGTAAACTTTTTGTGCCTACTTTTTTTAGTTAAAAAAAACTTCAGTTTGTTAATGTGTTTTGTCTTTATATTACAAATGGTTCCCACTTTTTAAGAGGTGTTTTGTAAAATAGTTAAGTAAAACTAATGAAATTCTGAATTCATTTGAAAGGAAATGCAACATTTTAAATCTGTAGAACCTTTTCTACTTATTTAAAAGTTAGAAAAATATCTCATTTTTTCTTTCTCTCATACCCCATCCCATTAAAAAAGGAAAGAAAAAAAATCTTGTAACAAATATACTTAGTCAGATAAAATAAATTCCCTCAATAGCTCTACGGAAATGTGATCTGGGCCTGGAAATGACCAACAGGGATGAAAGCAGTATAGATTGCCTTTGGAAAATTGCAAGGTTCTTTTTTTCCCCCCAAGGTTCTTAATAATAACTCAAACTTCTACTTGAAACAAGGATACTTCTAGGTGGTATCTTTGGTAGAAAGAGTCCTTGTTCTGGAATCAGAAAGACTTGAGTTTAAATGTGTCAATTATTTAAAAGTTGCTTGCTCTGAGGCAAATCACTTAGCCTCTGTCTGCCTCAGTTTCCTCAATTGCAAAATGGGGATAATGATATCCTCCATCTTGCAGGATTTTTATGAGGATCAAATGAAATAGTGTCTACAAAACACAGTACTTGGCACATAATGGGTGATTATAAATGCTTATTTCTTTTGTTTCTTCCTAACTGTTTAATATTAGGTTCTAGGGATGATATATGACCATGAGTTGTGCAACATGGAATGATAACAGCCTCCAAAGAAGCAAAACTCAGTGTTTATCAATGGATAATAGAATGGTGCATGGTGTGCACAGACAAGAGGAAAAACATGACAAAGATTTTGAACAACATGTGGTTTAAAGTACTTTATCAAAGAAACAAATAAAGGAAAAAGAAGATGGTCTTGTCACATGGTGGGAACAAGGGATAACTGATTGAAATCTTCAACAATGCCTTGAGAATGCAGCAACTTTGGGGAGTACAAGGATGAGAACTACAGAGAACGGCCAGGCACTGACAGATTACGTTTTTCAAAAGGTACAAAGGCTGTATTCTTCAAAATTGCCAAATTCAGTGTTCTTAACAGTCTTTTCCCTGCTGATATGTACTTTTTAAGGAATATAGAATTAGATTCAGAAGAGTAACAGGTACATATACAAATCCTATATTTTTAGTTTCTCTTAAGTAACCATGCTTCTGAACAAATTCCAAAATAATGAAGGAAACTCTTTAATAAAGCAGACAAAAATGAGACAAGTTTCTTTATTGAGAATCAGACTTTCATGTTTGAATTCTAAAATATGAATTTAACTTTAAGCTTCTTTTTAAAATTTTAATTTTTAGTCTGAACTTAAAAAAAGAACATTTCCACATATACAACAGAACCAAAAAAAGGGAGATTGACTAAAAAAATGAAGATCTCTTTTATACCAATTGCTTTAAAAAAAAGCATGTAATGATTCCATTGGTTACTTTCAAAACTGTCCTGTTTTTCTACTGTTATTTCTTTTCTTTTCTTTTCTTTTCTTTTCTTTTCTTTTCTTTTCTTTTCTTTTCTTTTCTTTTCTTTTTTTTTGCTGAGGCAGTTGGGATTAAGTGACTTGCCCAGCGTCACACAGCTAGGAAATGTTAAATGTCTGAGATTAGATTTGAACTCAGGTTCTCCTGACTTCAGGGCTGGTGCTTTAATCACTGTGCCCCTATTCTCAGCAATATAAAACATTATCCATCTCTAGAGAAAGAATTCATGGAATCTGAAAGCAGATCAAAGCATACTTTTAAAACTTTATTTTTCTTGTTATCATTTTTTGGTCTGTGTTGTCTGTAATATAACTAATATGGAATTATGTTTTACATGACTATATGCATATAATTTATATAAACTGTTGGCTTTTCAATGGGAGGGAAGAAAAGAGGAAAGAAGAGAATTTGGAATTTAAAATTTTAAAAACAAATGCTAAAAATCATTTATGAATATAATTGGGGGAAAAGAAAATATTAAAATTCCCAAAGGAATTAAACTATAACTTATTGAAAAAAAAGTTATTTTTCTTTACAATATTTATTATTTTTGTATAAATTATTCTCCTGGTTCTGCTCACCTGGTTTGGCATCTGCATGCTACATTTCTATGAAGGAAGATGCTAAGCAACTACTTCCAGTATCTTTATGCTCCCCAATCCTCTTAACAGAACAGAATCATCATTTGTTTGTATGTCTATTAGTATATGAAGATGAGCTCACAGGAAACTTATCTACTGTGTGTTGTGAATCTCTGGGATTTTACTTTTCATGTGGCAAAAAGTGAACAGATTTGCTCATTGTATGGTTTTTTCCCCTGAGGCAATTGGAACTAAGTGACTTGCCCAGGGTCACACAGCTAGGGAATGTTAAGTGTCTGAGACCAGATTTGAACTCAGGTCCTCCTGACTTCAGGACTGGTGCTCTCTACACTGTACCACCTAGCTCCCCTCATTGCATGTTTTAATGCATATTCCTCCAGTCTTGATTATTAACTTTTAGCACAGATTCATGCTTCAGTTAATGTAACTGGAGAAAGAATATTTTATGTTTAGCAAGGGAGACATATTTGGATCAATGTCTGTCTTCTATTCTACAAAGTTAGATAGGTGAAGTTTTTCTTTTGTGTCTGCACACCTTTACTTTCCATGTCTTTCTATTTCTTTTAAATTCCCCTTGTCCAGGCTCCCTTATGTAGTCCAATCTGGCTTTCAGGGTCTTCTATTGCAGTAAATTGTCCAGTATGTCCATGTTTTAGATTCTAAAAGTCATGATTTATCGTGATCTCCTTAGTATGCCTCTTTTAACACTTAGTCAGCTAATACATTGGCCACATCAGTGGGCACATATGGCTAATTATACCTCTCCAAATCACTGAGTGAATTTTGAAAAAGAACTTCTAGAATTTAAATTTCCAGAATTTTGACTTTGTGGCTTTTGTCTTGATAGAATCTATGTCCCTAAATAGTGACTTCTGAATCTCTAAAATTCTCCCTAACAATTAGAGGGATCCTAAAATAGAATGACCTACTTTGGAGTGGCATAATATGGTGAAAAAAGAGTATTGAACTTCCTGTATCTACTTATCTGGATATAATAAAAAGTATTTCTGTTTAGGTATCCTCAGAATTCCCTTCCAATTCTGAGATTCTTTGATCTTCACCCACTTCAGGGAGAGAGGAAGGAACAGGAAAAACTTTGGACAATGCCCTTTTGGCATCTTTATATTTAAGTTGTTTATTTGGAATCCAATTCTTGAGTTAGGCTTGTCCATGAACACAGTCACATTATTTTTCCCAGTCAGAGAGAAGTGGAGTAGAGTAAGGGTTAGCCATGTATCTGGTAATAGGAACACCTGCAAATTTGCTTGTTCATATGACATAGTAATGAGGCTTCCCTGCTGATTCCCATTTGTCAGTCAACCTCAGGAGGTGATTTACTTGACTGAATTAGAGTTCAAAAGGGCATCCACAATACTTATTAATTAAGACAGCAGGTTTGTAGTAAGGGATGCTGCCAATTTCACAAAGGACCAAGTGGGCTTAGCATAAGGTCTGAAAAACTCTCATTACAGGACACAGACTTTCTTTTATAGCAAGAAAGAGGAGAACTAAGTGCCAGGTGGAAATCTGGAAATTTTCAAGAAACTGAAAAATTTGTAATTAACCTGAGGTGAGATAGCCTAAGTAGTTAAAAAAATATATATATATTTTTAAGCAAAAGAGTCATAAATATGAGAATTGATAAAACTTTTGGGTTTGAACTGACTTTTAAAATAGTAGAAATAGGTAGTTGGAATGGATGGTTTGAGAAGAAAGCCTTTTGGAACTCACTGAGTTTAGGCAGAATGAAAATGCTTTAAATGAGATAAAAATAAAATCTGCAGAAAATAATTTGAGTACCTTGCTCATAATTTAGTTGGTGGTTGTATATCCATACTTGGACCTTCATTTCACACATACTCTTTCTCCCCCATATGCTTTTAGAAATCCTTGATTTCTGATTTGATTGGGAAGAAATAATCTTAAACTGTAATCTGTCATGTTGGATGCTGAATTGGAAGCTATCAGTTGGATGCTGAATTGCCTTTGCCTATTTATAAGAAGAATTTTGAACTATTGTACCTCAATTCACTCATATTTTGTATATGAGCTAATCCATTTTTGACACAAAGGCATCATTGCAAAATGTCTGAACTCACATACCCTTTCAGAGAATTCAGTGCAATGTTATTGGGTATCGAAAGTACAAATTCCAGTCTTTTAATGAAAGAATGCTCTATTTCAGTGACTCAGATTTTCCATGAGTTGTGTCACTTTTTTTCTCAATGATTTTCTTAGAAATTTCTAGTTTGCCCTATTGCAAAAGCCTATGTTCACATAATCATTTGTACTTTGACTTTTTTCCCTCTGCAGAATGGTACCTGTCACTTTTCTACAGGATAGGTGTGAAAAAGAGGTGTTTTTCTTTTGACCTTGGAAGATGTTACGTTATTGACATTTATAAAATAAAAGGATCATTTTGGTTTTCCTTTCATTTAAAAAATTATGTGACTCTCATTTGAATTTGACCTTGAAATAAGGATGTGCCTTATCAATAAATCAACAAACATTTATCAAGCATTTCCTTAGTGGTGGGCACAATGATAAATCACAAAATATCCCCTTCTCTGTAGAAGCTTACATTTTTTTTGTAAATAGTATTTTGTTTTTTTCCCAATTGCATGTAAATATGGTTTTCAGCATTCTTTTTTTAAATAATATTTTGGATTTCAAAATTTTCTTCTTTCCTCCTCTTTTCCCTTCAACATGGCAAGCAATTTGATAATTATACATGAAGGGCCTCATGTTGGGTTGCCTGAACATCACCGGTGTTGGGCTATGTACCCCTTTTACCCAAATTGATACAGAAGCCTTTTTAAATTATCCTAGATTAGGAATTTGTTTCATGTCATCTTTTTTTTTTTGGTAGATTCTGTCACTCCAGAATTCTTTTAGAAGCTTAATTTAATGTTGCCTCTGAGGGAAACTGGGGAGAGCTCAAGCAATTTCTGGTTTAGCTCCATCATTAAAAAACAAAACAAAACAAAACAAAATATTTTCACCTCTCTTCAACTCCTATGGCAGTTATCAAATCACTAAATATTTGAACACCTACAAGATATTTAAATTATTTAAATGATTGATAATGTAGGAGAAAGATCAATGGCAGAAGAATATTTACTTCAGTAACAATGAAAAATATCCTACATTTTTGTTTTGCCAGTTGATGGTATCACTTTCTTGAATGTTTCTATGAAAAATAGAATTCCTAGTTGATTCTATGATGGGGTATATAAGTAGTGTGGTTTTTATGATAGTAAAATTCTAAACTGCTTAAAAGCCTCTCTGCTCTTATACCATAAGATGGAAGACTTCCATTTACTCTAAAAAGGTTGTGCTAGCTAGCATCCAATTTAGGAGCCCATAACCCCATGACCCCATGACCCAGAATGGGCAGTTTTCTCAAGGCCAAAGACCCAGTTGAGTAATTCAAAGACATCATTTGGGGAGGATCCTCATGGCAAAAAGGCTTAAGAAATGGTCATCATGACTGGGGAGAAAGGGAATGTAGACTATGGGTGAATTCCTTTATTTTTCACTTTGTCTTTTGGTTATTGAATGAGGATTTTTTATTCATTTAGTTTTTTGAGTGGTAAGGTACTTGAAAAATAGTTTCACTTAAAAATATCAGTTTAAAGTGAATAAAGCTGAATTTATCTTTGAAGTTTTTTTTCCCTCTTTATCTTGGTGAATAAGTAAGAGTAGTCTGAGTCTTTGATATAAACATGTAATTAGAATGGTAGTAAATATAAGGTCTCAGGGATTTTGTCATTTATTTTTTTAACAATTGAAATTTATTTTTTTCACTAAAAAAAAATTTCTTTCCTCTCATCACTTTGGGCCTATTGGAAAAAAAAACACAACAAAAACCATGTAGTAAATATGCATAATTAAAAAACCCCAAATTCTCACATTTTTTATGTTAAAAAAAGTTTCATATTGGGAAGGATTTCCACATATTTGGATGACATGACCTATGGGATCTGACAATCAGAGTCAAGTATCCCAGAACATTTCCCCAGGGTCACTTTTTGTACTCACTCTGCTAATATTTCCAATATTCCCTCCTCTTCCACTTCTGCTGGGACTACATCATGAATGTAAGCTCTGGTAGCCAATTGCTATTGCTTTGGAATAATTTCTCAAAAATAGACTTCCTGCTTTGAACACTTATAATTGGAGGATTTTGTTTTTGCTCAGCATTTTTGTTCAGAGTTAATAAAAATATCTTATTCTAAGAGACTAATATCCAGTCATTGATTGATAAATGTTAGTTCCTATGGAATGCACAACCTCTTATCATCCATTTACCTTGGCTCAGTATAAAAGCCCAATACAAATCTTAGTAAGAACAATGATTGCTTGCCACGTAAGTCAGATATTTACAAAGAGATATGGAACATAATCTTATTTTCATTTCCTTTTGCTTATGTTATTTTTATACATTTATGTTGCACCTTCTATTACTCAGTGCTTCTCAAAGTTCTTGTCAGATGTGTTATATGTGTGTGGTTGATGGGGAGATCTAATTTGTTTAAAAAAAGGTGTTATACTGAAATTCCTCCTATAGCTCATTTTATAGATGAAAAATTGAGGCAAACAGGGTGAAGCCCCTTGCTCAGGGTCACACAGCTAGTAAATGTCTGAAGCCAAATTTGAACTCAGGAAGATGAGTCTTCTTAACTCAAGGACCAACACTCTATTCACTGTGCTATAGTTGGCTATCTAAAGAAAATTATTCTTACTTTAATAGATAAATATATTGGTGATCTCATCAGCGTGTGTACTCTCTCCAGTGGTGCAGATTGAGACCCATCTTTCAATTCTTGTCTATTTCTTCTTTTAACCCAATAATATATCCATCCAACATACTGTCTAGGTCCTGTGACATTTCATACGTATTAGTGCTTCACTCAGGTTTTCTGTTATATCTTGCTATATGACTGGCACATCTTTTTCAACTTTATCTCTTTGGTGATCTCTTTTAAGATATTCTTTGTCTCTTGTTCATCCCTAGGCTTATCTCAGGTATCTTTCCAGAGCTCTTTGGGAGATCTATAGAATTCCATGATTTGTAAGCACATAGAAGAATTAGAATAATTTTGCTTTTTTGATTTGGATTTGTGACTTTATAGGGTGTAGAGAATGTCTAGTATAGAAATTCCCTCCCTGATATGTTTGAACAATCCTTTGTAATTTATAATCTCAGAGAAATATGGGGGCATTAAGGAGTTAATCAACTTGTCCTAAGTCACATATAGTCACAATGTCAGAAATAGATCTTGGACCAAGATTTTTCTGATTCCTGGGCTGGCCTTTTAGCCACTATTTTATGTCTCTCACCAGATCTTCATTAGTCACTTTTCTCTACATAGTTTTGATAAAAATCAGACCACCTGTCGGGAGTTCCCTCTCTTCCTCAATTCGACTCTACCAAATCTCTTGAAAGTCATCCATCATTATTTCATTTTTAAAAAAAATCCAATCTCAGAATTAATGACATTTAAAAAAAACAATTAACAAAAGGTAAGTTATAGATCCACCAGGAGAAGAATATTGAAGAAGGATATGCATTAGAAACAACTTGAGGTTATTCAGCTAAACAAAATTCCCTTACTTAAGTTCCCTAACATGAGTCCATTAGAATAGAATAATTTTGTACACAGATGCCCAGAAAGTGATATCAATACCCTGAGCATTTAGTTCCCTCAGCATATAAAGTATCAAGGATAGTTGCAGTACCTTAAAAAAGTTTTATTGATGTTTTTTATTTTTTACTTTACCAATTCCTCCCTACCATTCCTTTCCTTTTCCCTTCCAGTGGGGGACTTTCCCCTACTACCTATATAAGAAATAGTAATATTGAAAGAAAAAATCAGTATAATTGATAAATTTTTTTTAAAATCTGAAAATATGGGCAATAAATACTTGTGGACTTTCCCCTTCTGCCAAGAGCTGGGGTTGGAGTATTTTCTCATAGTTGTTTTGGGCCATGCTTATTTATTATTTTAAAAAATAAATTTGTAACATCCATTTTTTATTATTTTGTTGTTATTGCTCTTTTTACATCATTATCATCATTGTATGTACTGTGGTATTTTTTTTTCCTTTTTTGGCTCTGCTTATTTCATCCTGAATCAATTCATGTGGATCTTTCCAAGCTTCTTTGTCTTTATCACATTGATCATTTCTGACAGCACGCTAATCTTCTTTTTTCTTTTTTAAGTTCAAACCTTCTCCTCATGCCCTTGATTCCATTCTCTCTCATTTCTTCTAGGAGATTACTCCTTTGATGATGATCCCTGCCCCTTTCCTCCTCTGTAATTTCTAATCGTTTTTATCTACAGACTTTTCCCTGCTGCTTAAAAATATGCTCAGATATTCTCTATCCTTTAAAAAAGGCCCTAAAACATCCCCTAAAACCCATGCTGTACATTTCATGGCTAAGCTTCTTCAAGGAGCAATCACTGCCTCCATTTCTTCACTTCTCATTTACTTCTAAAGCTTTTATAATCTGATTTTCTGTTTCACCTTTTACCCCAAATCACCCTCTCCAAGGTTAGTAATGCTATTTTAATTGAAAACTCTAATGACTTTTTCTTGTTCTTCAGCTTTTAAAAATTTATTATTTTTAGAGGCAATCAAGATTAAATGCCTTGCCCTGGGTCACCCAGTGTCTGAAGCTAGATTTGAACTCTGATGCTCCTGATTCCAAGGCTGGTGCTTTATCCATTATACTGCTCAGCTCTCTTTGGTCCACTCTTTTTAACCTCATTACAAATTCAATATAAACAATGAAGAAACTTATTTAATTAACTTTGAGGACAGAGTTTAAAACCCTATACGAAAAACATCAAAATTTGTCTTTGGGGAAATGATGCAATGTAAATAAAAACCAACTTGGTAGGGGAGGAAGAAAAGCTTTTTGATTGACTGGTAGAGCAGGAGGAATGTTTTCAGGTCCTTCCAAAAGAATAGGGGTCTGTATCACTGGGGGCATAGGAGTTGGGGGACATACTCCTGGGTTTGGCAAATGTACATTTGGGATTTGGGATTAACCTCTGCAATCAGAGGATAAACCTCTGAAGTTTAATGGAGAACCACTAGACTTCAGTAGTGAACCCCAAGTGCTTGAGCATGTATTCCTGGAGCCTGAGGATGAACTCCATGTGCTAAAGATTTTGATTATCTTATTCTGAGATTACATTTTTAAGATAATTTGGCTTAACTGAGTCTCACATTAAGCTTCTATGTAGTCATATTTTCCTCTGCCTCTTCTCACTATTTTTAGTTCAAGAAAAGGCACCATTATTAAACACCACTATATGCAAGATAACATATTTTGTGCTGCAGATACAAAATCAAGAAATAATATTACACATTCCTTGTTACCTGTGCTTATTATTGCCTTAGGAATTTGAAATCCATATATCATGGCATATATAATTTGTCTCAGATTTTTGTGGCACCATATTGAATGCTGGGTCTGAAATAAGGAAGATGTGAGTTCAAATATGGCCTCAGACATTTACTATCTATTTGACCCTGAGCAACCACTTTACCCTGTCTGCCTCAGTTTCCTCATCTGTTGAATGAACAGAAAAAGAAAATGTCAAATCCCTCCATTATCTTCTCCAAGAAAATCTCAAATGAGGAGACAGAGTTAGATGTGGCTGAACGAGAAAGTTTAAAAAATATTCTCATGTATACCTTCTCTTTCATCCTTATGGGGTAGGACTAATTATCCTCATTTTCTAGATGAGGAAATTGGGATGTAGAGGATTTAAGTGGCTTGTCTAAAAACCCTTAATAATCAAGTGTCAGAGGGGGTATTCAGAACACAGCAATCCTAGACCAGTATTATTTATACCATGCTTCCTAAATGACCCTGGGCAGTCACAACCTCAATTACCTCAGCAAAGAGCAATATATATATATATATATATATATATATATATATATATATATATATATTTATACCATGCTGCTTCTTTTTATCCTGAGGATGACTTTCTGTAATCTCATTGCTAATATCTTATTTAAAATTTTTGCATCAATATTCATTAGGGAAATTGGTCTATAGTTTTCTTTCTCTGTTTTCACCCTACCTGGTTTAGCTATCAGCACCATATTGGTCTCATAGAAGGATTCTGGCAGTATACCTTCTGTCCCTATTTTCTCAAATAGTTTGTGTAGTATTGGAATTAATTGTTCTTTGAATGTTTGGTAGAATTCACATGTAAATCCATCTGGCCCTGGAGATTTTTTCTTAGGGAGTTGGTTAATAGCTTGTTCTATTTCTTTTTCTGATATGGGGCTATTTAAATAATTTATATCCTCTTCTGTTAATCTGGGCAATCTATATTTTTGTAGATATTCTTCCATTTCATTTAGATTATCAAACTTACTGGCATAAAGTTGGGCAAAGTAACTCCTAATTATTGCTCTGATTTCCTCTTCATTGGAGGAAAGTTCTCCCTTATCATTCTTGAGACTAACAATTTGATTTTCTTCTTTCCTTTTTCTTTTTTTTTTTTTTTTTTGCTGAGGCAATTGGGGTTAAGTGACTTGCCCAGGGTCACACAGCTGTTACGTGTCTGAGACCAGATTTGAACTCAGGTCCTCCTGACTTCAGGCCTGGTGCTCTATCCACTGCGCCACCTAGCTGCCCCATCCCTTATCATTCTTAAGACTAACAATTTGATTTTCTTCTTTCCTTTTTCTTATCAAATTAACTAAAGGCTTATCTATTTTGTTGGTTTTTTCATAGAACCAACTCTTAGTTTTATTTATTAACTCAATAGTTTTCTTATTTTCAATTTTATTAATTTCTCCTTTTACTTTTAGAATTTCCAATTTGGTATTAATTGAGGGTCATGCTGCTTCTTTTTAAAGGTTGCAATAAAGAACATTTGGCAAAATCATGAACTATCTTTCTGTTTATAGCCTCAATACCCTAATTCATAGGATCACAAATATAGAATGGAAGAGATCTTAGAAATTATATAGTCTAATCCCCTGATTTTATAGATGAGAAAACAACCCTAAAGAAGTTAAATGCTTGTGCAGAGTTACACAAAATATAGTAGCAGAGCCAGATTTCAAACTCAGTTTGGATGAATGAACAAACAAGTATTTATTAAGATTCTATTCTCTGCCAGGTATTGGGTAGGTATATGCAAAAATGATACTGTTCCTGACCACAAAAATCTTATGTTTTAAATGGGACACAAGGTATATAGAGAAGGAATAGTCAGGGAGTTTTGGTCTAGGGGTCATATTATGAGTCATAAGGTAGTAAACTGTCACATCATTTGAATAGTTTGATGACCATTCCCAAAGTGAGAGCAACAGATGGAAAGCATATATACATGGGCTAGCAAAATAAGTTAGACAGTAATATATTGATTAGGCCTGGTTTCCTAATATGATCTGATAGCTGCTAAATTTAATGAACTCAGTGACTTTGTCACCTATAACGTTAATTCCTCCACAGGGCAGTATCAAATTTTAGTGAATTGACTGCCTAAGGGTAGAGAGTTCAGTTTCTGGGGTGCTATAACTGCCTCAGAGTCAAAGAAATAGTCTAACAAAGAGTTGTGGACTGGTCTACTTGAAATCTTAATGATGAGCAGTTTACTGCTTCAGCATGTTGTATAAAATGTTTTTGCTTTTTAAATTTGCCTCACTATTCAAGGAGAACATCTTAATAAAGTTTTTTTTTCCTTTTAGCAACCTAGGATACTAAAAATGGTATCCCATTTCTTTGAAAGAAATAAGGAGGGGATGGATCCAAGATGGCAGAAAGAACCATATCAGTTTTCCTTTGAAACAATGCTAAATCAATCATCTAAACAGATTTCGGAGTAACAGAACCCACAAAAAGATGGAGTGAAACAATTTTCAAGCTTAAAATAATTTCAGGAAAGATCCATCTTACTTGGATGAAAGGGGAGAGCAGCGCAGGGCAGGTACAGAGTGAACAATGTAGCAGGAGACTCTTAACTGCAGCACATATCAGTAGCTGAGGCCCCATGATCCAGGCTCAGCAAATCAGTGGAACAAGAGACCAGTTGGGAGACTTCCAGCCTTAGCACAGAAGCTAATTGTGAGCTCTGGAATGCAAGCACAACAACTAGACTGGGCCAATCCAGCACAGTTGACAAGCTGCCAGCATCTCAGATTCCAGAATGGAAAACCAGTGATGAGGTCCCTATCCCCTTACAAAAGAAAAGAAATGAGAGATATACAGTAGGATTATGTAATAAAGAGTCAATAGTCCTGGAAAGGGGAAGCATAAAAAAGGAAGAAAACAACTCTTTAAAAAAATTGAATTGATGAAATGGGGGAAAAATCCATTGAAGAAAGAAATAAGGAAATCTGGAAGAGTGGTATGTTTGGAAGTAAAAAAAAAGTTCTGTTTTGCATATGTTGAGTTTGAGGAACCTCTGAAGGACCTTCAGCTTGAAATTTTAGTAGTTGTTGATGAGGGATTTTGAAGCTCTGGGAGAACCTGGGATTGAATATATAAATAGCTGATTCATCTGTATAGAGATAGAGGTTATCTCTGTATCTATAGATATATTATATAGATATATTCTATATAGATATAGAAAAGAGCCTTAGGGGACACCTACATTTAGGAGGTATGATAGGGGTGATAAATCCACAAAGAACACTGGGAAAAAACAGTCAGGTAAAAGCAGAACCATATAGAAAGTATCAAGGAAGAGTAGATGTTCAACAAGATCATATGGAAAGCTAGGTCAAGAAGAATGGAGGCCAAGAAAATTCCAACAGATTGCCAGTTAAGAGATCATTGACAGAATTCCAGATCAAATGATTCACAACACAGAGAACTAGACATTATTTTATCCTCATGACTTTTCAAATCTCTATTCAACATTGGAATCATGGAAGAGATAAAACTATGCTAGCTATCTCCACTAAGACACCAAGAACCTTAATGAATTAGTAAGAGAAAAAGATTATAATCTCTTACTCTTTTAATCTTTTTAACATTCATTTAAAAATGTGAATTCCAAATTTCCTCTCTTTCCCCACCCTGCTCATCAAGAAGGCATTGATATGAGCTACACATATGTAGTCAAGTAAAACATTTCCATATTAATCTTGTTGTAAAAGAAAACATACACCAAACAACAACAAAATCCCAAACCCCCAAATTAAGAAAATTAAAAAAGTATGCTTTGATCTGTATTTGGACTCCATTAGTTCTTTCTCTGTGATATATAACATTTTTCATAATAATTCCTTCAGGGTTTTCTTGGATCATTGTATTGCTGAGAACAACTAAATAATTCAACAGTTTATCATTTTGCAATATTGCTGTTAGTGTGTGCAGTATTTTTCTGGTTCTACTCATTTGTAAGTCTTTCCAGGTTTTTCTGAAAGTATCTTTCTCATCATTTCTTATAGCTCAATAGAATACCATCACAATCGTCTATCATAACTTATTTAGCCATGCCTAAATTGGTGGGCATTTCCTCAATTTTCAATTTTTGCCACCAGATAAGAGCTGCTATAAATATTTTTACATATATATATTTTTTCCCCTTTTTGTTTTCTTAATCTCTTTTGAGTTATAGACCCAGTAGTGGTATTGCTACCTCAAAGGATTTATATGGTTTTTATAAGCCTCTGACTCCCTAACTTCTAATGTGATCACTCAGCATTGCCTTCATCATCAATCACAATAATCTGGCCTATAGATGAAATTCAGGAGTTGATACCTAAATTCCATTCTGCTCTTGTGCTACAGAATTTGGGAAATGCTATCTGGGTCAATTATAGCAAGAATGCTCAATCAAAGGACTAAGAAGGAGAGGACCAAGGCAGAGCACCAATATGTGCACAGGATTCTATCAGGTTTTGTTTAAAAGCAACTGGCTTCCAACTTAGGCTAGTTCTATCTCTTCCATAATTTCTGTCTCTTCCCATATTTGAGGCAGAGATTGAGGCCAATGAGAAATTAATTCCCCAGTGTAGGAAGAGTTCTGAGGGCTAGAACTTTAAAAAGTCATTATCAAAGAGGGAGTCAGAAAGTGAATGACAAATACACAACTACTAGGAAGGGGTTAGCAAACCTAAGAACTCATTATATGATATGGAGTTGATCACAAAACCAAATTAAAAATAGAAACATCTTTCATATTTGTGTCCTATTGTATTAACACAAATGTTTTAGCATTAATCTATCAATAGATATAATATTGAAATGATAAAAATTCTATTCACTTGCCTTATTTATAGAAATTTGTTATGAAAGGAAAAAGGAACATGGTTATGATAATAGCAAGACCGTCTCTTCAAGGCAATAGACTTTCCAGACGTAAACTATATAACAGTGGAAAAATTCCCTTAGCTTTGTTTGATTAAGGGTAAGAGTCACAACAAACAACCAATCATGTAGAAAAGTTCCACTCTATTTGCAGGATGTCATGGCCTGCTTCAGAATTTGCCAGGTGGGAAAATTTCCTGTTCAAAAAGGAAATAGTGCAATGTGGAAACTGTGTTAAGAGGATCTTATCTTTATCTACACTAGATTACTTTTTCAACTTTCCCAGGCTCAGACATCCACCTGTATCAGTTCCCTTGAGCATTCCCTTTGGGCAGGATATACATAGCATTCCTCTTGGATGGTGGATTATTGACTTCATGGCAATTCAGATAATCATACTTGAAATAAAAATTCAAAATAATATCAAATTACAATCTCAAGAAATTTTGCCTTAAGTAACAATTTCACTAATTGTAGGTTATGATATTATTTTTCTCATGTTGCAATAACAGGCAACAATGAGGACGTATAAAGACATCTTATTCCTCCTTCACTTATAAATTAAGAATAATCATATTCCGGAGCCTCATATATACATTGAATATGTGAAAGTTGATTTAAAACTCCAAAAAATGCTGACTATGGTAAGCTTTTAATTTGTATTGTCTATTAATCCTTAAAACAAAAATGAAATCTTTGAATCTAAGGTCTATTGTTACTACATGCCATTTATTAACAGGTAGAATTTCATATTTTTCACAAATAATAGCCAAATAATCTACCAAGTAAATTCACTCTGTAGTATAAATAAATATGTAAGCTTTTACATTTTGACTGGGAGTGGTTCTTATTTCTCAAACTTTAATACTTTACAATTTTACAACATACTGTCAGCAGGACTGATAAAATCTTTTGACTCTGCCTGAATAGAAAGACCTAAAACATCACAAATAAGAACAGTTTAGTCTGAACTTTGCTAGTTCTCTCCCCTACTTTATAGTAGATTATTATTTTTATCCAGTTTAAAACAAAATATATCCAATATAATACTTAACAGTTTTCAGACATTTTGATCACATTCATTAATAGCTCAATTCATAATCTAACAGTATCCAAATTAAAAGAGAAGTTAATTTTAAACAGTATTTCTGATATTGCTTCCCAAATTTTATAACACAAGAAAAATTTTATAAATACAATAATAACATATACAATATCATATATTTAAAACATGAAACAAAACTCATTATGAGTCAAATGATATCAATTCAGTTGAATGAATTTCCCTATTATCTTACATGGAAAAATCATTTATTTGATCACTTTTGACATTCTATACTGAGTACATTCAAGATCAACATAGAGTACTTATATTCATTGACACTTATAGAATGCTTACAATGTGCCAGGCATCGTAGTACCTCAGCACTTTACAATTACTATGTTATTTGATCTTCACAACAAGACTGGGGAGATGGGTGCTATTATCTACCTTTTATAAATTAGGAAACTGCAATAAATAGGTGAAATAACTTGCTTAAAGTCACACAATTGATACATTTCTGAAGATGGATCTGAACCCTTGTTTTTCTAATTCAAGCATTTTTTTTTCAGATAATTAGGATTAAGTGACTGGGGTTAAGGTCCTATAAATCTCTGAGGCTGGTTTTGAACTCACGTTTTCCTGAAGTCAGAAAGACCTGAATTCAAATCTTACCTCAGATATGTGACTCTGGGCAAGTCCCTTAAACCTGTTTGCCTCAGTTTTCTCATCTATTAAATGAGCTAGAGAAGGAAATGTCAAACTACTTCAGTATCTTTCAAAGAAAATCCCCAAAGCAGACACCAAGAGTTGAACATGATTGAAACAATTGAACAACAGCAAAAATATCTCAGATTTCTTTCTACTTTCTCCTCTGAGTAATTTTAAATTTCTAAAATAATTTTTGTCACAACTCTTAGGCAAAGGCTCATGACACTTGCATTTTTTCTTTAATGAATTAAATAGTTTGAGAACATTGTTTGTTAGATTTTTAATTAAATGTCAATCCACCATTTCTGGAAAGTTAGGACAAGATACATATTCCTAAGTCTTTCTAAAGCAGTGCTTTAAAAAAATCAATTGTAGAGTAAATGAATGAAAGGTTGCCCCACCCCCTTTTTTGAAATTTTTACACCTGTCTCATCTTCTGTTACCTACAAGTATTTTGTTGTAAATAGTTGTATATTTGTTAAACACAGATACTGAGCCAAATGAGATCATTTAGTAATCTGGGTAAACAATTTGAAACTCCAGAAGCTCTAAAGATTTGGAAAATCTTCATCACTGCTGAGAGATTATAAAGAATTCAGAAAACATTATAATATTTTAAAGTATAGTAATTAATATTTTAGAATATTCTGACCACTCTGAAATTCCTTGGAGATATTATACCCCAATTTCAAATCCAATTAAAATCATGTCTGTTGCTAAATTAACCCACGGATACTCAAATCTAGATGTAAAATGATATATTCTCTTGATGCCAATTAATTAACCAAACATGTAAAATATATGAAAAAATTATTAATGCAACAGTTTTGATATTATGCCTCAAAGGTCTTTGAGATTCTCTGATGCTAGAAGGATGACAAATCAAGTAAATTCTTTGCTTCACGTAGGAAGCCTCACTAGAAAAGTTTTTGCCATGTGTGAAGGTCTCAGGCATTGTGAAAAAATGATCTTTTGAAAGCATATGGAGTTATAATTAGGTGGTATTGTGTGTAGAGGTTTGAATGGGTTTAGCACCATAAAGAACTGTACTAACTAAATGGCGCTAACAATGGCTTGCTGTGGTGTATTTCTTGCCTGTATTGGGCTCTTTTCTGTGTTATCATTGCTTTTAAAGAAAAAAACAAATCTTCTGCACTTGAAGATGAAAGGGCTCCCTTCTCATCTACTGTATCTATGCCGATAGAATCCCAGGACTGTTCTCCTTTTCCATTCAGTGTGCATGAGACTACTTAACTTATGTTTCCAGTCTCTAGCACGAAGGCGTTTTTTGGCATTTTTCCAGTATCTTTGATGGCTGTATAATGTCCCACAGCAGGAGTTGTGCTTTTATCTACAGCTCAGTCACTTTTTCTTATGCTATCCTAGAGGATTATCTTCTGCCACTGGCAACAGACCTTGAATTTCTTTTCCTTCAATAAAAGGATTTGTTTTAAGATGCTATTGCATGTTATGCTGTAATTAATTGCAAATCTTAGAAAGTGGGGATAAGTATGAAGCTAGATATACTGATAAAAATGATCCTTTGAGCCTGTGAAGAGAAGACTTTAGTTCTCATGGTGTGATGAATACACATTTCACATAAGTTTGTATTAAAATTCTCACAACACAATTCTATGGATTCCTGTTGAGGGCCTTGAATGCCAGGCTCAGGAATTTAATTTCTTATTCTATAATCAGTGGGGAGCCATTGAAGATATTTGAGCACGAGCATGACATCATCAGAATTGTACATTTGGAAGATTATTTGGATAGTTGCATGAATCAAGGATTAGAAAAGAAGAAAGAATCGAAGGCATGAAGACCAGTTATTAGAATAATTGAAACAAGAACAAGGGCTCGACCAGGAGAATGGTAGTGAGAATGGAAGAGAGTATTTGAATATGAGATATTAAGATAGAATTGATAGGATGGAATATGAGGGGGCACGAGTGATGGAAGTGTCATTGATTATTGTTCGGTGTAGTTCAAAAGAACACTCAATTTGGAGTCAGTTCATCTTGGTTGAGATACTGGTTATATTGTACTTCATGCTCCTTGAGGTTCTTTTCAGGACTATAAGTCTGGATGACTCTGAAGTTATAAATAGTTAGAATGGAAGTTGGGAGTAGGGAAGGAGAAATTCCATTTTGAGCATAATTAATTTGATGTCAGCAGAATATCCAGACATAGATTTCTTTATAATCCCAGGGGAAATTTTCTCCCATTTAAAACTCTCACAGGCCTGAGTAATTAAGAATGTGTAGACAACGTAGAACTGGTCTTGGAACATTTTCTACTACAAAAAGACTGCTTTATGGTTGTTTTATTTCATTTTGGGATAGAGAATATCATAATGGAGACAGCTGTAATTTATGATCTTTTGGGGATTTTTAAGCAGTGGCAATCAATAAACATTTATTATGTGATTACTATGTGCCAGGTACGAAGCTAAGCACTGGAGATATAAAGAGGGGCAAAAGACAGTTTCCATATACTACCAGTGAAGCTGGAGGATGGGATGATTGCAGGACCATAAAAGGCTAAGTAACTGCAAGGGAAGGGAAATCATGTCACAACTGGAGCTTGCTGCAGACTGAAAGCTAGAGTGAATCTTGCTTACTTGTTGAACTAGATGAACATGAGTCTTTCCTTCCCTACTTTTATATTTCTGAGGAACACTATAAAAGTTCTTCTCCCTCCATTCTCTATAAGCTATAGAACTACAGGAGGAATCTTCCAGCATAGAAATGAGGATGGGGAGTAGGAAAGGAATGAAAGACATGCAATCCCTATTTTTTTTAGGGAGGTTAGTATGTCTTTTTAAACCTTCATTTGAATTTCATATACATTGAAATTGCAAGGATCCATATGTCGCATGTCTGGATAATTTGGGGACAGAGGGGAGAGAAACTGAGAATTTGAAATCTCCCAAATGTTGGGGAGGTAGAGCCAAGATAATTGTAGAAGTTACTATTTTTGTTAATAATCAATCATCCCTTAAACTTTAAACCCTGGAAACAGTATCATGAGCTAGGAAGAGAAGCCATTTTGCCACATATAAAGGGCAAAAATATCTGATCACAATTTGGGAAATTACTCAGATTTTAAATGTTTTGTAGTAGCTGTTAGCTTAAGTACAGTTAACTTCCCTCCACTGTGTTATTTTAAGACAGTTTAAAATGATTTATTTATCTATTAATATATTTACCCAACACTCATACTACAGTGGAAAGAACACTGACTCTGAACCCAAAGATTCTAAATTAATATTCCACCTCTGACCCATGCTATATAGATGTGTGATCTTGAACAAGAAATTTAATTTTATTGGGCCTCAGTTCCTTACCTGTAAAAGGCCTCTAGAAACATCAAATTCAATATATCCAAAATAGAACCCTTTGATAAATTTTTTCATTCTTTTGCTTCTATTACATCCTCAGTGTTATCCATGATTTCTCATGCTACCTCATTTCTTTGAAGCAATCAACAATCTCCTTTGTATTTACAGTTATAACCCAATTCAGATATCCATCACCTTGTCATTGGGCTACTAACTGAATGCAGATCTACCTGCTTCAAGTCTACCTGCGTTTCAATCTATTCTTTGAACAGTCAGCCAAATGATTGTTCTCCAATATAGGTTTGATCTCTCTGTACTCTCTTCCCAACCCTACTCAATAAACTCATTCAGTCATTTTAGTCATGTTTGATTCTTTGTGATTTCATTTGGTGTTTTCTTCACAAAGACAAAGAGTGATTTGCCATTCCTTTCTCTAGCACATTTTGCAGATAAGGAAACTGAGGCAATCAAGGTTAAGTGACTTGTGTAGGGTCACACAGCAAGTAAATGTCTGAGGCCAGATTTGAAATCAGGAAGATGAGTCAATTTGATTATAGGCTTGGCACTCTATCCACTACACTACCCAGCTGTCCGGCCTATATAACAAAAGTAGAAATTTGGAACAAAGACTTGAAGGTGAAACAATGGCTTATATGTTTTCACCCAGATGTCTTTTGTTTTTTATTTTCCTCCCCCTCTACCCTTCCATTTCATTTTCCCAAGAAACCAAAGGATCTTATTTAGCATTTGTTTTGATATCCCACCTTGTATATAGTAGGTGCTTAATAGATTGTTGCAAGGTTGTCAGTATTACTTTCAAAAAATTAGTTTTTTAAAAATTAAAACATTTCTTTTCTTTCCCTTCACACTCCTATTGGAGAAAAGGAAAAAAAGAAAAAGGATAATACTGGTGGGAAAATTTTTTCTCATTCCCTATACACTGATGAACTCTATTAAATATTTTTAAAAATAAATTTTGATTCTTTTATATCACTATAGTTTCTCCTAGAATCTCTCCTTTCTTATCCAGAGAACCACTCCATATAATAACAGCAAAACATGTGTGAAGACATATGAAACTCCAGAAAGAATTCTACTTCTTCATTCTAAGAAAAGTAGAAAAGGCAATTTGGTTGGGGTTCCAAAGACAAATGAAATACCTGTGACTTCTATTTTGCTGCCTGACTGTATTTATTCCAAAAAAGCTTGGCCTCTGGAGTCCGAGTTTCCTTCTGGTGAGAAAATCCCCTATAAATGTAAGGCCTTAGGCATTGACAAATTCTTCTTAAGATGAGAAAAGTAATTGATCGTTTCCCCTAGTTTGTTATTAGATGTGTGAAAATCTTGAATTTCCATTATTAAAAGAGCTTGGACTGCAAGCTAACAGAGAACTGGTGCATTTGCCAAAGACAGAACAATTCCAGAACTACATGTTTGGCAGTATCTAGTAGGGATCATTAAACCAGTGCTTGGAAGTAGCCAGGGGACCACCAAAGAACCATCATCTTTCCCCCCAAATTCTTCCCTCTTCCTAAATTCCCTACTACTGTCAAGGGCATTTCCCTCCTATTATAGGAGGCCCACAAACTTAGGTATCATCCTTGACTCCTCAATTGCTTTCATTCCTCAAAGATATTCTAGCTACCAAGTCTATCAGTTTTTGTAATAAGGGTTCTTTCTGTCTTCTGATACTGCTATCTCCCTGGGATTGACCCTCACCACTTCAAAACTAGACTAGAAAAGTAGCCTTATGATTTCTTTGCTTTAAGTCTCTCTCCTGTACCACTCTATCTTTCACTTCACTCAAGGCAATCTCTCTGAAATATAGGTTTTACCACAACATACCTTTTCCCTCTCCATTCATTCAATACCAGTGGCTCCCTATTACTTCTGGTCTGAAATATAAAAATCCTGCTTGGCTTTTAAAAACTTTTCATAATTGGGCTCCTTCCTGCTTTTTCAGTCTCCTTATACTTCAGTCTCTTACCTTAAGATACTCTATGATCCAATGATGCCGACCTCCTTCCTGTTCCACACAGAAGACATTGCTGCTTCAGAATCTCTCCATTTTCACTGGCTGACTCTTATATCTGGAATTTCCTCTCTTTTCATATTCACTCCTGGCTTCCTTTAAATCTCAGCTAAAAATCTTACTTTCTGTAAGTTTTTCCCAGTTCTAATTAATGCTAGTGCTTGCCCTCTAAGATTATTTTCAATTTATCATGTATATATATGATATATATATATATATGCTTACATAATCCATCTCTAATCTACATATCTATGTAAAATTTCTATATATAATTTAATGAGGAAGACAATGGGCAATCATTTATTTACAAGCAAGATAGATACATATATCATATATATACATGTATATTATTGTTATTAGATTATAAGATCTTTGAAGACAGTTTTTTTTTGTATTTCTAGACCTTAGCTCAGTGCCTGGCACATAGTGGGTGCTTAACAATATTTGTTGACTTGATTTGATCACCCAGAAAGTTGATTGGATAAATCATTGGAAGAGACTATGTTCTTGAGAAAAGCTTAATTCAATACATGATAGTGGGGAATAGGGCCAGTGACAACATCATCATGAGACAGAGTAGCCTTGAAGCATCGGATACTTGGTCCAGGAATCCCATGTTCTCTGTGTGTGCCCTTAATGTAGGTCCTTGGCCACATGTATTTCTAACATGTATGTCCTTCATATGTTCATGTTGGCCACACATATAATATTAATGCCTTCTTTGTCTTTCTATTTTTCTCCTTCTCTTTCTGTATCCATCTCCCTACACACACACACTCACACATAGTGTGAAAGTGCTACTTTTAGTTTATGATTGGGGAGAATGTTTTATTGTTGTTTTTATTGCTATACTATTTATTTAGATAGCTAAATTTACAGGTATAGTGAATGCACTAATCTTCTTTCTTTCTTTAAGCTGGTTCATTTAGTCAAACTGCATCATATTGACATGTTGAAAAATTCCCAGGAGTAACCACACTTTTACAAATAACTCAGTGTTCTAAAGGTAACCCTGATGGGGAAATTCCTCTTATATTTATTTGTTATTTGTCCTTCTTTTTCAAAGAGGAACATATCATCAGGGAGGTGATGCCATGACATGCAAGTAAATTAGATTTCAGGGAGGGAGGACTCTGCAAGGTCATCTGCCTCACTTTCCCCTCCAGAGCCATCTGGGTTTGATGGCAAGATACAGATCAAGATGACTGGAGTTGGTCCTGCATACAAGGGGAGACCTTGGCCTTTTTCAGTTAATGTCTTCCACAGGTCTCAGTTTGACTGAGCTTACTCCCATTCAGCAATTAAGGCTAGATAGTTTCACTAGATATCTGAACCCCTACTATTTTATATTCCATTTAACAAATTAGTCAAGATAAATTCCATTAAATCTTTTAAAGAATTTATTTAATTTTAACTTGAATTTTAAGAATTTACTTAATTTTTAAAAATATCACCATATTTTCTCCTAGAATCTCTTTTTCTTCCCCCACTACCTGTCCATATCATGTATCAAATAATCAAATGTCTTAATTGGAAACATTTACTAAGCATAATTTAAAGGAATAATAATAATAGTAATAGTAATAATACTGCCATAATCTTTCAACTGTAAGCATGGGACACACTCTTCCACTAAAGTACAACATGTTTATTGGGGAACTTAACTACAAATTTACCCCTTGTTCAGGGAGGCATAAGATAAGTAAACTTTACCTAATTAACTCACAACTCTGTACTAGAGATACTGATGTCCAGGAACATCAATTTATTTTGTCCAGGAACAGTCTACATAATAACTCATTAATGGATGGGGCTGTTCCTTCACTGACTGCTCTGTTTGGACTCTTTTGTTGCATTCTTTTGTTGGACAATCTCTTGTTGGAGAAGGCTGCTTCCCCATGTTTGTACCACTCAAATTGTTCCTCTTCTGGGTGATCAAGGTAGTACTACACTCTTTCAGTGAAAGAAAAAAACAATGACCCATAAACCTGGAATTTACAATTTCTTCCTGGATTCAACCAGAGATCTCTCCTGAGATCAGCTCAGCTTAGAACTCCTGAACTCACCTTCTGTAGTCCAAAGTGTTTCTTTGGTTTCTTCAATGGAATACCTTTTTTCTTATCTCACGGTGTTAAACCCAAATCCTCAGGTCTTCCAACCAAGCCACAAGGGGATAATGTATATTTATTTGTTCCTTAGTCACTAAACATTTCTGGGAGTCAGGGCTTCCTATCATCTTCAGTGCTCTCATGTCACTGACAAAATGAAAAGAATTGGCAAAAGAATACCATAGTCTTTTTACCTTTTCCTCTGTGGATTGTTGTCTCAGTATCCATAAAACACACACCTATATACAAGATTTATTTTGTGAGTCTGAGATCAAGTTGAAGTTTCTTGAGAAGTCAAGAGACAGGATAAAATTTTTTTTATGAGGATGTACAAGCTTGGTCCTGAGACTTTAGAATTGTTTTGTGGGCTTTGTCTGGTGGATGAATTCCAATGCCAATTAAAATTCCATGTAGTTGAGAGTGAAGAGGCTAGACAACCAAGTCTATAATTCCATGGATTTTTTTCCATGCTGAATAGAGTAGAAAGGTTCCTGAGATATTGGAAACTCTTGGTAGGGCAAGATAGCCCCATGAATATAGAACCCCTTTGGGATTGCCAAAGTAATACAAACTGGGTGGGAGTAAAGGAAGAATTGGAACTTATTCTGAGGTACTGTGATAGTCATGTATGGGCTATGAACGTTTGGGATATGGAATGGGATAGGACCCACTGGAGCAAGACTGGTTGGCACTGGTCACTGCCATGAAATATACCTAACTGTTGTGAAATCAAATGGGACATTGTTCTAAATCTCTTTCTTTTCTTCTTCTCTGCCTCCCTCCTTCCTGTTTGCTCCGAATGTTTGTTTTGATTTCAGTGAATTCCAAAGCCACAATCCTTTCTCTGATTTTTCCTGTCATATCTTGGGCACAGAAGGTTGTCAGTGGGAGAATCAGAGAAAAGGATGTGACTCATTTAAAATTACCTTACTGTATTTCAATAAATTATGTGCCCATTAAATGTAAAGTGTCTAAGTTTTATAAATAAAGTCAACCAGTCAAAAGTGGGAGGTGTCTTTAATGAGACTTAAGGGCAGAAATAAGATTTCTCAATTTCAGGTATTTCAGAGTATATCCAGGAATACTCCTAGATCTGTGGTAAAATGCCCTCTAATTTCAACTAATTGTGTTCTCTGGTTGATTAGTACAAGTACATACTTATGGAGACTGATGAGTTTATAATGGATCCTTATAAACTGTGACACTTTTCTGGGGGCTTCACATGTAAAGGAGAAGGGGCACAAAACACTTATATATGATGTCCAGAAGAGGGAAAAAATTCTCTACATGTGGAATGAGTAGAGTAGCAAGCAGTGATATTACTTTTCCCTTCTGGGTCCTTTTTCTCTCTTAATACAGGCAAAGCTTATATTAGATTTTTTTTTTTTGAGATTTTGTCTCACACTGTTTGCTCATATTGAATTTAAAGTCCACTAATAAACATAATTTTTTGGTACAAAATTTTGTCTAGCTGTCTCATAGACACAAAACAGATTTTTGGACAATTCAGGGGAATCAGCTTCAAAATTCTTAACCTTGTTTTCAAAACTCATTTTCTATTACACGCCTACACATTACTTTACACTAAAGAAAAGCTTGACAGCTTGTTTTCCTCAAGTGTGCCATGATCTGACTTGCTCCCTTATTTAGTTCCTATAGTTCTTTATAACTGGCTTATATTAATTATTAAGTGCTTTGCATTTTGTCTTTTTTTTTGCACATGCATCTTATTTCTCTCACTAGATTATAAATTCTTAAGGGCAGAGACAATGTTTTGCGCATCTTTCTATTTCTCAGAATACCTAGCATAGTATGGTGTGGGCTCATTAAATACTCATTGCATGAATTAAGGAATTAATATAAGATAATATAACAATTGTAGAAGATATTCAGTTCAGTCAATGAAAGTGTGAATAAGGTAGAATACTTTTAATTGCACATCTCCAATCCAGTATCCAAATACTAGCTGACAGATTTGGCAAATGATTTAGTGATTAAGACTATAAAGATTTATTTTTCAGTAATATCTCCTTTTCATATCACTGTCAAAACCCAGAGAGATCATTATCTTCTCTTGACTTCTCATTCAGGAAAATCTTTCATAAGCTGAGGCCCATAAGGATGCTTTTTGTCCTTCTTGAGTTTAGGCATATTTCATTTTGGGTTGAATGACAGATATTGCCTGTGGATGTTAAATGAAAGAGAACAGCAAAATATCAGTATTCTTATCTATAATTTTATCCAGTGGGTTTGAAAAATCAAAGATTTCAGCTATGAATAAACTCTTTGAAATATAAATATTAATATCCAACCAGACATTTATTTAAAAAAATTATTTATATTTTTTGTTGAATTAGGTAAACTTGTTAGAACATTATTATGGTTGGACATTTTAATTTTAAAGTATTTATTAAATATTACATTATTTCAGTGTTAAAGGGTAGAAAAATGAAAATTTACATAAAAAATTTAAATCAAATTAAATAAATATAACATAAGCTAATACAATTGGAGTATTTTTATTTAGCTGATATTTTTGTTTTAACCTATGATTTCATCAATGTGGGGATCTAGTGTAAGAAAACACCCTACCAAGACAGGTATATGATGCTTCTCTAATTACATAGCACATTGCTTCTTTAAAAAAGAAATTAATAGATATTTTTATTTAATTCACAAAGTTTCACACATAAATCTAAGAGAAATAACACTAGTAAAATTTAAAAAAATTAAAAAGTCTCTTTAATAACTTCAAAAGTCATCAGTTACATCAAGTGGGAATTTTCAAGTAAGTCATCCAGAATGAAGTGAAAAATGTGTTGGACGTAGATTTGGCAAAGAAACTACTGTTTCCATCTATATGATGACTTGAAGATGGGTGCCATATTGTGCATACACTTACTCGTGACAATGACTAAAGTTATCCCTGTCTTAGAAATCCTTGCAACAAGTTCCACAATTACATATAAAATTTCTAATTCTACTGACAAATAAAATCTATTAAATTATAGATGAATTTTTCAGTAAATTGATGAAATAATTTTCTGAAATATCTGAACTACAGCAAGTTGTGCTCAGATTTTATGACACTGCTAAACTTCTCTCCATATGGGTAGCCATAGCCTGCATATGCCTCGTAATGCATGCATCACCACATAATGACTAATGAGGCAAGGTAAAGAAATCGAAAATCTTTTCATTCCCTCAACATGCAGCTGGTGTGTGATGCCAGATGTAAAATCATTGGTGTACTTGCCAAGTTCCCAGGATAATATCATGATTTATTTAAACACACACAATCAAAAACAGGTCAGTCTTTGGAAAATGACCAGTTTCAAAGAGAGTGGCCAATTGGTGACTGTAAAATATCTTATTAATAACATACTGAATATGCGTGAAATATGAGATTATCATTTACATTTTACTTTCTTTGTAAATTGCAGCAATACTCCTCTGAATAAAAAGCTAATGACTCTAGTTTCTAATCCCTCAAATTAAGCAGAATTACTTTATAATGAGGCACATAAAATCACTAGAGCTATAATTGAAAAATCTTTGGTATTTTGAAATAAATGCTACAGATGCCTATCTAAAGTGAATAGTAAATCGCACTTCTCCTTTAATACTCTCCCCTTTGGTACTTTTTGTAAAAAACAAAATTCATTATAAAGGCTAAGGCATAATTTTTTTGGGGGGAGGTTCATTGCCATTCTTTGAAGCTATAAGAACACAGCACACAGAGGCTAAAGAGGTCATAGGAGCATAGATTTTGGAGTTTCCAGAAGGGATTTTAGAAGTCATCTAGTTTAATTCCCTAATGAACAATTCCCAGAAATATCTGGGCATATTACCTGATTCCCAGATGAGTAAATTTAGGCTCAGGGCAGCTATCTGGTTAAAGCCCTGGACCTAGATTGAGGAAGACTCAGCTTAATGAGTTCAAATGTGGCCTCTAACAAATATTAGCTGTATGATACTGGGCAAGTTACTTAACCTTGTTTGTCTCAGTTTTCTAAGCTATAGGATGATCTGGAGAAGGAAATGGCAAACCACTCAAGTATCTTTGCCAAGAAAAGCCCAAATGTGGTCTTGAAATGTTGGACATGACAGACAATGACTGAACAACAGCAGCAAAATTCAGGCTTAGAGAGACTACTAGAGACTTTTACAAGATTAAACAGATATTAAGTAATAGAATTAGGGTTTGAATCTGGATCCTCTGAGTCTCAATTCAATACTCATGGCTTTTTAGGATAGTTTGTCTCAAGGGAACCCACAGGAATAATTTCAGGGTATTTTCATTGGAACTGTCCTACCTTCAATTTCTGTGGGGATTTTGTAGTCCTTGAAAAAACATTGGGAAGGTCTTTCCCTTATCTTCAGCACCTTACATGACTTCGTCATTCACTTAAAGTCAATTCTGAGTCACTGATGCTAATATTATCAATAGCCAAAACAATCCTTTGCAACTCAAGAAAAGACAATAAAGCAGAGTAGAGTGGCATTTGTGGGATGTTATTTTATTATTTTGAAAAACCATTTTATTTAGATTTTTAGCCTCTCAGGCTGCTATTGTCTTTTTTCTGCAAATTGCTTTGAAGATCCAGAATGAGGGGAATTTGTAGACCTGACAGAAGAGAAAGGGAATCAATGATCAGGGCAAGAAGAATTGTCCATAACCCTAGTTATGCCAGATGAGAGAATGGCAATTCCTTTTGTTCTTCAGAGATAGACAACTGGTGTCTTCCACACAATAGAATTGAAACTCTTTGCAGAATTCTCCCAGTTATTTTTTAGAGGAATAGGGTAGAGGCTCACTCAGATGCATTGTATTACATCACCATCTCTGATGTTGTCCACCAAGAGGTACCAATGAGGTTAAATGAGAGATGGAAGTTCTTGTTATGGAGTAGGTAATATTGAGGTATGTGAATAGGGGACTGGGGTAGGAGGATGAATTAACAAACAGTAAGAAGGTACATTATCAGAACTGAGGAAACCTGTTAGAGAAAAATAGATCTAGAAAACCATTTTTTTTATACCATTTGAGACAATGAAGTAGAAAATTCTTTGTTCCTTTGGTAGAACCATGATTTCATCAGTGTGATTACTCCTTCTATTTTATTAATGAAATTCAAATTTTCTTTATAGCTTCCAAACTTGTTTAGTTCTTTTTAAAATCCTCCTTAGAGCATCTGCCAAACACAATGGAGTCTTTCCTCTAATTCTTTTACTTTTTCTGATGTACTATATATTGTCCAAATTGTCTGTCATCTTGTTATATTGCTACATGACTAGCCTTTTTTTTATGGCTACACATGTCCTAGATTAAGTCTATTATATCCCTCTTTGCTTACAAGTAATGTGCAATATCCTATTTTCACCATTAACTGTATGTCCTTCCATTGCCTTTAGGGCCTCTGTCATTTTGACTCTCTTTGAGTCTAGTATTCCCTATAGGATTGAAGGGAGAGATGAATTATGAAGACATCTTGAAAGTTTTCTCTTGGCCATTTTTGACATTTAAAGTGTTTCAATCAGAGCATAAGACCTAATTAATATTGATATACACTTCCAAGAGAAAAATAGATTTTGCTAATTATACAGGCAATTTTTTTTTGTTTTCAGCAGTAAAAATAATCATTTAATTGTACCCAGAAGCAAGAAGTTTCTTTGTTATAGCACTTTTTCTTAAAAAAGTCTTTCAAATGACACAGGAAACCCGAGGTCTAGAGCTTTTGCAATTATGAAAAGTCCCATGGCTCACTTCTTAAACAAATCAGGTTCAACATGCCATCTAAAGCTTAGGAATTAGTGCTGCCATTTTAGAATCTGAAAATGCTATAAATCCTTTTCTTTCTTTTCAGCCTACACATACACACACATTAAGATGTCACTGTGTAAATATTGCTAGTGAAAAATATGATATTTTTGGTCATATGTTCATGTGCACTAGGATTAATCCTAAATTCTGACCCCAAAGGGTCCGTTTCTAGGTTTTGCTCATTTTTTTTTCCACTCAGTAATTTTACTCCAGCAAGAATAAGGGTTAGAATTTATTGAAGTTTCTCTCAAAGGGAGATGACAGAGGCCTCAATTCCCACACGGCACTTATACAATATAGGTATTAGAAGTGCTTTTATTTTATTTCACCAAAAATGGCAGTGATGCGAATAATTCATCATAGACCTTGAATAAATACAAACCAGAAAACACTCAGTCAGTTAACTTGGTCTTTGATGTGAAGACAGTTTATGGATTACTGAACAAGTACTCCACATTCATCCCAGATGTATGCTGCCCAAAACAATAGCCAGGAGGCATTTGCAAGCTCCAGATTTTCCCCAGTCTTCCAGTTGTAGGAGCCATATTTATATTCTTTTTCCTTCTCCAAGAACATGCTGTTGGGTAAATCTTATAAATCTCATTCCCAAATTCTCATATTAGGTGAATTCTTGAACTTGATATTATCTATGGACTAATGGGTAAAGTTCACTTGAGAAAGTTTACTTTTTATTTAAGGAGAAATATATCCTCATTCCTGACTTAACTGTATAACTGAGGGATATCTTCACCATGGCTTCTATCTCTTATTGCTTTTTCAGATTCCTTTTGTGTGTTGTCTTCTTCCATAGATTGTAAAGCTCTTTGAGGTCAGGGATTATTTTTATTTTTTCAAAATTTGTATCCCCACTGCTCAACACAGTGCTTGTCACACAGTAAGTACTTATTATATGTTTATTGATTATTGATTCATTTCAGGATCTCTCTTCAGTCTATGTATAAGCACATATTTCTTAATGATAGGCCATTGCACCAGCAAATTGCCACAGTAGCTTCATCAACCATGAAATGTCACAGCCAGAAGATTATCTTTGTGACTCTGGTAAGTCAGTTAGCCTCCAATTCCAGTTTTCTCCTTTGACAAATGTGAATAAAGGGTGAGGAGATGAGACAAAGAAGGAGAGGGGATTTTCTTTTCTTTTTTTTATTAAAGCTTTTTATTTGCAAAACATACGTATGGGTAATTTTTCAACATTGAGCCTTATAAAGCTTTCTGTTACAAATTTTTCCCCCCTAGTCCCCAACCCTCCCCTAGATGGCAGGAAGTCTACTACATGTTAATGAGGGGATTTTCAAGAATGAAATTCTGAAGACATAAAGAGGAACAATTTCAAAGAGATGGAAATATGGGATTTGTATCAAATGACTGATATAGATGCCTAGGGAATTTATTAACCATCTTAGTCTTTAAAACAAAATGTATAGAGGATAAAGCAAAAATTGGTAACAGAGGATGAATATAAGAATGTAAAATGATCATATAAAATAAAGTCAGGATTGATAAAGCTCTGAGGAAACTGAGGTTGTCAAGGGAAGCAGAGGATAATTTTCTTAGGTATATTGGGAATATAAGGAGGATTGAGGAAGGGATAAGTCCTTTGGTTAAAGGGAAGGAGTATATAGGATAATAATAATTGACCACAGATAAGAGGCAGTCACTAAATTTAAATTTATTTATGTTTTCTTTGCCAAGGAGAATTACTTCTATGCTGGAAATGATGGAGCAAAAATGACTAATAGAGAATTGATTTCTCAGATAAATAAGAAGATAAAGAAAGAGATCCCTTACCAACTCTTGATGAATTCAAGTCACCTGGCCCAGATGAAAAGTTGAATCCTTGAGACCTGGAAGAACTGGCAGATGTGATTTTATGAGTCAGTGATGCTTGAAAGATCATCAAGAAAAAAATGCACCATGAGACAAGAGAAGGGAAAATGTCTAAAAGTAGAATTTTTGTTATGAAAATTTAAATTGTTTTAATGTTCATTATTTTTTAATATTCATTTAAAAGACAATTTTAAATTCTGAATTTTCTCCCTCCTTCCTGCCCCTCTCTTGCCCATTGAGAAAGCAAGCAATGCAATATCAATTATACATGTGAAACCATGTAAAACATTTAATTATTGGACATGTTGAAAAATGAAAAGCAAGAAAAACAAAATGAAAAAAAATTATGCTTCCTTCTGCACTCAGACTTCATCAGTTCTCTCTCTGGAGGTGGAAAGTATTTGTTTGTCATGAGTCAGTCCTTTGAAATTGTCTTGGATCACTATATTAATCAGAGCAGTTCTCTTTTTAAAAAAAATACTTTTTTTCCAATTACATGTAAAATAATTTTAAACATGTATTTTTAAAAACGATTTTGAGTTCTAAATTCTCTCCCTCCCTCATTTTTTCCTCCATCATTGAAAAGACAAGCAATTTGACTTAGGTATGCCTGTGCAGTCAAGTAAAACATATTTTCATATTAGTCATGTTGTGAAAGAAAACACAGACCAAAAAACCCCACTAAAATATAAACTAAAAAAATAGTATGCTTTGATCTGCACTCAAACTTTACAAGTTCTTTCTGTGGGGGTGAATAGCATTTTTCACTCATAAGTTCCTTGGAATTGTCTTGTATCATAGGGAGAGGCAAAATAGAGCAATTATCTTATACAAATGAAGCATGAATGGAAGAACTATTACAGTGGAAGCAGGTGAGGTTAGAGGACTCGTAGTGCTGGAACTTTATTCTCATTGGAACTAGATTAAAGAGAGAATAACATATGCATCTAGAAAGTTATAAAAATCTAATTTTATAAAGAAATAGGAGGGCAAGTAGACAGAATAAAGAAGGAACATTTAGAAGAGTGTGCAGATTAAAAGTAGGAGGGTGGGGAAAGAGGATAAGGGAGAAACTTCAAGAGAACATTAAAAAATAAGAAGAAAAAAAACAACAAAAAAAGAAACATAAGGAAATAAGAGGGTAAGAGGAGAGGATAGGAAAGGATTCTAAAAAAGTGCATATTAGCAAGGTAGTACTTAGAAGTAAATTAGACTTGTGAAAAGGAATGAGGTAAAAAGAGAAGCTGAGAAGGATAATAGTGAGGAAATACATAACAAGTAATTACAATTTTGAAAGTGAATGGAATGAATTCACTCAAAAACCAGAAAGGGGATAGCAGAATGGATTAAAATACAGAATCCAACAATATGTAGTTTACAAGAAACAAATTAAAAATAAAAGATTCACACAGAGTTAAAGTGCTGGAACAGTATTTAGCTGATGCAAAACAAAACCAAAACAAAATAAAACAGGGGTAGCAATCAAAATCTCTGACAAAATTAAAGGTAAAATAGACATTAAAAAAAAGATAAACAGGGAAACTATATCATGATAAAAAGTACCATAGATAATAAAGTAAGATCAATACTAAACCTGTATGCACCAAATGCTATAGCATCTAAAATTTTAAAGTGAAAGTGAATTACAGGTAGAAATAGATAGTAATACTATAATAGTAGGAGACTTTAATCTTTCTCAGAATTAGATAAATCTAACCAAAAAAAATGAAGAAGAAAGAATTCAATGAAGTGAATTGCATCTTAAATAAGTAAGACATACTAAATATTTGGAGAGAATTGAATGAGAATAGAAAGGAATACAATTTTTTTCTTATGGCACAAGGTACCATTATAAAAATTGATCATATATTAGAACTAAAGACTTTATAATTAAATGTAGAAAAGCAGAATATTAACTGCAATCTTTCCAGATCACAAAGCAATAAAATTATATTCAGTAAGATACTATGGAAACACAGATTAAAAACTAATTAGAGACTAAAGAATGATTAGCTTAAAGAACAAATAATCAATAATTTTTTTAAAGAAAATGATATTTAGACAACATATCCAAATCTATAGGATGCAGCATAAACAGTAATAAGAGGAAAATTTATATCTCTAAATGTTTATATCAATAAAAAGAGAAGAAGCAGACTAATGAATTTGGTAAACAATTTAAAAAAATAGAAAAAGAACAAAGTAACAATCCTCAAACACCAAACTAAAAATCCTAAAAATTACTAAAATTGAGTGTAAAAAAACTAATTATTAATAAATAAAACTGATTGGTATTTATGAAAAAATTCCAAACAAAACCAAACTAATAAAATAGTTAAACCATTGGGTAATAAGATTTTTAAAAAGAAAGAAGAAAACCAAATTATTAACATTAAAAATGGTATATACAACCAGTAATGAAGATAAAATCAAATAACTATAAGGAATTATTCTGGCCAATTACATGCCCCAAAATTTAACAAGTTAAATGAAATGGAAGAATATCTACAAAAATAAAAACTACCTACAATAGCAGAAGAGGAAATAGAATATCTAAATAAACTGATGTTAGAAAAAGAAATTGAACAGACCACAAATAAATGTCTTTTTTTAAGGTTTATTTAAAAGAAATTAGGTTATACATGTACATTCATTTATTTTTACATATTTCCATGTGAATCATATTGAGAAAGAAAAGTCAGGAAAAAAAGGGAAAAACCATGAGGGAAAAAAAAAACTATAATAAAAAAAGGTGAAAATAGTATGCTTTAATCTGCATTGAATTTCCATAGTTCTCTCTCTGGATGTGGATAGCATTTTACATCCAAAGTTTATTGGAATTGCCTTGAATCACTGAATTGCTGAAAAGCGTCCAGTCTATCATAGTTGATCATCACACAATTTTATTATCTTGTTCAATATTTTCCTGGTTCTGCTTGCTTCATTTAGCATAAGTTCATGTAAATCTTTCCAGGCTTTTCTAAAATCAGCCTGCTCATAATTTCTGATAGAACAGTACTGTTTCATATACCACAATTTATTCAGCCATTCCCTAATTGATGAGCACCCAATTCTTTGCCACCGCAAAAAGGAGCAGCTACAAACATTATTGCACATGTGTATCCTTCCCTCTCTTTTATGATTGTTTTGGTATACAGACCCAGTAGTGGCACTGCTAAATCAAAAAATATCAAAGGTTTCATAGTTCTTTGGGCTTAGTTCCAAATTCCTCTCCAGAATGATTGGATCAGTTCACAACTCCACCAACAATACATTAGTATCCCAGTTTTCCCACATTCCTTCTACCACAAATGAGATTCATAAGAAAAAAGCAACATCAAACATTAAAAGATCAACTAATTTAACATTAAATAAATTATTTGGGATAATAGGCAAAGAAGGAGTTCTATCAAGTTTCTTCTATGAAACAACTAATTAGTATTGGTTCCAAAATCAAGAAGAACAAAAACAGAGAAAGAAAATTACCGACCAAATTTATTGATACATATAGATAGAAAAATCCTAAATAAGATACTAGTTAGGACACTACAGCAATATATTACAAAGATTATATATTGTGACCAATGGGGTTTATACCAAGAATGTAGAAGAAAAAATATTAACATAATTTATTATATCAATAACAAAAATTATAGAATTATATCAATTGATGCAGAAAAAAGCTTGTGATTAAAACACAACACAAACATTTGAAAGCATTGATATAAATGGGTTTTTTCCTTTCAATGATAAAAAATTTTAGCAAATGTAAGGGTTATTGTTGAAGAATTACCCACACATGTTATGCAAATAAAATAAAATTAAAAAAAAAGGTAGAAAAAAATTTTAGCAAAAACCATTTACAAGCATTATTTGTAACGAATAAGATGAAGAGTGAAACAAGAACACCCATTGTCATCTGTATTATTCAATATTGCATGAGAAATGCTAGCAATAGAAATAAGAAAAAGAAATTGAAGGAATCAGAATGGGCAATAATCTAATAAAATTATTTCTTGTGATGATATACTTGGAAAATCTCAAAGATTCAACTAAAAATTAGTGGGAATAATGAATTAAAATTAATTCATTGCAAGGTAGCAGGAAGTAAAATAAACCCACATAAATCATCAGTATTTCTATACATTGCCAACAAAACTCTGCAGGAAGAGATAGTAAAGAAAGATTCCATTTAAAATAATTGTAAACAGTTTAAAATACCTGGGAGTATACCTACCAAAACAAAACCAAGAACTACATAAACATAATTTAAAAACACTTTTTATATAAATAAAGACAAATTTAAACAACTAGGGAAATATTATTTGTTCATGGGGAGGCAGAACCAATAATGAAAATGATAATTTAACCTAAACTAATCTATTTATTTAAAGTCATCCCAGCTGAATTAACAAAAAATTATTTTCCTCAGTTAGAAAAAATTCATCTGGAGGAACAAAAAAAAATCAAGACTATCTAAAGAATGAATGAAAAAATGTAAAGGAACATGGTTCAGCATATCTTAAATTATGACAATATATAAACTATAAGGCAGTAATTATTTTTAGTAGTAGTTTATTTTTCCAAATACATGTAGAGTTTTCAACATTTATTTTTGTAAAACTGTGTATTCCAATTTTTCCCTCTTTCCTTTAACTCCCCACTCCCCCAAATAGCAAGCAATGTGATATAGGATAAATTTTTGCAATTCTTTTAAACACATTTCCATATTTGTCATGTGTATGAAAAATTGGATCAAAAAGGAAAAAGCCATCAGAAAGAAATAAATAATCAGCAAGCAAACCACAACAACAAAAAAGGTGAAAACATTATATTTAAATCCATATTTAGTCTCCATAGTTCTCTCTCTGGATGGGAATGGCATTTTCCATCTAAGGCAGTAATTATTAAAACTATCTGGAATTGGATAAGAAATAGAAAAGCAGATCAGTGCAACAAACTAGTCATTCACTACACAGTAGCAAACGATTATAACAATCTTATGTTTACAATCGTAAAGATTTAAATTTTGGGGATAAAAATTTGGTATTTGATAAAAATTGTTGGCAAAGCTAGAAAGCAGTCAGGCAGATATTAGGAATAGGTCAATAACTTACATCAAAATAAGATCAAAATAGATACATGATCTAAATATAAAGGAAGATATTAAAAATTATAAGAATATAGACAATATTACCTATCAGACTTATGGTAGGAGAATAATTAAGAGATAGAGAACATTGTATAAAATGGATAATTTTGATTATATTAAATTAAAAAGTTTTTGTAGAAATAAAACAAATGTAAACATGATTAGTAGGAAAATATAAAATTGGGAGAAAATTTTTATAGTTTCTCAGATAAGGAGCTCATATCTCAAAATTATAAAGAACTTTGTCAAACAAGAATATGAGTCATTCCCAGATTAATAAATGGTCAAAGAAATGAACAGGCAGTTAAAGAAGAACTTTGGACAACTAAGTAATTTTGAGTACTAAAAATTCCCAAATCGACTACAAAGAACCTTTAAAGGAAGATGCTATTCACCTCCAGAGGAAGAAGTGATAAATAGAAGTATGTATGCATATGTATATATTACTTTATATCTCTGGGAATAAGTTTCTTCATGTAGAAGATAAGAATGTTGTACTAGATGATCTCTTAGCTCCTTTTAGCTCTGGATTTCTACAAATTCTGTCACTATTTAGTGACACTTTGCTAACTAAGAATAGGACATCATTTCATTTTACAAGTATTGAACTATTTTGTGTAAGGCATTATATTATATAAAGTAAGGAGTATAAAGATACATATGGCAAAATTTCTGAATTTACAGAACTTAAAATTTAGGAGATATGACATGTACAGAAATAACTTCAAAATAAGGTAGCATATGAATACCATATGAATAGATAAAATAAAGGATTATAGAAGGGAGAGATCTCTCCCAATTAGAATAATCTGGGAGGGACACTTGAAGTAGGTTGCATAATTTCCAAAGATAAGACTTGGAAAGGTAAGAAAGGAGTCAAGAACACAAGATTTCAAATTCAACTTCAGACAATTACTAGCTTTATGACCTTCTATGAGTTATTTAATTTCTGTCTGTCTCATTTTCCTCATCTGTAAAATGGAGTGTAATAATAACACCTGCCTCTCAAGTAACCTCGGAGTTTATGATGATAAAATGAAATGATATCTGCAAAACACTTTACAAACTGTAAGGCTCTATATAAATACTTTAATTATTTATTACTATTATCTGGGAGAAATTGTTCTATACAGAGGGAGTGACATAAGGAAAAGTCCAGAAGCAGAAAAATGGAATAAGTTGGAGGAAGTAAGAAATTAATATTATATTTGGAGTTCAAAAGAGAGGAATAGTGACTCATGAAGCTAGAAAGAAATATTTGGGCACCATATTGTAGAGGGTTTGGTTATGAAGTTGAATTTGAACTTTACTTGATAACCAAATCATTGACATCTGACTTTCTCCTGAGAGCATCACATTATCTAAAAGCCCCTCCAACAGTCATTCCTCCTCTTATTGTTTCTAGCTCATAGACAGGGGTTAAGGTTAGCACATTTATCAGCTCCTTGGTATCATTTTGTTCACTACCTCTTTCTCAGTTGAGAATTTATTTAATTTGATTACAATACTCCTCTTCTCATCCTTTCTGTAGTTATTTATGAACCTTCAGTACATATTCCTTCCTTCTTCAGTTACTTCAATGCCACCTAAATATTACTTTATAAATTATTCTTTATTAGCATGCTTAAAGATTTTTAATAGTCACATTTTGATGATCCTTCTAATATCTTGATATCACAATTTATTATTCTCTCAGTGATTTCTACCTCTTCCTCAGTCAACCTCTGGAGCAGGTATGTCTTATATCTTATCCTTACTTTGAACTATTCTACCACCAGCATCTTGAATTCAAATTTTACTTTTTCTACTATTCTGTCTTTATTTTTCTTCATTTCTACTGTACCCATTCCTTCCCTTCATTTATCTCTAGATTTTTATTCCAACTCTCATAGCTGAGTTCATCCCACCACTTCTCATTTCACTTGTCTTCCTTCCCAGCCTGAATTCCATGTTTAACCATTCCAGTTGCTTGATCCTAGAATCTCTACCATTGCTCTCATTGATCTTTCTTCTAAAGAATACCCAGTCCTTTGTAATGCCAAATATGTTATTTTAACTTCCTGTTCTGAGTAACTGGAAGAAATTTAAATTATGTGTCCAATCTGATTCATACTGTTTTATTTAATTTTTGTTGTCCCTTTATTGTTGTTTGAAAACACATTGTTAAGGTTTTTGAGGCTTTACTAAATTACATTTAATAATAGTTTCAAGATTTTTCTTTTTCACTTGTCAATTCTTAGTCTCCTTTGCTCTTAGAAGATGATTTTGTTATTACTTGTATTGAATACATTAAGATCATGCACTCTGAATTTTTCTCAACTCCCTTCTTATCCTTTAAAACTTCTTTTTATTGTTGTCCTTTCTTTCTTGCTTCTGTTTTATGTCTACCCTTCTTGCTATTAGAAAGGCCCTCTTTTTATATGTTTGCACTCAGGAAGTGGAAAAAATGTGGGCTCTGGTATCAGAGAACCTGAGTTCTAATCCTAACTTTGCTATATGCTACAGTGGCTGTGTGACCATAGACAAATCCTTCTTGGATTTAATTGATGTTTTCTTATCTGGAAAATAAGGGAGTTGAACTCTGAGGCTCTTTCTAACTTTAAATCTATGTTCCTATGACCTCTTCTAAGATCTTGAGTTTTTATCTTGCATCCATAATTTTTCTTTCTCTACTGACTCCTTTTGTTCTTCTGACAAACACATTCAGGTTTTTTGTATGTTAAAAAAAATCAAAACGAAACTTCTTGGCTATTATCTTTTTTTTTTCTTCCCTTTTTCCCTTCATAAACTTGATAAAGTGTATCTTTTCATCATCACTCTTAAACTCTTTGTTTTAAGTCAATGACTCCTCTGATACCATTCTTTCTTTGGACATTTCATTTATCTTCATAAATAGCAAACCCAACAAGGTCTTCTCAGTCTTTCTTTTTCAATATATACGGAATAAATATGAAGACAATATCTTCAAATAAATATGGAGTTGTTTGAGACAATAGAATGAGACCGAGCAGTTTGGCTAAAGTTGATGTTGATAGCCTATTCGTAAATGTATTTTTCTTTCTCCAAACCTATTCTTTTGTTTTCATTTCATCCATGCTTAATGTCTTAAACTATTAATTTTATGCAGAAGACATTCAAATCTGCACCTGTTTCTCTTTTGAATGCCTGGTATTTTTTTTTTTATTTATGAACTAATGACAAATTAAATTCAATATGTCTAAAATCAAATGCAATATTTCCCCTTCTAGAACAACTTCTTAAGATTTTCCTACTTTACTTCATCCATTCTTCCAGTTATGCATATTAGAAATAAACTTCCAGGTTTTACCTTTTCCTTATTTCATACATTTGAGCAGTCCTCAAGCTCAATGGATTCTTTCTCCTCATTATCTCTTCTATCAATCTTCACTTTTGCTTTTCTACTGTTATCAGTCACGTTTACTCCCTCATTAACTTTTGACTAAACTATTGCAATGAGCTTTTCATTGATCTCCATGCCATTAGTCTCTCCTTACTACAATCAATCCTACACATATTGTCAGATTAATCTTCCTAATGCTGGATGCTTGTCTGCTTATTTATTTAAGCTGATTGACTGCTTGTTAAATCCTGGTTCTTTGGAGGAGTGCTCATATGGTTATTAACTTCTTTTAGAACCAAAGGACCAAAGAAAGAATACTTGGAATTGTGCAGCTAAAATGAAGAAATGGTAGAATGAACTTCCTTTGTCTCTTATAGCTTGTGTCCCTTAAGGGGAGGGAAACCTAAATGAAAGCAACTGTGATTCTAGCATGTACAGCAGAGGGTATAATTTTCCACCTTGATTTTGATGAGAAACTGAGGACTGACTTATAGAGTGGTTGGCTTATTGCTAGGAGTCTATTTTCCTTTTCATTTTAAATAAAATTTTATTTTTGAAGAGTGAACAGAAGCAGCAGAACAAAGTATATGATAGATACAATAGTTGTACAGATGATCAACTTTGAAAGATTTAAAGACTCTTATCAGTGCAATGACTAAATATGATTCCAGAGGACTGATGATGAAGCATGCCTCTCAACTCCTGACAAGGGTGAAGGATTCTTTTCTAGAAAGGGGGAGACAAGGCTTGTTTTTAAGTTCTTTTACAGCTGATCTCTAATGATACTAGTAGAGATGGGAAGAATAAAACAGGTGAATTTATATGTGTTTCATCTTCTCTCTTGGGCAGTGGCCCGAGAAGGATATATTTCTTTGCTCTTGCCACATAAATAGGGTTTCTTGAGACCTCTGTGCTGACCCATGGTTCATAGCTCCTCTGTCTGGCATCAGGTGAAATTAGAATTTTCTAAGTATAATCTAATTCCAGTATTCATTCACATGTGTGTATGTAGATGAATTTTTGGTGTGTAATTTTGAAAAGTATAATCTCTTTTTTTTCACTGTCAAATATATTTTTTATTTTTAAAATTTTTATTTATGTATTTATTGTTTCTTGAAACTTTTTATTTACAAAACATATGCATGGGTGATTTTTCAACACTGACCCTTGCAAAACATTCTGTTCCAAATTTTGCTTTCTTTCCCCCCAATCTCTGCCCTAGATGACAAGTAGTCCAATACATGTTAAATGTTACAATATATGTTAAATCCAATGCACATAGTTATATAGTTATCTTGCTGCACAAGGAAAACTAGTTTAAGAAGGAAAAAAAACTGAGAAAGAAAACAAAATGCAAGCAAACAACAATAGAAAGAGTGAAAATGCTATGTTGTGATCCACAGTCCTCTCTCTGGATATAGATGGCCCTCTTTTCATCACTGAACAATTGGAACTGGTTTGAATTATCTCATTGTTGAAGAGAGCCACATCCATCAGAATTGATCATTGTATAGTTTTGTTGTTGCCGTGTATAATGATCTCCTGGTTCTGCTGATTTCACTTAGCATCAGTTCATGTAAGTCTCTCCAGACCGCACTGAAATCATCCTACTGGTCATTTCTTACAGAGCAATAATATTCTATAGCATTCATATACTATAACTTGTTCAGCCATTCTTTAATTGATGGACATCCATTCAGTTTCTAATTTCCAGCCATTAAAAAAGTACTGCCACAAACATTTTTGCTCATGTGGGTCCCTTTCCCTCCTTTAAGATCTCTTTGGGATATGAGCCCAGCAGAGACACTCCTGGATCAAAGGGTATGCACAGTTTGATAACTTTTTGAGCATAGTTCCAAATTGCTTTTCAGACTGGTTGGATCCGTTCACAGTTCCACCAACAATGTATCAGTGTCCCAGTTTTCCCACATTCCCTCCAACATTCGTCATTATCTTTTCCTGTCATCTGTCATCTTAGCCAATCTGAGAGATATATAGTAATATCTTAGAGTTGTCTTAATTTGCAGAGTTGCTTTAAATTGTCTTAAGTTGTCTTAGTTGATCAGTTGAAAGGTATAATCTCACTAAAAATTTCATCTACTTATATTAAGTTAATAATTTTTTGCAAAAGGATCAATAAATGTTCTAGCTTTTATATGTTTGTGAAATAAATGTATCTTATTCATAAAAACATATATATATATATATATATAAAATCATTTGGTCATTGTTTGAATGATAATGGTTGAGAATAAGGGTAAAAAGCAATTGTTTCTATTTTGGTTAGAAACCCTGAAGATGTTCCCCTCTTAGATTGATTTTTTTTTTTTTTTTTTCTTTTGTAAAAAAAACCATTATTTCCCAGAATTTTTTTTTTTTTTTTTTTTTTTTTTTTTTTACCTAGCCTTAATCATTGAATGGGCCTTGCCTCAGACAAATTGAGATCTGGGAAGACCTTATAGCCAAGATCTCTCCCTGATTCTGGGGCCACCTCTGGTTGCTCTGATTGATATCTGGCCACTGGAACAGATGGCTCCTGAGGAGAGAATGAGTCTAACTTTTCATAGCCCTCTCTCTCTTAAATCCATTTTACCTGCAAGTCATGAGATCACCTTCCTAATGTCAAGGTTCTCTTCAATTATGAAGAACAAACAACAGATATATCCATCTATCTGTAAACTTCAGTCTGTAAAAAGTTCTTTATTACCAATAAGATCTTAAGTATTTTGCTAGATTGACATCAAAAGGGATATTGAGAAGAATTCATGTTTAGAGATTGTGGGACCTCCTTACCCATAGTAGTCTTGAAAATCACCAAGGCCAAAGAAGTAAAAACTTTCATTTACTCTTCATTATATTTGAACTCTTTACTTGGAATTCCAGGTACTCTAAAGCATGGCCCAAATTAATCTCTCTACCTTTATTTCTCCCACATATACTCTATGCTTCAGTTAAACCAGATCATTCATGAGTCTGTGAACACACCCCATACTTCCTTGCTTTTATGCCTTTCACCTTGATGTTCCTTTAGATAATTTTTATTTTCATACATTGTAATCTATATATCCAACTGTTTGTTGAAATTTTTCAATAATTTGGTCTTTTCTGAAGGGATGGTCAAACCTAACTCCTTTGAGTGATTAGGGTTCTCTACCAGTATTTTTTTTTTAAATTAAAAAAATTAATTTGTGGAGTTATTTAGTTTCCAAGCATTCCATGGTATTGCTTAATATAAAAGATGATTGCACATGGAACTACAAATCTATTTTGTGCAACTTGTTATTCCTTTAAAATCTATAATAAATTAATCATGAAAATTTCTTTTATTTCTTTTCCCCTCCATCCCTTTCCCCAAGATGGCTACCATTAAACACACTATTCTATATATACTTCTATTTATTAGTTCTTTTTCTCGATGCACATAGCATCTTTCTTTGTGTCCTTTATTATAAATTTGAATATTTTTAATAATCAAATTTACTTATTTATTAAAAGTAGCTCATAAAACAATATTGCTGTTACTATATACAATATTCTCTTGGTTCTGCTTATTTTGTTCTTCCTTGTTTTATGCAAATCTTTCCATGTTTTTCTAAGATCATTGAGTTCATCATATTTTATAGCACAATAGTATTCTATCATAATCACATACCACAACTTTTTTAGCCATTCCCTAATTAATGGGCATTCCTTCAATTTCTAGTTCTTTGCCACCAAAAAGAGAGCTTCTTTAAACCTTTTAGAACATATAAATTCTTTTCCTTTTTTTCTACTAATAAGTTCTCCAAAGTTCCAGGGCTTGATGATATTATTTCATCCACAAATAGAAACATTTGGAGGATCTCATTATCTATTGGGAATATATCTTTGACAAAATGAACTTTGTATTGACTATCCTCTATCACAATGATGGATATCTGTGATGATCATACATTCTTTTGTTTTATGTCTTGCCTGATGCTTTTGTAGTACTTATGATATTCAAGTTTTTTTTTCATGCATTTGATATTTCCCTTCCCTCACTCCTCTCACAATTCTCCCTTCTCTTATATATACTATATCCAACCTACTGCTTCTCTTGTAGTTCTTCTGCTGTTCTCTGTTGAGCTGTTTTGACATTCTCTATGAATGCATATTGAACTGTGATGTCAGAGTACAAATATGATGGTTTCATTGACTTTGATGGGAAAAAATTGTTGTAATAATTTTTACAAATATTTTCCATTTTTTTGGTTGTAATCTACTTTTCATTCTCATTCCTAAATGCCTTTGGGATGACTTTGCTTAGTTGGTGGTTATTTTGCTATTTCTATATAATTATGTCCTTTGCATTTTGCCTTTATTTTGCCTTTAAAGACATTGTTCTCATTTGATCTTTATAACAGTACTGCAATGTAGGTCCTATTATTATCCCCATTTTACAGTTGAGGAAAATAAAGGGTAAGTAATTTACTGACAATCACACAGATAGTGAATATCTGAGGGCACATTTGAACTCAGGTTTTCTTGACTCCAGGCTCAGCATTCTATCCATGGAGCCACTCAGTTGTCCCCTATCAATTGAGAGGAATTTTTAAGAGCCTTTTGTTACTAAAGTTGAATGAAGATAGAGTAATCTAAAAGGAAATAAGGTTTTTCTGGAGTGATTTCTTTTGATGATTTCATGCTGCTTCTTTACAATCTCTTCTTCCTTTTAATGGATGTTTTCTAACTAGTAATTTAATAACATATCTTAGAATTTTGCCAATAATCAAAGTCAAGCTCAGTGGTCTCTAATTTACAGATATCATTTTAAAAATGAAAATTAGTATTAGACCTAAATGACCTAAAATATTAATCCTAATAAAATTAAATGCAAAGTTTTATTGTGTAGGCTAAACAATCAAAGGCTATTTGACAACTCATATGAAAAGTATATGCATGGGAGATTTTGTGGACTTTATGCTCAATAGTGTGACCTAGAACTCAACTCAAAAAAAGCTAATATGATTTTAAGTGGTATTAGAGTCATAAAAAATGCAAAATAATTATTGTAATCTCTCCTATTCAGGCCACATCTAATGTTCAATTAAAGGCACTATATTTTGAGAAGTATATTGAAAAATCAGAATTATACAGAAAAAAGGCATGATCATGGGATCATGAAATGATTGGAGACCATACCATTTGATGATCAGTTGAGAGTATTGTAGAGTAAGGGTAGAATGTTAACATCTGGGGAGTGGTAGTGGTAAGTGAATGATGGCTATTTTTCATGAAGACAAAATATTAGATTTATTCTACTTTGCCCCAAAGAGCAGAACTAAGTTTAATAAGTATAAGTTGCAGACAGGTAAATTTCAGTTTGGAATAAGGAAAATCCAAATGGGTTGCTTCAATAGGATTTGAATTCCTTCTTCTTAGAGTTCTGCAAACAAACTCTTGTTGGTTATGATGAAAAGTATATTCCTATTCAGGTATAATAGTCTCAATGGCATCTGAAGTTCTGAATAACTCTGAAATATTGTGATTCTATTAAGCTTCTGCATCTTTTTACTCACCTCACAAAAATATTGAAAGAGTTAATAAACTTCATGTTACATAAAGTGTATTGAACTTCTCAGGAGAGAATAGTTATATTAATACCTGCCTCACAATGATGCTCATAGACTTAATGATCTAAAGTTTGTAAATTGCTTTGGTGCTCCCAGGAACACACTGATGAAGCATCATTTTATTTTATTACAAAGAAGAGTAAGTTTCAAAGAATGAAAGTTAAGGGGAAATAATACACTAGTCTTTCTTTTTGGAAAGAGAATGAAGTAAAGAAAAGATATTGTTTAATTATTTCCAGAGCTTTTCTAATGGCTTCTACTCTTTCCACTATTATGCTATTGAGAGATCAGAATTCAAATGCCTGATTTGATTGAGACTTTTATTAATGTATTTAGTGACAGAAATCTCTATCATAATGCACAGCAATATTTAATAAGACTAAAATTCAAGGATATCTTAATTAAATTTTTTGTTTAGAAATGGACAAGCATATTTTTTAAAAAAGATTACTATACAGTTTGGCATTTTGGGAATATCTTAAATCAATATCCATAATACATACAAACATAAGTCGGGAGAATATTGTAAACATATATTCTTGCTCTAGGGTATATTTTAAATGTCTTAAACAGTAATCAATATAGAGAAATTAGATATTGACTAAAATATTTTTATAATAAGTAATTATTGGTTTGCTCTTTTGGAAATTAGTTATTTTCACTTTGGGAATAAAGAGTAAATTTACTGTCAGGAAATTAAAGTATTTGTGACCTTTTTGTACAACTTTCCTCTCTATGAAATGATTAAGTTTAAATGTGATTGCACAGCTGTATTATGTTGCAAGAGTCAATTTTTAATTATTATGAAGTCAATGTTGGAATTAGTACAATACCTGAATATACTTATTTATGTTCAGTTTCAGGGATATTCATGTTCACTGATACCTGCCTGCTCCACTGCATATTTGACTCTTTTACTGGGAATTTTTTCCAGATATATGGCCATTACTTTGTTTTTATATTCAATAAGGTGTATTAAATTAATCTATTTTAATGTTTCTTCTCTTGGTTTTATATGAATTTCTTGATTTATCATGTCATTATTCCACAGTGGAAAGATCTCTCTCTATCTCTGTCTCTGTCTCTCTCTTTCTGTGTGTGTGTGTGTGGTTAATGTCAGTAACTTTACAATGTAAGTTTTGATAGATGACATTCAACACTGGCAGATGTGTGGTGCATTAATGTTCACAACGACTCTGAAATAGATAGTGTAAGCTTTCTTATTCCCATTTTACAGAAGAAAAATCTGAGGTTCACAGAAACCAACTGTCTTGTCTAAGATTTCTAGAATACAGGTGATATGTCTTTGCATTACAGCAAGCTTACAGTTTCTATGAAACCTGCCTTACCCTCTCTCTTTGTTTTAGAGCCTCCCTGAACTGAATGATTTAAGTGAAATCATCATGGCCAGAGAGGGATGAGGGATACAATGTCTATATAACCCATAGCAAGATCTAAGCCTGTGTAATTTTTAATAATGTGCAGAAGGAGGACACTGTGTTACTGATTATTTTTTCTCATCTAGTTTAGTCCCTAAGGTAAAAATGATTTTAATTTTGATAGTGAAGATTGTAAAGGGATGACTTCATCAGGTTATGCATTACAATATTTAATATTTTTTACATTAACACCAATTTAGGTCTGCTCAAAATGAGTTTTACAGTTCTCAAGAATCTTCTTTTTTTCCCATTTGTAAAACTTCATAGTTTTGTGAGGTATACAGTTGCTAACGAGATGTGAAAAGCAACTCTCTAAGCGGGACCCAAATCAGTTTATTTCCTCTCCATTGGTTCTCACAGTGCTCTAGCCACGGTGGCATTCAAATTTCCTTTGGAGTTTGTGATAGTCATACCATGGAGAAATAACACAAATACTGACAAATCAGGGCATGTTTAAATCTCTTTATTATGATTAGACAAAATATTATCTGTGCTTGAGCATAGTTACCACAGTTATAAAAATTGTTTTTATGTTTCTGACAACATAATTTGAAGTATTATTGTTGTTACAATATTTCCCAGAAGATATAAGCAAATGCCCTTGATAGCCAAGTATGAAGATTAAAAACAACAGCCCTCCACAACCTCAACCTCTCCCTCAGCACCATAAATGTCCCAAATTACACATCAAAGACACTGCTAGAAAATGTTCCCCCGCCCTTGCCCTGACCCATCCTAAGCTTCAGCAGGGAGCTGCAAGGAAGCAAACAAAACACAATATAAAAAAATCACCATTACATAATGAAGTTTTAAAAATGTCATGGAAATATAGTCTAATAGAAGAAAAAGAAAATGAAATAATGTTCTTTAGGATCAGTAATTCCACTCCCCTGCACTCTCCTCCAGCTTCTGGCCTTAACTACCAAGCTGTTTGAACCAGGGAATATTTTAAGGAAATGTTACAACTGTTATAGCAAATTCAAGGAGTTCCTCCTTTAATACTCCTCTCCTTTCAAATGTAAGATTTTTATCAATTATGCAAAACAAATTTCCATATTAGTCATAACCTCCTTCCCCCCCTCAAAAAAAAAACAAGAAAAAGAAAATAATGTGCTTCAATTAGTATTCTGAGTCAAGAGTTCTCTGTCTAGAGTCAGGTATCATGTTTTCATCATGAGCCCTTTGGAATTGTGGTGGGTTATTGTATTGATCAGTTATTAGATCTTTCAAAGTTAGTTATTGTAATAATGTTGCTCTTACTATATAAATTTTTCTCTTGCTTCTGCTCACTTTACTTTGCATCAATTTATACAAGTCTTCCCAGGTTTTTTCTGAAACTAACCCCTTCATCATTTCTTATTCCATTGGATCATATGCTATAACTTGTTCAGTCATTTCCCAGTTCCCGGATGCCCAGATGGGCATCTTCTGAGTTTACAATTCCTTGTCTGGTCTTATTCTCTGAGGATCAGGTATGTTAAAATCTCTCTTTAACTCTCCTTTTTTTTCAGTGATTCTTTGGGGATTGGGGAATCTATTTTCTTTGCCATTGACTCAAGCTTCCACTATTTGTGTTTATCCTATTTTTAGGGGGCAAACATTCAATGACAACATCAATTGACTTTTACAAAAGGATATTTACTTCATAGATATATCAAGAACACGTATACAACATTTTTCCCAGATGGGAAATTTTCTCCTCAAGTACATAATTCCTATGCCCCAACAGTCTGAGTATACAGGGAGAGATTAGGTTTGCAAATTATTTACATATTATTGGTCTCACCCAATTCATGTCCATCTATTTCTGCCATGGTTCTGCTAGGCTAGAGCCCTGGACTCTTGCTCCTCAGGGCATTGTTGCTATTTTATTTGAAATAACCAATCTGGATTCATAAACTTCTGGTCTCCTGGATCACTTCCAGTTAAGACTGAGAATCCCCTTCCTGTATCTAGAACAGAAAAGAATGAACAAAAAGATTAAAGACCCACAATCATTTCTTGGGTCCATTGACTTTGGGAAATGGTGATTGGTGGAGTGAGGCACTGTTGCCCTTCCCTTATACCATAATGATCATTCCTGAAGTAAAGTAAAGGAGTAATCTCATTTCTTTGGCTATGAATATTGCAAAGGCCCTGTCAATGCTGACTCAGGCTGACTCACAACTAGCAAATTCCTCATAATAAACACACATAGTCCAGCAAAACAAATTCCCACATTGGGTGTGACTCAAAACATATATCTTTTTCTTCATTTTAAATCCATCATCTTTTTGGCAAAAGATGAGAGGTATATTTTATCTGTAGTGTTCTGCACTCTTGATTTATCATTGCATCTATCAGAGTCCTAAAATCTTTCAAAGTTGTTGTTGTATTATTACAATATTGCTATCATTGCATAAATTGTTTTGCCTATTCTGTTCTCTTAACTCTGCATTAGTTTATGGAAGTCTTTCCTGTTTCCCTTGGAACTGTCAATTTTATAATTTCTAAAGGTACAACAAGATCCCATTAAATTAATATACCATAATGTGTTTAGCTGTCCCCCAACAGGAGGACAGAGCCTTAGATTCCAACTTTTGCCTACTATAAAAAGGTTTGCTACAAATATTTGTGTAGACAAGGGTACTTTTCCTTTTTCTTTGATTTTTTTTTTTTTTTGTTATATGGGTCTAGTTTTATTGTTGTTATTCAGTTGTTTAAGTTGAGTCCAATTCTTCATGATGCCATTTGGGGTCTTCTTGGGAAAAAGAGAGGTTTGCCATTTCCTTTTCCAGCTCATTTTGTAGAAGGGAAAACTTAGGCAAACAAGGGTAAATAACTTGCCCAGGCTCACACAGTTAGTGCCTGAAGTATCTAATTTTAAATCCAGGAAAATGAGTCTTCTTTATTGTAGGAACTAAATGGGTGCTGCTTCAGTCAAACTGAGATAAAAAGGGCCAAGATCTCTCATTGCATCCAGGGCCATCTTTAGTTATCTTGATCTTTATCTGGCCATTGGACACATGTTTCTGGAGGAGAAAGTAAGAGAGGTGGCTTTACACAGCCCTCCCTCAGTTAAATTCACTTCACTTGCATGTCATGGTCCTCTTCAAGGATGAAAAACAAACAACAGCCACAGCTCTATTCATTGTACCTCCATAAGCTTACTATCAGTACAGGATCACAAGGTATGTACAGCATAGTATTTTTGGAGCATAGATCCAAATTTGCTTTACAAAATGGTTGGATTAGTTGACAGCTTCAACAATGAAGCTTATTACTTATGTATTTGAAAGATAAGTAGAGTTTTATAATAACTAATCATGGTGGCAGTACATTTCAAAGTTGCCTATCATTTGTATAAGGTCAAGATCATCATTATTAATCTGAATGTTAAGAAGGCAGAAGAATCTATGATTTATCCAATGTCACACCACAAAGTAACCTACCTGGGAATACAAAGGCCTTTGATTTCCTGTATTGCCTCTGGGCCCGTGGATCTTTCTCCATTTCAAAAGTCAGACAACTAAGAGAAGGGTGGGTGACATAGTATAATGGAAAGAGCACTGTGTTTGGAGTAATTTCAATCAAAGGATCAATTTTTGAAGCCTGCATACTTTCTCCATTAGCTATGTAATCTTAAGTCACTTTATTTCTTAGGTCACCATTTCCTTATCTGTAAAATGAGTGTTTGACTAACTGATCTCTAAGGTCTTTTCCTTCTTTAAGTTTTAGGATTTAGGATGGTATCTTTCATACCAAAGATAGCAAACTTAAGGCCTACAGGCTGAGCTAGCTGTAATAGGAATTAGATTAAAATGTAATTGTGAAATGTTTAATAAAATAAAATATAATAAAACATAGATAATAAAATGTGGATAATTTGTGGCTTTTTAAATCAAATATTAACTAACAAATCCTTTTCTGAGTTTAATATCACAGATTTATATAATTCCTATTAATAAAACCATGAGCAACAAGATTCTGCAGCCCATTTGTACCAACCATTCATCCTTTTATTGTCCTGATTATGCAACATTCTATACTTAGGAATCCAACAGAATATCCATGTTAAAAGATTGGCCTTTTGCATTTGGAAGCAGTTTAAGAGGGGTTGAATCAACATAATCTTCTCTTTTTCAATTCTGGATATAGGGTATTTTTCATGAAAGCAATGAACAGTATCACAAAAAAATTAAAATTGGCTATATTTCAGCATAAATGATAATTCATTTGTGGTTTTTTTGTTTATATTTATTAGATATTTTAGGGTGAGATTGTGAATTGCTGGTTGAAATATATTTTTTAAATTGCTGTGCAATGCACAATAAAACTAATTCTATTTTTTATCTTGGTTCCCTTCTCCCAGGACAATCTGTAAATTGTTCTATTTTGATACAACTTCTTTGTATCCCTAAATTTAAAAAAAAATTTTATTGAGAATCTCAATATTCATTTGTTTCAATTACTCTGTTATATGAACTTGTGGATGGTTTGAAAAATATTAAAAAACTGGGGACTGTGGAAAATTGTACTTTGATTATTTGCATTGTATATGATAGAAGTGTGAATTTTGAGTTCCTCAACCTAAGAGAGATGGGTCACTACATATGAAGAGACTTTAATTTGAGGCAGGTATGCCAAATGAGAAACCTGGAAAGAAGCTTGGGGAATTAGAAGGTATAAGTTGAGACATTAGAAACCAGATTGATAAGAGTTAAGAGATTTCAGCATAGCCTAAATGAAATTAATGAAAGGGAGACAGAAGCTCTGTAGTTAGTGGAAGGAGATGATCTGATTGGTGGAAAACTCTGATTTTGGCATCTGATTAAATTGTGGAATGATGCACTGTTTGAAGTGCTAAGTGGGGAAAGGCTATCTTGTTTTCTTTGCAGTCTGTATGTAGCTTAGCTCAGAGGCTCATCTACTTTGCCCTTTACTGTTCTTTCTGATTCAAAACAGGAAAATATCCCAATGCTCAGAAAGCCAAGTTCTAAATGATTTTGTGAAATCTAGATTTAAGGAAATTCAATAAATTTAACAAATGACTCAGTTCTCAGTCAAAGTAGCCAGTTTGAGAAATTCTGAAGGTCTTAGATCATGGTGGGTGTTTGATAAAAGGGCTTAATACTGCTTCAGGATTGAGGGAGGAGTAGAGAAACACCTTTGTTCAGTAGGTGGTACATGGTGCAGAATATTCCCTAAAGAACTAAGATTACTAAAGAAGGTCTAAAGTTGTTAATTGCTTCTGGCATGTGTGTTTCCTTAGTCATATACTTTATTGCTAAGTTTATGTAAGTTTGTATCAGTTCTCTCCCACAAACGTTATGTGCATTGGTAGGGCAGTGTGAGTCAAGTTTATGGGGAGGGGAGGAGAATTGCTATTTTATGATAATTATTTATTTTATGATTTATTAGTATTATTAAACATATTATCATATGTTTAATAACTCTCATGATTAAGAGTTAAAGGTGTCATCTTAGCTTACTCATTTAAATTGGAAGCACACTTGTGGGGGCTCAGGAGCTACAGTGGAAATAGTAGACATTTATCTCTCCCTCCCCTCCCTACTAGGGTTTTATTTATTTATTTATTTAGGCTTTTTTGCTGAGGCAATTGAGGTTAAGTGACTTGCCCAGGGTCACACAGCTAGGGCATGTTAAGTGTCTGAAACCAGATTTGAATTCAGGTCCTCCTGACTTCAGGGCTGGTGCTCTATCCACTGCTCCACCTAGCTGCCCCAGTTATATTTATTTTTCAGAGTGAATTGTAGCAACATGGTCACTCCCTTTGGGGAATCATATCTACCTGGAAATATAGATGCAGCTGGCATGAATGAGCTAGTTCTAATTTAGGGAAAACCTGGCGAGAGCTAGGGGTCTGTGACACATCTACCTATGCTACACAAAAATCTCATATTTAGAGTAATAAAACTGGTAGACTTGTACAAAATAAAGAAGAGTGCAATAAGCAGAACTAAGAGAATATTGTATATAGCGAACAACAATGTTTTAAGAATAACTTTAAATGTCATTCTGATTATAAATACCCAAATTAATTATAAAGGACATATCAAAAATGCTATTTATATCCAGAGAAGGAAGTGATAAATACAAGTATGTATAGGATAATTTTATAAGTGTGTATATATGTCTATATACACATATGTGTATATATATGTCTATACACACATGTGTGTATATGTATATATATACACACACATATATATATTTATGTCTATAGGTAATCAACTAGGGTGAGGGAAAAGAAGAAAAAGAAAAAAGAAATGTACATTATAACTTGATTATATATTTAAAAGAAATAGCATGTTGTATACAATAGATTTGCAGTTTCATGTACAATCATCTTTTTTTTATTATATTATGCTATAGAATTGTTTTGTTTTATTCTAAAATTTAAAAATAAAATAGATAAAATTTTTTATTCTCTCAAATATTTTTGAGAGACCTCTCATTCTGTTAAAATATTTGAGAGATTAAAAAATTTAGAAGACAAAAATATTTTGTTCAAGGAAAATCTTTGAGAAGAGAAACACCAGGAAACATTAACCTCTCCTCCACCTCCCAACATGGAGTAGCTAGGTGACACAGTGGATAGAGTGCTGGGAATAGGGTCAGGAAGACTCATCTTCATGAGTGCAGATATGGCCTCAGACACTTAGTACTTGTGTGTCACTGGGCAAGTCACTTAAACTCTGCCTCAGTTACTCATCTATAAAATGATCTGGAGAAGGAAATGGCAAATCACTCCAATATCTTTGCCAAGAAAAATCCAAATGTTATAATAAAAAGTTAGGCACAACTGAAATGATTAAACAATAGAAGAGTATTGAAAGTACAATTAATATGATAACTATAAGTGGTCTAAAAGTAATATCTTCCTTTTCTAGCTGCCACCATCACTGTGGAAGCTGAAGGAACCCATAAAATTCTAAGAGCCATTAACTTTTTTTTTTGTTTTGTTTTGTTTTGTTTTGTTTCATGGATTGTCACTGTCGTAAAAATGATCACCTAGTGGCCCTTTTTTAAATTGAACTTCTCTGTGCTTACTTAGGAAATAGGTTGAGTATTTGAACAGAGTGAAAGGTCTAATCTTGGTTTTAGCAAGATAGAATCACAGATAACATCTATTTCATACAGAGCACTTCTTTTACCTGTATCAATCCTTACCAACTAATAAAATAAACTTTGTTGTGTATCACATATTTTGATGTATCTGAGTCATAATGTTTTCATGACACACAATTATTTATACTGAACTTCTTTTACTATAACATGGAATATGTTATTGGCTTCATTTCTCCAAATCATTGAGTGTTTTAGCAAGTTTTGTGTTGTGCATCAAATCCACCTTCGATACATAGAAAAGGTGCTAATGCTTTTTGATAAAATTACGTGAAAAGGGAAAACCTCAAAAGTGATACTACTAGTTCTTATGTAATTGAAATAAATTGTATCATAAAATTGTTTAGGAAGTTAGAACAACAGAATAAAAGGATTTTATTGCAATAAATTCAATTCTAAACTATTTCTTCCATGTGTGAAAATTATTATTTGCATTTTTAGCATAACTAAGGAACATTTAAACTCTTTATCATTTTTAATAATCAAATATAAAATTTTTACATTTTAGGGTGATAATTGCATTGTCTGATGTAGTAAATGAATGTCAGAGGTTAGACTTGAGGCCAGAAAATTATGAAGTAGGATTCAAAAATGAATATTTGATCTAAGCAAACCCAATGTCAATAGGAAGGAGAAATGAGCTATCACTGAACCTTGAATAAAGGCAGCATTAAAGGAATCTTCTCATTTGTAAACTATCATTCAGTATACACTGGTGCTCAGGGAGGCAATATTTCATTCTATAATTCATAATTTGTTACAAAGCTACTTCTAAACTCTTGGGGACCAAGGGAAATTCTTTTTATATAGCCATTTTCTCTATTGTAGGTCAGAAGAAATGGCAATTATTTTATCCAAATACATGCATTTATTTTGTATATGAATGACATGTATTTATTTAGTATGTATAGTATGTAAGTGTAATTATACATACCTCAAGTCAAAGAAATGAAAGAGACCCAGGTCTTATAGCTATCCCAACAAAGCCATATTTGTGCACATATACATATATAGATATTTGGGCACATACAAAAACACCTTGTGAAAGAAGATATATGAAGTTAGCTATGATAGATTTGAAGGAAACCAGAGGTAAAGAACATTATATATGTTGGTTCAAAGCAGAATTGAATTGACTTAGAAGAAATGGGAGATGTGCAAAGTTAGAGAATTCACCCCAAATGTTCATAGGAACTATTTTTGTGTCTGACCTGTGGCACAGCATTCTGAGCTCGTATTGATTGGTCTGATCAGCCACAGTCAGACACACTATAACTTGACTCTAACATAGTGATGCCATTTAGGTCTTCTTCAAGAATGAAGGACAACAACCAACAAGAAAAAAGGTAACTTTTGAATTCATGGTTTACAAAATACAGAAGCTCAGAAAAATGGCTTTAAAAGACCTTCATTTTCTATATGCATAATTATTATAATTTTTGGTAGGTAAAATACAGTCTTCTGAGTACTGGTATTGTTCCACTTAGATTTCTGGTGATTGCCACTCATGTATCTAAGTTTTAGAAGATGATATATTAATAATTTAATCATTAATGCTTACTTACATAAACACTGAATTAAACATTGCTATGAAAAATGCATTTCATAATCATCCTAAATAAATTAACTCTGAGAAATTTACTTCTCTTTTGGCAACTTTGAATTTAATTGGTTAGAACAAGCAGGGATTTGTACATCAAGAGACTATGGCTCATGTCATTTAAGATAAAGGCTCTATTGCTTCAGGCTATATCTTTTTTGTGCTATATATGAAGTGTTTAAAACACATACTTACTAGTATTGCCATTGTTATTATAAGCTATCCAGTTGTTTTTATTAAACATTATGATAAAAACTTTGAAAACAAATAGTCATTCAAAGAAAGTCTATAGGAAGACAGAAAATGAGATGAAAGCTTTGCATCACAGTAAGGAACAATAGCCTGACAGTCTTAATTTGAATGATTCAAATGACCAGTTACAATATTTTTGTAAATATAATGAATTTTTTATCTGCTTGGTGTCAAAGATAGTGCTGCCTATACAGTATTTAAGACTATTATGGCTGAGGACCAATAGCCAGGAAGACCAAATCAGCAAATTCATGTATTATTTTTCATTTAGTTTATATTGCAATTCAGAAAGTCATTCTTAATTTGTCATGCCTTATTCCTCGAGTACAGGTGTTTCCATATGAAAATGTTGACTGTCTTTGTGGCTCCCTGGTGTGACATTTAAGACTCATGAATTTTCGACCTTCTTGTGAAGCAGCATTTCTTAATGGCTACTAATGGTCTCTTATTAAGATGGAGACTATTATCTGAAGAGACAATTCATGTGAAGTGTAAGAAAAAAGATAAGTTTGTGACTTTGCTAATCAGTCTTTTTTGCTGCTTACACTTGACACTATTCCATCTTTAACAAGGAAATATAATATTTTTCTCAATATAGTTTAAGATCTTGTTTTAAAAGCTTAGGTTAGGGCTGTTGTCATTTTATATAGTATCTCTTTGTTTTCTTAATCTTTTCTTTAATGGAGAAATGATTAGTCAGTTAATAATCTAACTACTATCCACATAGAGCTAATTCTAGAGTGATTGCCCCATTGATAACCAGTGATTTTATTCTATTAAAATGTAATCATTTCATTTTTTGGGGAAAGGGAGCACAAAGCTTTTTGTTACTAGTCATATTTACCACATTCCAAGTATCTTCTTGAATGAAATAAACATAATATATACTCATGAGGCTCTTCCAGAGTCTCTCCTTTCCTTGAAAGTTCAATTCATATCAACTTCTATATGAAACTTTCCTTAATATCTCTAAGTGTTTTGCACCTCTTCTCCCATTGTTTTTATTTAAATATTCATTTGCGTGTCTATAACCATATATCTAAATATACTATGTATTTATTTTATATAACATGTGCATTTATTTTGTATATATGATACATATTTATTTTGTATATATAGCATGTAAATATAGTTATTCACAGTTCAAGATGAAGTGAAGTCATGTTCAATATACATATATTAATATATATTAACACGTATGTGCATTTGTTGTTCACTTGTTTTTCAATTGTGTTAGACTCTGTTTCTGTATTTAGGGTTTTCTTGGCAAAGATACTGAGGTGTTTGCCATTTTCTTCTCCAATTTATTTTACAGATGAGGAATGAGGCAAACAGGATTAAGTAATTTGCCTAGGGTCATACAGCTAGTAAGTGTCTGAGCCAGATTTGAATTCATGAAGCTGGTTCTTGCTGAGTTCAGGTTCTGCTCTCTACTGTGCCAAGTAGCTACTCTCATGTATGTGCATATACATGGTTTTATACATATCTAAGTACATGCACACAAACACACACTCAAAATTTATGTAATTAAGAGGAGGTCAGAGCAATTTTCTTCATTCAATGTTCTGTATTCTCAATTATAATTTCATGCCCAACCTTACAAGATCAGCCACTCCTTCCAGCTTCATTTCTGTTTGCCTCAGATGGAAAATATATACTTGCTTCTCCCTCATTGTTCTCCATAGCAATGACCATCTCTAAGAGACACTGCCTCCCCTATGTCTCTTTTATCCCTGGAGCTTAGACTTGGATAAGCCCCTCTAGAGAGGGTACTCTATTTGTTTTTGTAAAATTACATCTAATATCTAGCACAGTGCCTACTGGTTTAAATATGCATGTTGAATTAAATTGAATCATTACATTGAATAAGAGGTATACTGATCCTTGTGTCTAAACAGAGTGGACCAGTTACCTTATTCATTTTTTGGATGGGTATGTTTTCTATTCAGGCAAGGAAGAAAAGAAATCATCATGTTTTTGGGAGGCAAGACCTTCTTTTTTTACTTTTCTACCAATATTGGCACTGGGCGAGGAAATTTTGTGGTTGTAAGCCCAGTTCTGTGGGCAGGCTAGAACAGAGATTAATAAAGCAGGTGTGGCTTGAAATCAAGGTGAGTAATTGCAGTCCATAGGCCATCAGACCAGAACAAGACCAAATGATAAGAGCCCATACATCTTTGAGATAACATGATTAGGTATGTAAAGACTTGCAAAACTCATATTATGTTAATGTAAGTTATTATTTTTTGAGGGACTTAGAATACACTCTTACCTATAATGACTCCTTCCCCTGTGGCCCTATGCTTGTCTATTCATCTCTTAAAGGATTTTTTTTGGTTCCTGGTAATATTTTTTGAAGTTAATTCCACCCAATATTCAATGGTTCTTCATTTTCTGCTGGCAATACTTTGTAGGGAGCGATTAGGGGATAAAAGCAAGCTTAAAACCACAATTTGGGTGAAGAGAAATACCAAAGATGAAAATTTTTTTCTGGGGGGGTAGGAGAACTCTACAGTGGGAGGATGGACAAATCATCCAGTGGTTAGGAGGCATGACAGCAGGATATTTTTCTACTGACTATTTGTTCCTAACTGACCAGCTTATAGATTGAGAATCATAAGCAACTGGAAGCTGAACATTAACCTGATGGGTTTTAAGCAGGGCATGCCTGAACTATGATACAAATTAGGGAACTTGATTTTACGTGATATGTGGCAATAGTTCATAAATTGTAGCCTGAAACCTTGCTTAAAGTAAAACAGGCAAATAACAGCAAGTTGTTTTTATGTGTTCATCCATCTCTGTGGCCTCAGTAGCCTTGAGATGGTGGATGCTCTGGGTTAAATTTCTCTGTCTCTGGTTCAAGATTACTGAGAAGTGAATAATAGTCATGAGAAATAGAGGAGTTCCTAGGGGTCCTTAATCTGAACATAGAAATATGTTAGCTTTCATTTTGCTGGTGGCAAAGTCATCAAAATTCAAGAATGATGGTATGCAGTAAGGCTCTTAAACTATAGCTCTCAGATTTGGGATTTTAAAATGTTTTGATGAATATATTTTAATATAATTAGTTTTCTTTGTAATCCAATATATTATTTTATGCACTTAAAAACATATTCTGAGAAGGGGTCCATAAGCTCAACCAGACTGCCAAAGAATTCATAATACAAAAAATCATTAAGAATCCTATCTTGTAACATCTTATCTGTCCTATTTATGGGTTTTCATCATACTACCTTCCATTAAGCCTCTTCAAGTGGGCCATAGATCCTAGAGCTAAGATGGAGCAGCCCACCCAACACTGCTCTATCTTATTTAGATGACTTGAACCTGGTCAAAGCTGTGTATGTCCTGCCTCTTTTGTTGCTTGGGACTGAGTGATTATACAATGTTCATATATCAGTGTTGCTTGTGGCTCAGATTGTGGAGCGAGAATTGGTGGCAGTGTGGAGGAGCAGGGATTCTTCACTTTTCCAGACAATGCATCTGTTTGCTGCTTGTGGTATCCTAGAGAATCTACAGGGAAAAAGTTAATCCAGTAGGTAAAAAGTGACCATATCTGTTGCTGGCTTAATTTTCTGGCATCTTGAATGTTCTTAGGGTAATGGCCTACTATGTGATGCTGGTTCCCATTCAAGTGATGGGACAAGAATCAAATACTACTTTAATTACAGCAGAACTTTTCTTGAAATTGTGAAATTCTCACCTGTCAGATTGGCTAAAATGACAGGAAATGATAATGACGAATGTTGGTGGGGATGTGGGAAAACTGGGACACTGATACATTGTTGGTGGAACTGTGAACAGATTCAACCATTCTGGAGAGCAATTTGGAACTATGATCAAAAAGTTATCAAACTGTGCATACCCTTTGACGCAGCAATGTTTCTACTGGGCCTATAACCCAAAGAGATCTTAAAGGAAGGAAAGGGCCCCACATGTGCAAGAATGTTTGTGGCAGCCCTTTTTGTTGTGTCTAGAAACTGGAAACTGAATGGATGCCCATCAATTGGAGAATGGCTGAATAAATTATGGTATATGAATGTTATGGAATATTATTGCTCTGTAAGAAACGACCAGCAGGATGATTTCAGAAAGGCCTGGAGAGACTTGCATGATCTGATGCTGAGCAAAATGAGCAGAACCAGGAGATCATTATACATGGCAACAATAAGACTATATGATGATGAATTCTGATGGACAGGGCTCTCTTCAACAATGAAATGTTTCAAACCAATTCTAATTGTTCAGTGAAGAAAGCCATATACACCCAGAGAGAGGGATATGAAATGTGGACCACAACATAACATTTTCATGTTCTCTCTTGATGTTTGCTTGTATTGTGTTTCCTTTCTCTGATTTTTTTTCTTGTAGATACAATTTATCTTGCACAACAATGATAAGGGTAGAAATATGTGTACATATATTCGATTTGTCAAGTATTTTAACATAATTGACATGTAGTGGATTTCCTGCCAAATAAAAAGCTTTAATAATAATAAAGAAATATGAGGTACTGTTCAAAAAAAATAAATTGTGAAATTCTACTTGTCTAGTATTTAGCTTCTGAGAAAAAATACAGACAGGATTGAATGATATCAGAATATCAGAAAATATAGATGCCAGTTTGGATAAGATACCCTTTATTGCCCTACCAAAGGAGAATGTGTACACACATTTTACTGAAAGTAGTGTCAGAAAGAAATGGGTGGTAGTTAGGAAAAGCCATTGGAAGAAGATGGGTTTTGAGCTGAATTCTGAAGAAAGTCAGGGAACTGAGGAATCAGAGCAAGGGAAAAGAACATCATTATTATGGGGAATACATGCAAAGGTCCAGTCAGGAGATTGTGCCTTGTATATGAAGAACAGCTAGAAGACCAGTGTGCTGACTCAGAATATATTTTCAGTCATGTCCTCATTTGGGATCTTTTGGGCAAAGAAAGTAGAGTGGTTTGTTATTTTTTCCAATTCACTTTATAGTTGAGGAAACTAAAGCAAACAGGGTTAAATGACTTGCTCAGAGTCATACAGCTAGTAAGTATCTAAGGTTAGATTTGGACTAAGGAAGATGAATGTTCCTGACTTCAGACCTGGCATTATCAACTGCTCATATAGTGCACAGAGGGGAGTAGCATGTAAGAAGATTGAAAAGATAGAAAAAGGCCAAGTTGTGAAGGGCTTTCAATACCAAATAAGGAGGTTTATAATTTTTTTATCTTAGAGTTAATAGAGAACCATTGGAGCTTATTGAATAAGGAGGTGACGTGGTCAGATCTGCACTTTATTTTTATTTATTTTTAAAAAAATATTTTGATTTTCCCCCAATTAAAAGTAAAAATAATTTTAAACATTTTTATTTTTAAGTTTTGAATTTAAAATTCTGTCCCTTCCTCTCTCTCCCCTCCCTGTGATGATAAGCAATCAAATAAGATAGGTATATATGTGCAATCCTGTAAAACATTTCCATATTAATCATTTTGTGGAAGAAAAACTCAAACATTCAAAAAAAGAAAGTTAAAAATGGTATGTTTTAGTCAGATTTCAGTGTCCATAGGTTCTTTCTCTGGAGGCTGATACCATTTTTCATCATGAATCCTTTGGGATTGTCTTGGATCATTGTATTGCTAAGAATAGCCAAGGTATTCAATCTCTTCCTGTACAATAGTGCTGTTACTGTGTACAATGTTCCTCTAGTTTTGCTCATTTCATTCTTTATCAGTTCATGTAAGTATTTCCAGGTTTTTCTGCAAACATCTACAATCATGCCATCACAATCATATATCACAACAATTGATGGGTGTCTCTTCAATTTCCAACTTTTAGCCACCACAAAAAGAGCTGCTACAAATATTTTAAAACTTTTTATTTTAAAAATAGATGCATAGTTTTCCACATTCATCCTTGCAAAATCTTGTGTTGCAAATTTTTTTCTCTCTCTCCCTTCCTTACCCTAGATGGCAAGTAATACAATATATGTTAAACGTGCAATTCTTCTATACATATATCCACAATTATCATGCTGAACAAGAAAAATCAGATCAAAAAGAAAAAAAATGAGAAAGAAAACAAAATGTAAGCAAACTACAACAGGCAAAGTGAAAATGCTACGTTATGATCCACACTCAGTACCCACAGTCCTTTCTCTGGGTACAGATGGCTTTTTCCATCACAAGTCTATTGAAATTGGTCTGAATCACCACACTGTTGAAAAGAGTCCGACCATCAGATTGATGATCATATAATCTTGTTGTTTCTGTCTACAATGTTCTCCTGGTTCTGCTTATTTCACTCAGCATCAGTTCATATAAGTCTCTCCAGACCTTTCTGAAGTCATCCTGTTGAAAGTTTCTTGATATAAACATTTTTGTACAAATAACATTTGGAAGATAAATTTTGGCAGTCTAATGTTTTAAGTTGGGAGATAATTGAGGCAGAAAGCCCAACCAGAAGGCCATGAAAATAGCTCAGGCAACAGGTAATGAGGGACTGTCTTAGGATAATGGCTATGTAAATAGAGAGAAAGTAGTATAAAAGAGAGATGTAATAATGAGAAGGACAAAATTTCTCAGCTGATTGGATATATGCCATGAGTGTAAATAAGGAGTTAAAGATCCTGAGGTTTTGAGCCTGGTTATTTCAAGAATAGTAATCACCTTCATAAGAATGGGAAAGTTGAAAAGAAAATGTGAATTTAAGGGGAGAGGTGCTTTTGGCTTTAAATATTTTTGATGAATAATAGTAAGGTCAGTCGTAGTTATATTTTGTTCTGTTCTTACTGAACTCAAGTCATTTTCAATTTTTATTTGAAAAATAAAAATTGTTAGCAGATACTGGGACTATTGTACAACAGAAAACCTTACCTGCTGGGGTTGATGGGTTCATTAATTAATTGATAGATGGCCAATATGCTATGCATAGAAACCACTTGGGGTTTCTGTAGGAATCTTTCTAAGTCCATTAACATGGATTAGGTTGTATGAAGCAGGATTTGAACTCAGGCTCATTACTATATTTATTATGTTGCCTACACTCCATCATAAACGGTGGCTGAATGGATTCCTTGGTGCTGACTGAAACCATTTTATTTAGCAAGAAAATGCAACAATCTGGAAGTCTCTGGGCAAATAGTGAGCAGAATTATTGCAGAAAAATGGATTTAAGCTATGGGGCTAAAAGAGGAGGGGGCAAGATATGTGATTGGAGCCAAAATCTGCAGGATTTGAAACTAATTAGTGAAAAGCTCAGGCCAGCATTATTTTGTCTCACATTGATGTAGATGACTGACGGTCAAGGCTGGCAGAGCTCTCTAAGTTTCTTGCAGTCAATCTCTGGCAGCCTCATGTCTTATGGGGTGACCAGCTTCCTCTGAACTTGTGTTATCTGTAGAGCTGTTTCTCTGGGATCTCCATGGCAATATGATCCCTCAAGGTTGGTAGTCAGAGAGGAGGTAAACTTGATTCTTATTTACTCTTGTGCTCAGAATTGTTGATAGGGGAAGAGGAAGGAACTCTCCATTAAAGAGAAGGCAGTGCATTCTTTGTGGCTTCCCCTTTTTATCCTGTACCCACGGCCAGTCTCATTCCCATGTTGGCACACCTGCCACTTCCCAGGTTTGTGTGGAACAGCAAATTTATCCATATCCTTCAGAATTCCACTTCAAACCCTCCCTTTCCCCTCTACTCCTTTTTTCTCCACAGAGAATCATATAATTTTGATTCTATTCTTTCTTCTCTCATATAGAGGCAAATAAATAGTGCAGTAGATAGCATGCTGGATCTAAAGTTAGTGAGATCTGAGTTCAATTCTGGTTTCAGATACTTACCAACTGTGTGACCATAGGCAAGTCACTCAATTTCTGTTTGCCTGAGTTTCTTCATCTGTAAAATGGGAGTAATAATAGTACCTATCTTTCATAGTTTTATGAGGATTAAATGATTTGATATTTGTAAAACCATTTAGCATAGTACCTGGCACATAGTAAGTTCTTAATAAATGCTTCCTTCCTCATGTGTGCATTCAGTTTGCCTTCTAGTCACTTATACTAATTGGTACAGTATTTATTTTAGGTCATTTTAATGCATATACATTTTTCATACTCCACAAAGTATCAATTTTGGAGGAAATAGAGATCTTGTGTTTTTTTTTTTTTTGATGAGGGATCTGGGCTTCTAATAACTTCTAGTATGTAGTGGATTCTCAACAAATATGCTTGACCTACTCAGCTATTCAATCCTTTCTATTAACTCTGACCATTTTCTGTCTTTCTACCAATTTCCTCTCAATCCCATGAGAACAGGACCTGTCTTTTATTTTTTTTTAATATTCTTATCACTTAAAATAATGCTTGCAATATAGTAAATGATTAATAAATATTAATTGATAGCTCAATGAATAGAAGATTTTTAATTTCAAGATGAAAGCATCTGCTTTTTGTTTGTAAACCTTTGAACTACCAGCCGAACAATTTATCTTATTTTTTATTAGTACTGTCCCAGATTTTTCCAGATATCAATTTCTCTCATCTTGTGATAATGTCCCACTACTCCCCCAACATTCTTCCTCAATTCCCATTTTTTCCCATTTCCTTGCCAGCTGATGCTGTCAAGACCAGAAAGTTAGGCCTCATGAAAAATGTACTTGAATCACACAAAGTCAGGCAATCTTCTGAGTGAATTGCCTAGGATAATACTGGCAGGAGCAGTGATGGGGATGAGATAGCTGATTGAATATTTTTTTTTTAAATTTTATTTTATTTGCATAACATATGTGTGGGTAATTTTTCAACAATAACCCTTACATAGCTTTCCGTTACAAATTTTTCCCCCCAACTTCCCCACCCCTTCCCTAGATGGCAGGATATCCACTACATGTTAATTATGTTAAAATATTGGCAAATCGAATATATGTATACATATTTCCAAACATCATTGTTGTGGAAGAAAAATCTTATCTACACAAATGATATATCAGATAAAGGAAACACAATGTAAGCAAACATCAATCAAGGGGTATGAGAATGTTATGTTGTGGTCCACATTTCGCATCCCTCTCTCTGGGTGTATATGGCTTTCTTCAGTGAACAATTGGAGGTGGTTTGAAACATTTCATTGTTGAAGAGAGCCATGTCCATCAGAATTGATCGTCATATAGTACTGTTGTTGCCGTGTATAATGATCTCCTGGTTCTGCTCATTTCACTCAGCATCAGTTCATGTAAGTCTCCCCAGGCCTCTCTGAAATCATCTTGCTGGTCATTTCTTACAGAACAATAATATTCCATAATGTTCATATACCATAATTTATTCAGCCATTCTCCAATTGAAGGGCATCTATTCAATTTCCAGTTTCTAGCCACTACAAAAAGGGCTGCCACAAATATTCTTGCACATGTGGGGCCTTTTCCTTTCTTTATGATTTCTTTGGGATATAAGCCCAATAGAAATGCTGCTGGGTCAAAGGGTATGCACAGTTTGATAACTTTTTGAGCATAGCTCCAAATTGTTCTCCAGAATGGCTGTATCCGTTCACAGCTCCACCAACAATGCATCAGTGTCCCAGCCCTCCCACAACCCCTCCAACATTCATCATTAACTTTTCCTGTCATTTTAGCCAATCTGACAGGTGTGAAGTGGTACCTCAGGTTTGTCTTGATTTGCATTTCTCTGATCAACAGTGATTTGGAGCACCTTTTCATATGACTATAAATAGTTTTAATTTCATCCTCTGAAAATTGTCTGTTCATATCCTTTGACCATTTATTGATTGGAGAATGGCTTGAATTTTTATAAATATGAGACAATTCTCTATATATTTTAGAGATGAGACCTTTATCAGAACCCTTAAATGTAAAGATGATTTCCCAATTTATTGCTTCCCTCCTAATCTTGTCTGCATTGATTTTGTTTGTACAAAAACTTTTTAACTTAATATAGTCAAAGTTATCTATCTGGTTTCAATTAAGAGTTCCAGTTCTTCTTTGGACATAAATTTATTCCATCTCCACAGGTCTGAGAGGTAAACTATATTATGTTCCTCTAACTTGTTTACAAAATCACTCTTTATATCCAGATCATGAACCCATTTAGATCTTATCTTGGTATGTG